>UELW01000072.1:0-149563 GCA_900490495.1 Danionella dracula
GCTGCACGCACTCACCTCTCCTCGTTTCTGGCGTCTCAGCTTGCCGTACACGCGCTCACTCAGCCTGTTCTCCTGTTCGTGGCGCCTGTGTACTTCTCGCCGCTTCAATTGCACTGCACCCTGTTCGGGCTGCGCACCTTCGTGCTGCTCGAAACCGAGCTTCCACCTCCCGACTCGCTCACGGTGGCTGCTTACTTCTTCCCCGGTTTGTTCCTGTCCGCAGCACTCTCCTCACTCATCACCTCTCTACTAACCTCTTTCTTTATCTCTTTTCATTCAACTCGCAGTCGCATCTATCAGGGAGGGTCAGCTTCTCGTTTCTCACCTCGCTCCCCCCTCTTTCTTTCTCTCTCTCTCTCCTTCTCGCTCACCACCTCTAACCCTTCTTTCTCTCTCTTCCACCTCTCCCTCGCTCTTCTTCTGTCACTTTCTTCTACTCTAACCTCCCTCTACCTCTTCTTCTCTCTTACTCTTTTTTCTTCTCTCTCACCCAACTCTCTACCCCCCCCCTTTTTCTCTCTCCCCTCTCTCTCTCGTGCTGTGTGCTCTTCCATTCTTACGTGTTCCTTAAAAATTAGTAGGAAAATATGTAAAATACGTAAATGTAATATATTAGTCTTTAAAAAAAAGTATTCTGCTCTGAGTAGAAGCTTGCTCTCGAATGGCAGCTGTGTAAGCCGGACCCTGTTAACTATGGCTTTGAAGTTCTTTTTTTTTTTTTTTTTTTTTTTTTTTTACACTTGTCCTGTCCTACTTCAAAGCAGCCCCATGAGAAGGGAGGTGCTTCGTATGAGTTGGTCAGTTTTGCTCTTTCCAGAGAATTGAAGATATTATATATTGATTATTCCTCTGGATAGAAGCTTTTAATTTATTTCATTCGCATTCATCACAATAATTACATTAATCAATCATATAAACATACATTAGGACAGGACGGTGTTAATAAAAAAAAAGGGGAAAGAGGAGAGAAGTATTGAGGGGAAAACAGAGGTAGAGAAGTGTTGGAGGGGGAAGATGAAGTGAGAGGTAATTGTGGGGGAAGGAGTCAGATTCAGTTGAAAATGACATAAGTAAAATAAATAATATTAGATACCTACCTCCTTACATCCAAGTAGTGTCGCATTCTCTTCTACAGATATGCTACAACATATAAATATACATACATACAAGCAGATAAACACGCAGAATAATAATAATAAAATAATAATAATAGAATTATAATCATATATTATAGATATATCTATATATATATATATATTTATATATATATATATATATATATATATATACACATATATATATATATATATACTATATATATATACAACATACAACTACATACATACATATACATACATATACACATATACAACACACACATACTACACCTATACATATATACATACATACATACATACATACATACATACATAACACATATACATACACAACACATACACATAAGTTAATTGAGTGTTACAGGACAGGTAACCTAAACCCAAGCATCTAGCAGCGACAAACATCCCAGGTGTCGTGACTAACCTTCTATGTCCCAAATGAAATGTGGGATCTGCCTCAAGCCAAGTCCCATATATGGTCAGGAACTACCCAGATATCCAGCCCACCCCCCACAGAACGACAAGTTTTGGGGCCTGGGACCCGGAGCCGGACCCGCCCCACCTCCCCTGGCAAAGTCGGCAACCCCAGAGAGTAATGCCCGGGGCCCCAGTGGGCCCGCTGCAGCAGGAGGTCGACCAGCCCAAAGCTAGGCGGGAATGCAGCCCCTGACAGTGCGGGCAGAGACTGGGAGGCCCCCACCCACAAGCACCGCCATGCCCATATCCCCCCGCGGTAGGCCCCCAGTCCCAGGCACCTCCGTGGACCCGCAAGAAAAAGGGAGGACGGCCAAGGGACCATATGGGTGCGGGTAGGGACACCACTCCAGACGCGGCAGGACCCCCCCCCCCCCCCCCCCGGCCACACCCCAACCCCATGCACACATCAACCAGCAGTCCCCCAACACACACTCACCCCTACCAGCAGCCCCCCCAAACCTAACCCCACGCACACCCCTACCAGCAGCCCCCCCCCACCCACTAAATCAACCCCTTCCAGTCATCCAATCATCCATCCATCCATCTACCCACTCATTCAGTCTTCCTGTCCCGGGAAGCAGCCAGTCACTCACCTGCAGCCCGCACCCGCCCCCGCAGCTACCCACACCCCCGCGATGGTGGGCCCTTACCCCCCAAGAGGGAAGACCGGGGCAGTCGTCCACCCATTCCCCAACATCTGCTCCCAGTTGTCATGTAATGCAGGTATATGTGGGTGTGTTGGAGAGATAAAATGCAATAAAAGAGGGAATGGTGTCCTGGAGTGTCACCGTCGTTTGGCGGATGATGTCCAGGCACCACCCCCCCGCCCCTACATATCTAATGTGTATTTAAAATGAGGGTAGCCTTCTCCGTCGTATATTTTGGGAGGTGCCACAGATCTGCAGCCTCCTCCCACCAAGATTTAGACAGAGAGACTAGCCCTCCAGGCCTAAATGTAGTGTGTCCTTGCAAGTGTTGTAAGGGGCCCAGGGGTTGCCCAACCCCGGAAGCGAGGCAGTGGCAGGTGAGATTGGCCTACTGTCCGCTCCGGGAGGAAGGCCCACCTGGTGCCCTGGAGATGTTCTGTGTCCTATGTGATTAAACTGAGAGTCCCCGTCTAAAGGAGGCAGGGCGGGATCGCCGATAGGTCACCCCGCCTGCCTGATCCCCCATGGGAACAAGGACCCTCATGATTCTATTTGTGTGAGTGAAGAGAGTGTGTGTACTGGGATCTGGTGTGGTGAGTGGGAGCAGCCGACTGGCCACACCGTCCATCCCCCCAGGGACAGCACTGCCCCCCACCGCAGGGGCCACGGGAGACCTGTGAAGGATAATGCGGGCAGCCGGGAGACAGCTGCCCCCCCTCGGGACCAGTCCTACTCATTCACATGCACTTACGTACCCACCCGTCTCTCAAATGCACCTACTCGCATACACACCCTCCACCCCATCCACACACACACACACATATGTTCAATCACACCACCCCCCCCCCCCCCCCCCCCCCACACACACAAACATACACACTGGAGCCACTGCTTGAGCATGCACAGGGCCGGCCCCGGCCCGGTAGGAAGCCTCACCCCGCCCAGACCAGAATCGCTCCCGCGTCCAACTGATCCCCGAACCGATACCCCCCCCCTTAACCCGCAAGCCCCGGAAGCACCACGGGTGCTGGCTAGCCTCCCGCCCGGAGACTGTGGCGATAGCAGCAGCCGTGAGTTCCGGCCCCCCCCCGTGTCCCCCCCTCACCGCCCCTTGACAACCACCCCGTCACCCTGAGCTGGCCGGCACCCCGCAGGCCCGGGCCCCCCCTAGACCCCCCAAGCCCCACCCCCCATGGCCACCGCCAGCCAACGGAGGAGCAGCCAGCCAACCCATCTTAAGGCACCCTGCCCCACCGCCCCGGGGTGACAGCAGCCTTAACCCAGATGATCCAGTCCAGATACAGGACTCAGCTCAATGCAGACAGTCTCTAACTAGAACTGGAGGTAGCTGGGGCATTAATAATTAGAGAAGTTTACAGTTATTTACTTGAAAGCAGATAACGTTTCCAAGGTGAAGTAGTCTATTAGAATGTTAGTGTACTGAGTGATGCATAGTTTCTTTTTAGTTTTCCAGTTCATCAGAATAATTTTCTTTGCGACAAGCAAAGCATTGAAAATTAAGACTGATGTGTTGACCTCAAGATCAGACTCAATACTATCTAGGTCCCCTAAGAGACAAAGTGCTGGTGTTGGTGAGATGAGGTGTCTAACCCATGATGATAGCTGTCCGCAGACTCCTTGCCAGAATTTTTGTACTGGTAAACATGACCAGAGAGCATGTAAATAGTTGTCCACTGCATTCTCATTGCAGTGTTGGCAGATGTTGGAGTCAGAGAGACCCATTTAAAACATTCTTTGACCTGTATAATGTGTTCGGTGAAGAATTTTAAATTGTATTAGCTGTAAGTTTGGGTTTGTGGATACTTTAAATATGTTTGAGCATATACGATTCCAGAATGACTGAATTGTAGTTGTAGATAAATCTTTTTCCCATTTTGTAGTGGGTAGACATATTAAATTGTCTGTCCTGTTTTTATCATCAAAGCAGGACAAAAACCACTCAGGTGATCACCAGCGTTAAAGCTGTTGCGTAGTAAATGTAAATAACGCATTTATTGTTTTACGCACAGACTATGATCTTCCTCTGGTGTGTTTGATAGGTCTCTCGGAGCCTGCGGTGGCGAGGTGCAGCGACGCTGAGATCCAGAAGAAGAAGCTGCAGGCCGTGGAGAGGCGGAGACTCCGGCTCCTGGCCAATCAGAGCTCCGCGTGAGGCTGTTACCGTGACGAGGTGCGGCAGACGTGACGTGAGCGACTCCGTGCAATCATCGAGGCGCGATCGGTATCCTGATCTGTAGATGTGAGGCGCGATCTATACTTTCGTTCGCGTGGCGACCGACGTGAAGACATGATCCTCGATTTCGTCTCCTGTTCACTTTTATTTCTTAAAGAAACGGTAACCGAAGTATTTTCGGTCTTTGCGAGAAAAGATTGTAAAGTGCTGAGCGTTCGACGGTCGCTTCCGGTTTTTAATGACGTCGAAATATTTGAATTGTTTGTTCTGGTTTTAATAACAAAGCGACTTAAAGAGAGCGATTAAAGTATTTAAGGTGTTGGAAACTCACTGTAATTAAGGCAATATTAAAAAAAATTGTTTAAAAGATCTGATTTTAGTGCTTTTTTTTCTATCTATAAATATTAGGAAGGTTTCTCTCTCTCTCTCTCTTTTTAAAAGTCATTATTTGTTGATCAAACAAAACTTTGAGAGCCTTTCACTCCAGAAAAGTATGAAGAACGTGGTGCAGGGACTTCATGATGTTCTGCTCGCTGGTGTAGTGGCCGGTGTTAAAAGAAGTATGGTGTAACTGAACGTGGTGAAAACACGTGTAAAGTGTGAAAGCAGATCCTGTCACGCCCCCCCTCCCCCTCTCTCTCTCTCCTCTCCTCATCTCCTCACCTTCTCTCCCTCTCTCCCTTCTCTCCCCCCCCCCCCCCCTCCCTCGCCCCTCCCCCCCCCTCCTCACCCCCCCCTCTCTCTCCCCCCTCTCTCTCTCTCCTCATCTCTCTCTCTTTACTATTTTCTCTCTCTCTCTTTCTTTTCCTCTTCTCTCTATCTCCCTCATCTGCTGTTCTTCCTCCCTCTTTTTCTCTTGTTCTGGTTTAATCTTTCTCCTTTTTCATCCCTCTTCACTCTTTCTCTATCATTTTTCTTAATTTTTTTCTCTGTTTCTTTCTGTTCACTTTTTTCCCAATTCTATCTTTTTGTTTAAAATTTTTCTCTTGTTTTTTTTTTCTCTTTTTTTCTGTTTCTCTTTTTCTCTCTTTTCCCTCGTTCTATTTTTCTTGCTTTTACGCTCACTGTCTTTCCTCATTCTCTCTTTTCTCTCATTCTCTTTCTTTTCTCTCAATCTATTTCTATTTTATTTCTTTTTCTTTATTTCTCATCACTCTTTTCTTGGTCTAGCTTTCCTCTCTCATTCTAACATTTTACACACTCTGTCCCTTTTTTCTTCTTTCTCTTTCTCTATTTGTCATTCTTTCTTAAATTTTCTCCTTTTTTATTGCTATTTTTTATATTTATATATATCTTTTTCTCATTCTGTTTTTATTTTCTCAATAGTTTTTTTCTTTTCTAGTACCCCTGGTTCTCTCCCTTTCATTCTATTTTATCTCTATTTTTCTTTTCACTTGCTTTTTCTCTTGTTTACTCTTTTTTTCTACTTCTTATTCTACCTCTCTCTTTCCATCTCTCTCCTCTCTCTCTCTATCTCTCTCTTGCTCCTCTCCTCTTCTCTCTCTCCCTCTCTCTCCTCTCCTCCTCTCACCAGCTCTCTCTTTCTTCTCTCTTCGCTCCCATTTCTCTCTCTCCTCGTTCCCTTCTCTCTCGCCCTCACGCTGCGCTCTCTCTCTCTCGCTCCCATTTCTCTCTCTCTCTCTCTCTCTCTCTCTCGCTCCCATCTCTCTCTCTCTCGCTCCCATCTCTCTCGCTCCCCATCTCTCTCTCCCAACTATCTCTTTCTGTCTCTCTCGCTCTCATCTCTCTCTCTCTTTATTATTGTGCTGCTGGTTTTTACATCATAAAATCTTTCTGCGTTGCTCCTTCACTCCGGGAACCCAAACATCAATGTAACGTCTCTCCATTGTGGATTAGAGTTGCATTTTGCTGGAGAGAATGGCTTTTTGTTAGAGTTCTTTATTTGATAAAGCACCTTTCAAGCTGGCTTCCCAAATCACCAAAACAAGATCAATTCAATCAAAAGAGATTCAGAAATGGTGTGACTGTGCATCCCAGAGCTCACCTTTAATTTTTGTCTTTATTGCGATGAGAAATCTGCGCTTTAGCCTCGCAACTCAACTTATGTACATAACGTTTATTTTTGTTGCTGCTTCCAATAAAAGCATTGTATGCCCGGTAGCATAAGTAAGGCAAGGCAATTTTATTATTATATGACATTTTCGTACGCATTGGCAATTCAAACTGCTTTACAGAAGAATACACGCTCCTTCCACACGCTTTTTTTTTTTTTTTTTTTTTTTTTTTAACGCGGCACTTTTTTTAAGTGCGTCCGCACGTAACCGGAGCAGCGTTTTCACCGTAACCGAGTTCATTTGAAAACGCCGGCCACAGAGATTTTTTTGGAATTGCTAATGAATCAGTTGCGTATGGATATCGTAATCGTGCAAATTCTGTTTGGGGCGGAGTTGGAAGGAGTTGCAGCAGCTCTTTCACTGATGCAGCAGCGTTTGCTCGGAGCTCCAGAAGGTTGCTGAGGACGAAGCGAGGTTTGCTCTCTGAGCTGAAGCAGATCTTCTGAGATCTTCAGGACTACACAAGCGTATTTAATAACGTGTTTGATCACAGAACAGACGCGACGCACCGCCGCAGCGAGAGTGTTATTGCTGCAGACGCCCTCACCTCGTACAAACACAGAACGCTCCGTTCTGAACAGGAGCCGTTCGAGCCTCAGATAAACGTGGAAGTTGAGAGAGAAACAGTTGTTGGTAAACACCAGAGAGTTTTCCTTTATAAAAGACGTTATTCTTAGCTTCGTGTGAGCGATAATTCCCAGCCGTTAAAAGGAAGCGCTGAGGTCTGAAGAGCCTCGGATCGGAGTTGAAAGAAGCTTCTGATTGGTTGTTTTCACCTCAATGGGTGAAGCATCTGCTGCCCTCTACTGGGAAGATTCAGTCATTGCAGCATTATACCCAGTTTCGTGTGGACGCGATTTTTTTGTTTTTATAAACGGGTCACTGATAATGTATGAACAGATCATAAATATAAGAACATCTGTGTTACATGTTTGTAACATATAATGTAATGTTTAATGCGCAGTCCCAGTGTTTCTATCCTCAACGCCCACCAAACCTTCTATAAATGATCTTCTGACTTCTTTACTGTAAACTCGTCTTGAGCGAGAGGAAGTGAGTGAAGCGTCTCTGCAGGGGCCATGCGGGGTAAATCAAGGTAAAGCGGCGTAATGGAGTCATGTGTGGAGCAGTTTCTCCTCATTTGCTCTGTGTGCGCGCTCGCTCGCTCACTCTTTCTATTTCCCTCTTTCTCCCTGCCTGTTTCTCTCTCCCTCCTTCTTCTCTATTTCCCTCCTCTCTCTTCCCCTAATTCTCTCTATTTCTCTCCTCTCCCTCACCCCTCTCTCTGTCTCTCACCTCCTTCTCTCTCCTTTCTTTCTTTCTCTATTTCCCTCCTCTCTTTCCCTTTTTCTCTCTCTATTTCCCTCCTCTTCATCTCTCCCCCCTTCTCCTCTCCTTCCCTCCTCCTATCTTTCCCTCCTCTCCCTCTCTCCTCTCTTTCTCTATTTCTCTCCTCTCTTTCCCTTTTCTCTCTCTCTCCTTCTCCTCTCCCTCCCTCCCTCTGAAAGCTGAGTGCTGTTATCAGGCTGCTGCTGTGTAACTCTAGCTCTGGGATGGTTTCACCCGGTGCTCGAGCGGTGTGTGTTTTCTCAGCTCTGATGAGGACAGGTGTGTGTGTGTTGATATGGACGACGCGAGGCCGCGCTTCATTAGGCGTTGTTTGCGAGCGCATCAGCGCACACACATCAGGTTCGGATGGCGTGACGGTGCTGAGGCTTTTAGCGCCGCTGCTGAACACGTTCTGTGCGGCCGCGCGGAAACCAAAACACTGTTTTTGTGATCTTGAAATTATGCTTTTTTTTCTCCTCTTTTTTTCCACTGGTTGATCTGTGCTTTACAGAGTTTGTTTTCTCATGTTTTTTTGGATTTGAATTTTTATTCATCATAGCACTGTTTTTTTATACACTTTGTTTTAAATTTTTATTATTTTTTATCTAATCTGCTAATTATAAAAAAATCTAATCTTTTGAGCTAATGTTGTTTTCTCCTGATGACGAATTGATATCGAAGAAATACGTTTTCTTGTGCTAATAATATTTAACATTACAAATAATAGTTTTTGTGCAAACTACTTATGTTTTTCTGTGATCTTTTTTTCATAATGAATTAACGTTTGTCTAAAGTTAATAACATTTACTTTGTCATTATTGCAACAAAACATTTTTGTGTTAATTAAATATATTTTCTTTTTGTAACTTGACATAATACAAGTTATTTTAAGCTCGTAATTTAAATGTTTTCATTGTTGCCACATAAATTATTTATGAATATTAATGAAATGTATTTTTTCTGATCTTGACAAAATAAAAGTTTTTGTGCTAAAATTATGTCTTGTCGTTAACACAACACAAACAAAATCTCGTGGTAATATTTATTTTTTCTAATCTTCACATAACAAAAGGTTGTTTTTTTGCCCTGGTAATATTTATTTTGTCATTATTTCAACATAAAACTTGTAATATTTTTTCATTATTGTAACAGATGCAAAATATATTTGTCTTGTAATCTCGACATGGTTTTTTTTACTCTACTAATATTTGTTATTTCATTATTGCAATATAAACATTTTTTTTTAGTAATGAAATGTATTCTCTTCTGATTTTGAGATAATGCAAGTCTTTGTGCTCGTAACATTTATTTAGTTTTTATAGCAACAGAAACTATTTCTTGTGGTGATTTTTCTGTTTTGTGATTAACAAAATAAGGTTTTTTCTTGTGCAAGTAACTTTTTTTTGTCTCATATTCTTGCAAAGCAGTTTTTGTAGTAACTTATACTTCTATTGTCACCTTTAAATAATAAAATAATAAGTTTTTTTTTATCATAACTATTTCAAAGTATAACAAAAATAGGGTTAATATTGCTGAACTAGATTTTATTAGCACAAGAAAAAAATGCTAAATTTTGTGCTTACAAGAAAACAATGTTTTTATTTTTATATTAAAAAAAAAAGTTTTTCTTCTGGTCTAGCTTTTATTTTCTCATTCTACCAAAAAGTTTCAGCGTAAAAATAGTTTTCTAATGTTAATAACACTTATTGTCATGATTGCAAGTAAAATTATTTTTATTTATTTATCTCGGCGTGCAAAAAGTTGTTTCCTTGCGTTTACAAGACTTTTTTTTCTGTTCTTTATATTGACAAAACGATGTTTTTTTTCCTCAACTCGACAACATTCATCGTCTTACAATCTCAACGTAACGACAGCTTTCTTGTTTTCCCACTTTTTTCATCTCATGATCTCAACTTTTATGATTTTCGCGTCGTAGCGCTAGCGCTTGTTTCACATAAGAACACAAACACAAAGGCTTTCGATGCACTCCGCTCACTCTAAAACTGCTCGTGCTGAAACAAAGATAGATTTTATTACAGCAGTGTTTCTCAATTATTTTCTGTCGCGCTCCCCCAGGAAGAAACAAACATCTTGAGCCCCCCGCACAACTATAAATAGTATTATTTGTCTTTAAATTTGTTATAAGTACACCTCTGCATAACACAGTGTCCTTATTAACGTATAAGAGAAAAAAGAAAGAAATATGGACCAACTTTTGCAACAAAGAATAGCTTTATTAACTGTAGCAGAAAATATTTAAGGTGCATCTGAAATGTGAAAAAAACATTAAATCCTTAATAAAACTATAAACATTGTTTGACTGATAGTGATTGCTGCTATATTCGACACGTTTTCACTGAAAAAAAAATCTAGCGGATTTTCAGCGTGATTGGGGTGTAATGTCTAAGTGATGTCTTCATTTATTTGGCTTCATGCTGTCCGCTGCCAACATTTGTAGACTCAGTAAGCACACCTGTCTCTCCTCGTCTCCCACCGCAGTCACAGTGAAGCCAAGTGCTACATACGCGTCATACTGCCTCGTCTTAGTTTTCGGGAGACTTTTGTTCGTCTCTTTATCTCCTTCTCTTTCCGCCTGTCTTCTACACTTCGTGTCTACACTTCACACTGAGAAGCGCCAATGCCCCCTAATGTAGTGGAGTGGTATTGCACTTTATTCTAGAACAGTAAACAAAAAAAAGTGAAAAATAAAAAGCCTGTTTCCCGAGGTCAAACGCACTCTCCATGACGGAGCCTCATGCTCAAGCTCTTCGAGAGGTTCTTAAACGAGAACAGCGTGAGAAGGTCACCATCATCAGGTTCCTTTCATTACGAGAACCACCAATGCGGCGAGTGTTCCAGAAGGGACACCTTCAGGGTCAATTCTTCTACCGCGCCCTGAAAGTGTTGCTAATCTTCTGTGAGGCGTCTGCTCACGAGACGAAGAACAGGTTTGAATCGCAGCAACAGGATCTTTAGCTTTTGTCTGCTGGAGACTCACTCTTATCTTCAGGCCGCGAGCAGAAATAGAGTCACCTGAGAGTCCAGGCGAACTCCTGCTGAACCCGCCGCGCTCATTATTCCAACAAGACCCGAACAGAAGAGCTGGAGGGGCGGAGGAGGGAGCCGTACCCGAGCCCTGTGCGCGCGTGTAACTGATAGAGGCTGTAGAGTGTTCCTCACCTGATGATGACTGATTACTGCTGATCTCCAGTCTCTGGATCCTGAGCTCCACTGACGTGTTGGAAACGAGCGAGAGCCACCTTTTAACCCTCAAGTGGTGTTCGGGTCTGTGGGAGCAGTTTTCCATTTTCATCAGAAGAAAACTTATACAAGCAGTTATTATTAGAAGCTGAGATTCTCTGTGATTGGCTCATTTTCTGTGAAAAACAATCAAAACAGAATTTTTAACATTTATTTTATGGTATCTCCTCTACACTTTTATATCACACACGAGGTGATCGCTCTACAGGACCCAGAGCATGTAAAAGAGAGAAAATGGAAGATCCTCTATCTCTATTCTGTCTTCCCACACAAACACAATTTTTACAATATTTGAGATGAAAAATTAAAATGTAATGCCATATAATGTTCAGGTTATTAAATTAAAAATATCAAAATTTCCAATCAACACTACTCAATGTCAAATATTTTTGGTGTATATGTAGCTCCATACAGAATTGAATTATTTAATAAAAAATCAAGTACCTAAAACACTGTCTTGGGTTTTTAACATGTATGCTTTACTCTGAATCATCTACTGGGTGCGCGAATTGATTTTTACGTGTAGTAACCCCGAGTACCTAGATATAGTATATCTATAAAATGGTTTTAAATGATTAAATTTCAACACGATTAAATAACGTAAGTTTTAGCTTTACAGTTGAAACGGTAATGCATTTACAAGAAGATAAACAGCGCAAATGCCGTACAAATGTATTTAAAAGAGTTATAAAACATTTAAAAAGCTAATAAACTGAGGCTAAATAACATTAGCTCGGCGGGAAAATAACAGCTGACGAGTTGATTGACAGGCTTGTAGCTAGGCAGCCAAACGACGGTTGAAACATAAACAACGCACAACTTCACGTCGAACGAAAGTTTATGGTTTCCAATGCACTAAAAGCGTATTAAAACACACTAATTTAGAAGATCAGCGTTTTGAAGCAGCGCTAAAGACTGACTCCCGAACGCTAGAGGCCGTAATGTTTCGTAATCACGCTTTTTTTAAACGTTTTTACTCTTCAGCTGCTTTGAATTATCGTCGCTCACGAGGACTGTAGGTTAGTAAATGGATTATTTTCTCGATATATTTGTAAATAAACTGCTCACTTGACCACACTGTTCTTTATATAAGATATTTATATAATTTATATGAGACAGTAGGTAGTGGTTGACGTGAGTATTTTGCGCACGTCGATGCCTTTCAGCCACGAGCCTGTTCGTAAAGCTCGTTGGCTTTTTATGAAAACTTATTTACTTGAGTTAAATGAGAACTTGCTTTGATCTAGCCTTAACACACGATTTCTTTGTGTTGAGACTTATTTCTCATTATTTTTGAGTACATAGATTTAACATTGTTAAGTACCGCAGTTGTTTTCGGGTTTTTGTTCCCCCAATGCGCATGCACAGAACTCGTTTGCGACAGTGGACGCGACATCTAGTGATTATGTAAAATTCATAAAATGTTCTTTTAAAATGAAATGGTTTCTGTTAGATATACAAATACATTTACTGGTCAGGAAGGGGTTTAAACATATTAAAATCTTATATACATAAGATTATTATAAACATATAATCTTGATATGCACCTGCTAGATGGTTTAACTAATTACGTGTTAACAGAAAAATAAAACAAAGCAGATGTTGCATTTTAACCTTGTTGTCATCATTCAAAGGAGCTTAATCTCACAAGTTAATTTCTGATGATGATGGTTTCTCTGGTAATACTCTTACAAACCAGTATGTTTAAATTAATTAAAAACATAATTATTTTGGGTTCTTTCGCTTTCTTGTAAAGTGTTCAAAAGAAAACTCCAAACGTAGAATAATACAATAAAACTTTGATAAACTAACAATATAATCCGACAGCTCATAAAAGGCAGTTTAAAACTTGAAACTATAAATAACCACAAACTGAATCAGGTAAAGAAAAACCAGTTTCATTCGTTATCGTTTAGCGTCATCTAGTGGCAGAGCCTAATACCTTTTATTTATCCACTTAGAAAAACAGATCGGTTAGCATGAATATCATTTTAATTTATATGATACTTAGATTACTGTGTTTTAGAAAATAACTATACAAGTAGTGCTGAGTAATTAATGTCATTGCAATTAAATTGCAATATAATTAAACAATTTTTCAAATCTCAGAAACTGCGATTAATCGATTTCGTGAGTAAATACAGTCACATATGAGTTCAGCAGGCAGAAGTTTTTTTTTATTCAGCTAAAGTTTTTTAAAAAGCAGAAAACATTTTTTTCTCTAGACAGTACAATAACTGTAGTAGGTTAATAATAACACATATACACGTATATCCTTTGAAAATCTTGCGTTAAGCTGCCGTTGTTCATTTCATTATAAAATTTAACGTTAAGCCAAAAATATATCTCTTTTTTTGTGTTTGAGTTTTGTACTTAACCTACTTCAACTACTCTTTTTAAAGATAAATTATTATTAATGTTTTGTTAGTGCACTTTTGTAATTGTTGCATTTGCACTTAATTAGCTTTATTTTCATCATTTATACTGCATATTTTATTTCAGCTTTATTTTGATTTAAAATGGCAGTGAAAAAAAAATAGGTTGTCTGTTCATGGTTTTATAAAACAGAAACCTTTGACAGCTTGAATTAATTTTCTTGCTTATTGTAATACCAAAATGTATCTGATCTAGAGATGTGATCGGGATTGTAACGAGAGAGAAAACGTGATTTGATCAGAAATATCGGAACAGAAGTATCGGATCGGCCGATACTCAAGCACAAACGATTGGATCACGACGCCTGTAATAGCGAGCCACTTTTTCATTACTTTTGTACTTTTCTTCAAGTAAATAATTTGGTAGCTACTTTTACTAGTCCTTTACTAGTTGAACTCGTGAACAGTTATTCTCAGAAACCTAAACCTCTGGAGTCAGCGATCATGAAGCTATCAGCCAACAAACGTTATGGCTTCCATCTCCTCCGGTGAAGAGCAAGCCATCTCATGTGATATAAAAAACCCAACATATTACGTGAATTTAAAATGAATAAAAGTATGTTACACAGTCGTAAAAGTCTGAAATATTTAGTTTATTTCTCATAATGAACAACAATTCAATGGTTCTCACCACATATGATGCGGCATGCAGAAAAATAAAGAAACGTTAAACCTAAAGAGAGAGGCTTTCAACCGCTACAGTCCAAAAATCCACGACGAAGGCTACCAAGATGGCCGCCTAACCCCCAGCTGAAGAAATAATACAAAAACTGGAAGCGAATAACATCTTTTAACACATTCTGTACAAAATATTCACCCAAACTAACGGAGAGGAGCACGTACAATACTTCTAACGTAAAGGTCGCCAAGATTCGTCAAGGATGAACTTCCCTCGACGTGAGGCTCTTTAAAGACGTCTCACGTCTAACAGAAACGCACGGAAGAAGATTAGGGCCACTTTAATCTCAGAATTCAGTTTTTTTTTCTTCGATCTCAGACTTTTTTTCTCAGATTAGTTTTTTTTTTCTCTCAGAATTTTGTCTCTTTTTCCCCACAGACTTCAGCTTTTTTCCCTCAGAATTCAAAAACGTTAAGAGTTCTGAAAAAAATCAGCGTTACGAGAGAGAAAAAAAGTCAAAATTCATAGAAAAACTATTTTATTTTCTACAGCAACCCTAATTCTCTTTCGTATTAGAGTAAAGTCAGAGTTCTGAGGAAAAAAAGTCAGAGTTCTAAGAAAAGTCACATTTCTGAGAAGAAAAAAAAAGTAAATTTTTTTTACAGTTTTATTTTCTACAGCAGCCCTAATCCTCTTTCGTATTAGGGTAAAGTCAGAGTTCTGAGGGAAAAAAAGTCAGAGTTCTGAGGGAAAAAAAGTCAAATTTTAACAAGTTTATTTTCTACAGCAGCCCTATTCCTCTTTCATATTAAAGGAAGTCAGTGATTCACTGTAAAAATGTGATATGATCAATACGTAGTTCATATTACGCATACTACATACTAATATACGTTTCGAATGTGGTTAAAAAATCCTTTATAACCAGCTTGTGTCTAGCTGAAAAAAAAGCTTTTTGAAGAAGAATAATGGAGGAATAAACACCCTTCTGGAATAACGTGTGCGCTTTGATTTCCATAACAACAAAAATAACGTATGGATTTAGTGAAGGAAAGCGCTGTAAGATTATGCCCGTTTAACATTTACCGAAAAGTTTGGCAACATCGTATTCATATTCAGGTTGTAACGTCTCAAAACGATTTCTCTGTAAACAAGATAAGCACCCCGTCTCGCTCCTAAAACGACCCGCTCTATACGCACACCGCAGAGAACTTGGATTTTAGCGCTATCTCAGGGATCTTGAAAGGAATCCGATTCACCCTCATGCTTTCATCACCAAGATTTAGTTCCAGCAGAGAACGCTAACCAGGTGCTGGTTTCTGATAGATGGTTTCTCTCGTTTTGTTGTGATCATGACTTTATTCTTGACTAAGACAAACAACTTCTTTTTTGAGCTCTTCATGACTAGCTTTTCTCGTGATCTCAAAATAATAGAAGTTGTTTTCTCTCAATGAGATTTCTCGACATAAAATCAGTTCTTTTTCAAAATAACGACTTATTTTAAGATAACTTTTCTCATGATCTTGACAAAATAAAAGTAGTTATTTATTGTATTAACGACTTACTTATCAAAACTTTTTTCTCGCGATCTTGACATATTAAAAGTAGTTATTTCTTGTAATAACAACTTATGTCAAGATCATGAGAAAAAAAGTTTTTGGTAAAATATCAAAAGTAGTTATTGCTTGTAATAACGACTTATTATACGGTAACGTTTTACATGATCGTGACTTATAAGTCGTTATTACAAGAAACTACTTACCTACTGTTGTCAAGATCATGAGAAAAAGTTATCATAAGTCGTTATTACAAGAAATAACTACTGTTAAGTCAGGATCATGTAAATCATTAGCATAAAATAAGTCGTTTTTCCAAGAAATAACTACTTTTGATATGTCAAGATCATGAGAAAGTTCTCATATCAAAACATATTTTAAGAAAACTTTTCTCATGATCTTCACAAAATAAAAGTTATTTCGAGTAATAAAGACTTACTTTACGAAAACTTTTTTCTCATAATCTTTACTTATTAAAAGTATATATTTCTTATAAGGACAAATTTTACGCTAACTTTTACATGATCGTGACTTAACAGTAGTCATTTCTTGTAATAACGCCTTATTTTAGGATAACTTTTCTCACGATATTAACATATTAAAAGTAGATATTTCTTGTAAATGACCTATTTCACGGTTGTAATGTTATTAAAGGTTAAAAAGGTTAGCTTTTTCTCATGATCTCGACATAAAACAAGGTGTTATTTTTCATAATAATGTCCTTTATTTTCCTGTGATCAAGTTTCTCATAAAAAAGCAGTTTTTTATGATTAGAGGTTATTCTCTCATGTTCTTGTCAAAAACGTTTAGTTTCTTGTGTTCTCAATCTAAAAAAAAAATATATATATATATTTTTTTTTTCCTGATGAAAATGTACTTTAAAATAATAGCAAAGCGACTTTATCTCAAGATCTCAATGTAAGATGTTTTTAAGGTTAATCTTTCTCATGATCTTGACTAAAAGTTTATTTTCTGGTCTCAGCATAGTCCTTTTTTCTCACGAAAACGACTTATTTTCTCATGATCTCAACAAAACAAGAGTAGTTCTCGCAATAACTTATTTTCGTGTAATCTCACCATAGCCAGGGTTTCTTTCCAGTTTTAAAGACTAAGTTTTATCAAGATCTCACCATAATTAAATAGTTATTTTTCATAAAAATTAGCTTTATTTTCTTGTGGCTAAGTTTCTCGTAATCTTGTCAGATCAGAAGTAGTGTTTGTAACGATTACAACTTGTGTTCTCATGTCAACATGAGGAGTAAACATTAAAAAACCTGTTTCTTGAGTTCTTGAACACACAAAAGCAGTTATTAAATGGTGGTATCTAGGTGAACTTATCTTGTCTATACAAGTTGTATTCCTTTAAAGAAGACTTTTCTGTGATCTCGACATAAATGTTGTTTCAGGAAAGACCTTCATCAAAAGGTTTTTCTGCTTATAAAAACAATTTATTTTGTCTTGATCTCATCATCAAAAGCTCTTTAATGGCATTTGAGGATCACATGATAATAAATAATTATTTATTTATTTTTTCAGGTGACAGTTTAATCTTTTCACTTACGTTCTTTCACAAATGAAAAAAAAAAAAAAAAACTCCTTTGCTTTCCGGAGTCGTAAAAAAGAATCTGAAACTCGCTCGTGTGAGCCCTGAGACAGAACCGAACCGAACCTCGCGTGATGCAAACATGAGAGCGCGAGGTGTTTCAGCAAACAGCAGAATTGAGGCGGTTCTCTCGCTAATAAAAATGGCTGAATCTCCTATCGACACAACAAAAACAAAACAAGTCCTTAAAATGCAGCTATTGATTGGATTGGCACTCGAAGCGTGTCACACTGAAATCTTGCGCCGCTCACATTCACGCGCTCCCTGCAGACCTCGCTTGTTGGTACAAAACACGGGATAGGAGCTACACACATTCAAAAAGAAACACACACAGCCATGCACACGCTCCCAGAGTCACCCCCCCCTCATCTGCCTTCTCCACCTCTCTGGTGGACAACACAAGGATGGAGGGCGACACGAGGCTCGGGCGTCACTCATAGGAATACTTCCATCAAGAGGGAGAGAGAGCGAGAAAGTCTGAGCAGAAGGTCTGGAGCTGATTCTCAGAGACGGAGAGGGGAACGAGGGTGCTTCAGCCCTTCACACGTCCACCACCATCTTTTTGTGAATGTCTAAGCCCCCCACCACCTGCGCGAGACAGGAAGACGAGGTCATTTAGCTTGAAACGTGACGACAGTAGGCAGCTTGAAAACAAATAGCACTTTTTAAATCCACGCACCTTTTATACATTCAAATTCTTTGAATCACTCCCCCCTCCCTTCCTCTTACCCCCCCCCCCCTCTCTCTGGCTCACTCCTCCCATCCTTCTCCCTCCCCATCTTACTACTCTTTCCTCCTTATTCTCCTCTCCCTCCCCATCTTACTACTCTCTCCTCCTTATTCTCCTCTCTCTCTCTCCCTCCCCATCTTACTACTCTCTCTTTCTTATTCTCCTCTCTCTCTCTCCCTCCCATCTTACTACTCTCTCCTCCTTATTCTCCTCTCTCTCTCCCTCCCCATCTTACTACTCTCTCTTATTCTCCTCTCTCTCTCCCTCTTATACCCCTCTCTCTCTCCCTCCCCATCTTACTACTCTCTCCTCCTTATTCTCCTCTCTCTCTCCCTCCCCATCTTACTACTCTCTCCTCCTTCCCTCCTTATTCTCCTCTCTCCCTCCCCATCTTACTACTCTCTCCTCCTTATTCTCCTCTCTCTCTCCCTCCCCATCTTACTACTCTCTCCTCCTTATTCTCTCTCTCTCTCTCCCTCCCCATCTTACTACTCTCTCCTCCTTATTCTCCTCTCCCTCCCCATCTTACTACTCTCTCCTCCTTATTCTCCTCTCTCTCTCTCCCTCCCCATCTTACTACTCTCTCCTCCTTATTCTCCTCTCTCTCTCCCTCCCCATCTTACTACTCTCTCTTATTCTCCTCTCTCTCTCCCTCTTATACCCTCTCTCTCTCCCTCCCCATCTTACTACTCTCTCCTCCTTATTCTCCTCTCTCTCTCCCTCTCCCTCCCCATCTTACTACTCTCTCCTCCTTATTCTCCTCTCTCTCTCCCTCCCCATCTTACTACTCTCTCCTCCTTATTCTCCTCTCTCTCCCTCCCCATCTTACTACTCTCTCCTCCTTATTCTCCTCTCTCTCTCCCCATCTTACTACTCTCTCCTACTTATTCTCCTCTCTCTCTCTCTCCCTCCCCATCTTACTACTCTCTCCTCCTTATTCTCCTCTCTCTCTCCCCATCTTACTACTCTCTTTCTTATTCTCCTCTCTCTCTCTCCCTCCCCATCCTTACTACTCTCTCCTCCTTATTCTCCTCTCTCTCCCTCCCCATCTTACTACTCTCTCCTCATTCTCCTCTCTCCCTCCCTATTTTACTACTATCTCCTCCTTATTCTCCTCTCTCTCTCTCTCCCTCCCCATCTTACTACTCTCTCTTTCTTATTCTCCTCTCTCTCTCCCTCCCCATCTTACTACTCTCTCATCTTTATTCCCCTCTCTCTCTCCCCTATTTTACTACTCTCTCCTCCTTATTCCCCTCTCTCTCCCTCCCCTCCCCATCTTACTACTCTCTCCTCCTTATTCTCCTCTCTCCCTCCCCATCTTACTACTCTCTCCTCCTTATTCTCCTCTCTCTCCATCTTACTACTCTCTCCTCCTTATTCCCTTCTCTCTCTCCCTCCCCATCTTACTGCTCTCTCCTCCTTATACCCCTCTCTCTCTCCCTCCCCATCTTACTACTCTCTCCTCCTTATTCCCCCTTCTCTCTCTCCCTCCCCATCTTACTACTCTCTCCTCCTTATTCTCCTCTCTCTCTCCCTCCCCATCTTACTACTCTCTCCTCCTTATTCTCCTCTCTCCCTCCCCATCTTACTACTCTCTCCTCCTTATTCTCCTCTCTCCCTCCCCATCTTACTACTCTCTCCTCCTTATTCTCCTCTCTCTCTCCCTCCCCATCTTACTACTCTCTCCTCCTTATACCCCTCTCTCTCTCTCCCTCCCCATCTTACTACTCTCTCTTGCTTATTCTCCTCTCTCTCTCCCTCCCCATCTTACTACTCTCTCCTCCTTATACCCCTCTCCCTCCCCATCTTACTACTCTCTCTTTCTTATTCTCCTCTCTCTCTCCCTCCCCATCTTACTACTCTCTCCTCCTTATTCTCCTCTCCCTCCCCATCTTACTACTCTCTCCTCCTTATTCTCCTCTCTCTCTCCCTTCCCATCTTACTACTCTCTCTTTCTTATTCTTCTCTCTCTCTCCCTCCCCATCTTACTACTCTCTCCTCCTTATTCTCCTCTCTCTCCCTCCCATCTTACTACTCTCTCCTCCTTATTCCCCCTTCTCTCTCTCCCTCCCCATCTTACTACTCTCCTCCTCCTTATACCCCTCTCTCCTCCTTATTCTCCTCTCTCCCTCCCCATCTTACTACTCTCTCCTCCTTATTCTCCTCTCTCTCTCCCTCCCCATCTTACTACTCTCTCCTCCTTATACCCCTCTCTCTCTCCCTCCCCATCTTACTACTCTCTCTTTCTTATTCTCCTCTCTCTCTCTCCCTCCCCATCTTACTACTCTCTCCTCCTTATTCTCCTCTCCCTCCCCATCTTACTACTCTCTCCTCCTTATTCTCCTCTCTCTCTCCCTTCCCATCTTACTACTCTCTCTTTCTTATTCTCCTCTCTCTCTCCCTCCCCATCTTACTACTCTCTCCTCCTTATTCTCCTCTCTCTCTCCCTCCCCATCTTACTACTCTCTCCTCCTTATTCTCCTCTCTCTCTCCCTCCCCATCTTACTACTCTCTCCTCCTTATTCTCCTCTCTCTCCCTCCCCATCTTACTACTCTCTCCTCCTTATACCCCTCTCTCTCTCCCTCCCCATCTTACTACTCTCTCTTTCTTATTCTCCTCTCTCTCTCCCTCTTATACCCCTCTCTCTCTCCCTCCCCATCTTACTACTCTCTCCTCCTTATACCCCTCTCTCTCTCCCTCCCCATCTTACTACTCTCTCCTCCTTATACCCCTCTCTCTCCTCTCCCCTCCCCATCTTACTACTCTCTCCTCCTTATACCCCTCTCTCCCTCCCTCCCCATCTTACTACTCTCTCCTCCTTATACCCCTCTCTCTCTCCCTCCCCATCTTACTACTCTCTCCTCCTTATACCCCTCTCTCTCTCCCTCCCCATCTTACTACTCTCTCCTCCTTATTCTCCTCTCTCTCTCCCTCCCCATCTTACTACTCTCTCCTCCTTATTCTCCTCTCTCTCTCTCCCTCCCCATCTTACTACTCTCTCCTCCTTATTCCTCCTCTCTCTCCCTCCCCATCTTACTACTCTCTCCTCCTTATACCCCTCTCTCTCTTCCTCCCCATCTTACTACTCTCTCTTTCTTATTCTCCTCTCTCCCTCTTATACCCCTCTCTCTCTCCCTCTTATACCCCTCTCTCTCTCCCTCCCCATCTTACTACTCTCTCCTCCTTATACCCCTCTCTCTCTCCCTCCCCATCTTACTACTCTCTCTTTCTTATTCTCCTCTCTCTCTCCCTCCCCATCTTACTACTCTCTCCTCCTTATTCTCCTCCCCTCCCCATCTTACTACTCTCTCCTCCTTATTCTCCTCTCTCCTCCTTATTCTCCTCTCTCTCCCTCCCCATCTTACTACTCTCTCCCTCCTTATTCTCCTCTCTCTCCCTCCCCATCTTACTACTCTCTCTTTCTTATTCCCCTCTCTCTCTCCCTCCCCATCTTACTACTCTCTCTTTCTTATTCCCCTCTCTCTCTCCCCCTCCCATCTTACTACTCTCTCCTCCTTATTCTCCTCTCTCCCTCCCCATCTTACTACTCTCTCTTTCTTATTCCCCTCTCTCTCTCCCTCCCCATCTTACTACTCTCTCCTCCTTATTCTCCTCTCTCCTCCTTATTCTCCTCTCTCTCTCCCTCCCCATCTTACTACTCTCTCCTCCTTATTCTCCTCTCTCCCTCCCCATCTTACTACTCTCTCCTCCTTATTCCCCTCTCTCTCTCCCTCCCCATTTTACTACTCTCTCCTCCTTATTCCTCTCTCTCCCTCCCCGGCTCACTCCTCCCATCCCTCTTTCCCCATCTTACTACTCTCTCCTCCTTATTCTCCTCTCTCTCCTCTTTATTCCCCTCTCTCTCCCTCCCCATCTTACTCCTCTCTCTCTCCCTCCAATCCCTCTCTGGGTCACTCCTCCCATCCCTCTCTTTCCCCATCTTACTACTTTCTCATCTTTATTTCCTTCTCCCTTTCCTTTTTGTCCCTCTCTTCCTGTCTCACTTTTTCTTTCTCTCTCCTAATTTCTCACCCCTTTTCACTCACTCTTCCTCCCTTAACTGCCCTTTCTTTCTTTCCTCTTTCTCATCCAAGTCTTGCCCCCTTTTCTCACCCCCCACTCTTCTCTCTCTTTAATCTTATATTATTGTAGTATTATTAAAAAATACCCTCTCTTCGTTCCACACCCTCCCCACCCTCTCACTCACTCCCCTTCTTTCTCCCCACACTTTTCTCTCATTAATTTTATTATTAAAACTAATTTATATAATAACACCACTCTCTTGCAAAAAACTAAAATTCTGAACTGTGAAAAAATCTATAATGCTGTTGTGTTTAGTATACATCCAATTCTAAACACTTCTATCTGATTAGTCAACTGGGGAAGATTATGGGTAACTAATAAATGATGGGAATAATGGTTAGTTGCAATGCTCTGTGTCAGAATGAGAAACATTCAGAAAATAATCCAGAAACACTTCTGCTGTGCTGAAAGGAACAGAGCACACAATCTCAATCCCATGAGGCGAAGCAGGTCGTTCATGAGGTGTCCCCGCCCCGTTCTCATCGCGTGCTTGAACTCACCGCGCAGAACTCCTCGAAGGATATCCTGCCGTCTCCGTCCTTGTCTGCGTTGATGATGGTTTTATCCACTATCTGCTGGAGCTGCGTGTCCTTCAGGTTGTTTCCCACCATCATCTTCAGCACCTGGAAGAGTTCTCCGTTGGAAATGTAGCCGTCTTTATCCATATCGTAAATCCGGAACGCAACTGCAATCGCCGACAAACGAGAGCCAGTAAAAAAAAAAAAATCAAAGCTGGGTTCCTTTTCAATTCAAGTTGTGCAAATAACTCCATTTTCTTCAGCCTGAAGTGTTAGAAACAGGGGTCTGCAACAGTTTATACTTACATTTTTTTTTTTTTTAATTTTGTAATTACTTTTGTAAGACACCAGTATAAAATATCAATTGAAAATTATTTTTAAGATGTGAATGAACAATTACACAGCAGAAAACTTGTACACAGAAGCATAATCTGAGGGCTCCAAACCTGGTCCTAGAGGTCCGGAGCCCCTGCACATTTTAGGTTCAACCATCATGAAACACACCTGCTGCACTAATTAAGTTCTCCTTGGCTCATTTGAACCTAGAGCAGGGTTGCTACTAAAATGTGCCAGGCTCCAGACCTCCAGGACCGGAGTTGGTGACCCCTTCCCTAAGATATCCAACAAACGTCTGTGAAAGGAGGACTACAAAATGACAGCAGATTTTACGTTTCATTTAGCAAAAAATTTACACAAGATTTTTAAAAACCATATTGAAAGAGACTTACAACGCAGCTTCTGCTCTTTATCCCCTTTCACGCTGAACTGAGACACACCTTCGATGAACTCTGAAGGAGAAATGAAAAGGACCGTGTGTGAGATACAAACACATACACCATATCTCTACAATCTCGCAATCTCCCAAACTCTTATTGTTTAACCTCTGAACAATCCGGGAGCTCTATATTTATAGATTCTTCGTTCACTTCATGCATCGTACTGCTGGCTGCGGTCAGGCTTGGGCACCCATGACCCCTGAGGCCCCCTATAGGTGGAAGAGCGTTTGGTTCTTCTAAGCTCTAGAGCAGGGGTCCCAAACTCGATTCCTGGAGGGCTGCAGACTCTGCAGGTTTTTGTTCCACTTCTGTTTTAGGAGAAACACCGATAGTTTCAACCAAACCCAGAGAAGCTTAATCAGTGGAATCAGATGTGCTCGGTTAAGGTTGGAGTAAAAGCATGCAGGGCTTCGGGCCCCAAGAATCGCTTTTGAGCTCAAAAACGCTCCCACATTGGATCCAAACAGCACATGCACGAGTAATTTATTAATGAACATCAAAAACACTCTTTTCATGCAGGGTTTTAATTTGTGAGGATGGAACTTGGTGGCTTTAATCTTAATTTTAGTTTACTGTAGTCTGGTTGTAACTTCGGGCTTTACAGAATGTTCTTGTACGAATGCGATTGTCCTGAAAAGCCCATTAAATGAAATGTATTGTTATGGTATAGTGCTGCATGATTAATCGCGCGACCTTATTTTACATGTGGAATGCTGCTTTCTACTTAAAGGAACAATACTCAAACACGGCAGAATTTTTATTACATTTTAAAATTCTATTTTTTTAAATGTACTTTCTTTTTACTCTTTATTTCCAATGTAAAGCACTTTGAATTACTCTGTGTACAAAATGTGCTATACAAATAAACTTGCCTTGCCAAGAAATGTCAGGAAATTAGTTTTTTGGCATAATTTGTCACCATTTTACATAGTGTTTTGTGTCTGCTATAAAAATATATATTTTGTATATAATAGCAATCAAACTGCAGACTTTAAGAGACCTATATTTCATAAAAGCATATTTTTGTCATATTAGACACTTAAAAAGTGATATGCCCACAAAATGAAGTTCTAATGAATTATTTTATGCTATAAATATGCATAGAGAAATTCCTCACTGCTTGGCACAGAAGCCGTCATCTGATCAGCTGAACGGTTCACTACGTACAGTAGCGACTTTTCCGCTTGATTCAGTAATACAGGGCATTTCTTACATCTTGTGTAAATAGATCCATTTCTTTGCTAAATGTTTATAATATCAATTTAACGACTGGTTTTACAACAACTAAGAATTTTAATCTAAGAATTACAAAGAATTTGAGCATCATCTCTTACATGTTTGAGTCTTTTGTGATGGTTTTATTACAATCACAATCATAATATTGGCCTCAATAATCGCAATATAAAATGTTTTCCAAACCGTGCAGCTCTATTCTATTTTTTTTTAAACAAGATCAGAGCGGATAAGAATACTTCCTTTTAATGTACAGTTGTCAGCAATATTGTACAAATGGAATCCAGGCGTAATTTCCATGCTTTATATACTATAAATGTATGGAGCTAGAGATGTGCCAAAACAATAAGAACTCTGAATTCTGTTGATTTGAATTATTGACTATTGTAATGTAATAAACATCAATATTACATGCGATTAAAACATATTTAGAATTTCTTTATTTCAATTTTAATTCAGTAGCTTTAATATTGAACGTCTGAAATTTAAAACAACTGGATTTTTTTGAAGGCATAATTATTTATAGATGTATTTTCAATCTTGATATTTGTCTGCAGATAATCAGTTTGTAAAAACACAGATTCAAGTTTTCAAGATAAAGATATTCAAATAGTGAAAATCAATATTCTAAAATTCAGGTACTAACAGACCGTAGATCAGGGGTCATCACAAGGGAAGAGTAGATGATCACAGAACAGTCATTGAAGCTATAAAAGCACCCTACTGACCTGCTAATCACGCTAGTGCTAAGGTCAATTGACCTCAGCTACTTTCTGTTAGATCTCAATCTCACAACCTGAATAATTGACAATTTACCTTATTAACAATACTAACTTAACAATTTTATACTGTATTTTTATAAACTAAGAATCTACAGTGTAGGAAGTTAAGTTTGCAGTTATTTTATAGGTGTATTTTCAAACATAATTCTGCATAAATAAAAAGATATTTTCTTACATTTCAGATGTTCAATATTAAAGTTAGGAAATTTTAATTCAAAACCTGTTTCAATGCCACATAATATTTAGGTCTGTTAATAATTGAAATCAACACAATTCCAATTCAGATTGTTTTGGCACATCTCTACCTCCATATAAGTGTAGGATAAAGGATTTATTTTCCTGTGCCCCACTTCTAAAACCAAAGACTCCCCCCTTGGTCTCAATCGCGTGAAGACACATGTTCAGGTGATAATTTCAGAACAAATAGCAACTTTTGTGCACTGATGTAACAAGGGCAATATTTACATTTGTTTTTATTCCTTCCCCATGAAATGGTGGCTAATATAGAAGTCCATTTAATGCATCTCAATAATTTAATTTTAACGCAAACGTTAAGGTAAAACTAACCATCAGGGCCTCATTGGTTGATATGTTCATACGTTATCACACGCTGCACATTGCACAAAAGCACTTTCAACCCAGAATTAAACCCTCGTGATTTTTAAGCCCAAATCACACGGAAGAGACCATGTGGCAGAATCAAGGAAACTCATTTAGGCGCTCGTCCTAACGCTTTGACTTCATTAACATAGAAGACCTTTTTGGAACCAGGAAAAGGCTTGTTGTGATCTATATCAGTTTGTGTTTGGGAGAGCTGCAAACCTTTCGCAATACAACCACTATAATAAAATCCCATTATGCGATGTTAAGCAGACTGATGAGATCCCAACCTTTGAAATCCACTTCTCCGTTCCCATCCGTGTCAAATATATCGATGACCCGCTGGACCAACGGGTTCTGCTGGAGCTCGGGTAGAGACATAAACTCCTCCACGCTCAGCGAGCCCGAGTTATCCAGGTCGAGCTTCTTAAAGCGCTTTCCTAGTCTTTTAATCTCATCAGCGTCAACTAAAATAAAGAGAGAGAGAGAGAGGAGGAAACAATGGGAACATTCTGTTTGAGCGGCCACAACAGAAGCACAAAACCATCTCAAATACACAATTTTCTTTATCGCTGCCTTGCATTATCCACACACATCAGTGCGTCTGCTGTTAACGTTTCATGAAAATCTTTTTTAAAAGGATTCACAAGCTCTGAAATGCACACGCGCGGTGCCACTCTGGTGCTACCCCCCACAGTTCAGCTACTCTCACACTCCAGGAAACCCTCATCTGACGAGCTCTTACCCGGTTTGTCCTGCCTGGCAGTCATGGTCATCTCTCAGACAGCCACCGTGTGCCGAGTGTGTGGAGTCGCTGTGAAACGAGCTAATCTCATTCACAAGAGCACGTGGTGCAGACCTCCCGCTAACCGCTAGCAGACTCTTAGCTGTGAGGGCAGCGTTGTTAACAGAATTAAATCATGACAGCCATCGCTGATTGTCCACGGCTCAGTTGAAGAACGTGTATGAAATTAATACAAACAAAAAAATAATTTCAACACTATTTGACTATTTTAGCCGAGAGCCCAACACTAACAGGAATAATGAAGCTTTTCATCCTCTATGCTAATATTCAAGCTTTAAAATTGGGGTATAATTTAAGTGAAATACGTTGAATGTTTGTGTGCACAATTCATTGGGAAGATGTAAATATTTTTGCTGCTCATCGAATAAAACCAACCAATAATTGAACATTTAGAAGGGTATCCTTTAATGTCCCATTCCATGCATTCAGAGTTCTTTACTCTGTTAAAAGTGTGGTAGTCTTCTCTTTTTAAATTCTTGATGGCAACAAGGCCATTTCATGACTATCCCTGTTTTAAAATTTGTTAAAATTTCACTTTAAAAGCTCGTAGGTTAATTAAAAACTTGTTTTAAAACCAAGTTACAGTTCCCAGCTCAAGTCTGTTATCAGTAAAAACTTTTTTAGCTCTTTTGGGTTAGCGTGGACTTCTCTCAGATCTTCTCCAGTCAGGTTCCTTCTCCTTGTGGAATTATAAACTGGACATTCTATCAAGATGTGTTTAACAGATAAAATACACTTGCAACGTCTCACTTTTAAGAAGAAAACTATGAGTTAATCTTGAGCGCCCAATCCGACATCTGGTTAATGATATTTGATCTCTTCTGGTTCCTGAAGGTGTTAGGTTTACTCCGAGCTCTGGAGAGATTTCACGCAATTTGTTTTGGGATTGTGTGGTATTCTCATGATTTTAAATGATTTTCATGAAATGATTTATCTCTTCGGAGTATCTCTTATCGATTTAAATACTCCCGTTTTGGAACTAGAATCTGCAAGTTTTTTCAAACCTGGCTGTCTGATGCAAAAAAAAAAAAAAAAAAAAAGAGAGCAGAAAAATAAGTATTTATTTAGATTATTTATAACCTTAATAAAAAGAAATGCAGAGACTCATTTGTAAATTCTGATATGTCCATCACAGTTGTAACAGTCTTTAAATTAAAAACAGATAACCTACTCCAACAACAACAACTCCATCAACAAAATCAAACTCAACTCTTGTTCAGCTGTTCCTTTTGTGAATCCATTTAGATACAAAAGACTCTATTTAACTCTGTGTTTGTGGACAATTCCCAGAATACGAAAAAATGATATGACGCAGCCTCTTCTTCTCTGTAAACACCCTGAGATGACCCTGATGGTGACCGAACCACATCACCAGGGCTCGCCGGAGGACAGCTCTGCCAGAGATCTGAATGGTTTTCATGATCTGCTGCAGTGCCAGGGATTCATCTGCTGCCCGATATCAATGGCATGGCTTCTAAAGTTGCACTAGAGCTTACAAATATGTTCTATTTATTCTCTCCAGCTGATTGGATGCATCACTGAACTCCAACAATGCAGAGCTGGAAACTTTTTTATAGATCTTAAGAGCCCTAGCAACAGCCGTCCACGACGGGAACACAACCTCGTTAGTCAGAAAGATACCTCAACTCTACTCCGACATCCAACGTTTGTGAACGGATGTGTTACCAGGGCCCCGGCGAGGAAGTTCTTCTGGTTGCTAAGCGTCAGTCTTTGACCAATAGATGTCCCAATGTGACAGTAGATCACCAGGCCACATTAATCTCAACGGCTGTCTCATTAGAATCTCCAAAGAATGAGCCAATCACAACGTTTAACTGTTACAGACTCACTAGTTTCTCTTAATCACAGGACATGCACGCTCCCATACTTCAGAAGGCATCTTTACCATCCACTGTTTCCTTAGCAACCTGCAGCCATGGCAACATCACCCCACGACCCTGTTCCTCGGCTCTTGGAACTCTGGGTAAGAAGTAATGAGAGCTGGAGGAGCTCCTTGTCGTCTGTACTTAGCATCATCGTTCTCTAACGTTTGGTCACCTCGCATCTTGAGCTAGTGGCGTTAGAGTTGAAATATTTGTAATCAGTGAGGCGCAGGTCAATGTAGAAATGACACTAACCCAACCGACGTTTTCAACACACCTGCGCCCAACTCGGGCCGCAAAAAAAGAAAGCATTGTACCCGACCCGATTCTGGGTCTGCATGCACTTTTTTTCAAATGGTGCTGACACGGAGAGCAGGCGGTTCTTGAGGCGACCAATCATTTTCCATTTCAGTGGTCTAGATGCACGATATTATTGATGAATGCGATGTTTATGTTTCGACCCTGCTTGAAGAATTCATCAGCAGGTCAACTGAGAGATATCACTATAAGAGACAGATGAGACGTGACAGAACCCACGTTAACTTGCCTTTCTTTGTGGCGCCTGTAGTCTCTCACTGGTTGCTGTCGAACCAATTCCTGGGATTTCTGATTAAAAGTTCATTTTACTAAGCTGACGCTTGGTGGCGTCCTGTCTCTGAGCGCATCAGGGGAAGCTCGCGACTCGATTGAGCGCAATCAGGAGCTAATCGAACCCTTTCCCGAACAAACCACTAGCGTTTTATAGCTGCATAGTCGAGCTCGAGCATGTGTAATAGACTGTAGGCCTATGTATTTCATAGAGAATTGTGTCTCGTTCTATAACAATTACAAAGGTTTAAATGGTTAACATCTTTATTTCAAGCGACCCGACCATACATACATACATACATACATATATATATATACATATATATATATATATATATAAAAAATATTTACATAAATATATACATACATACATACACAGTCCAGTTCAAAAGTTTGGACGCAGCTTCTCATTCAGAAGGTTTTACTGACTGACTGACTGACTGACTGACTGACTGACTGACTGACTGACTGACTGACTGACTGACTGACTGACTGACTGACTGACTGACTGACTGACTGACTGACTGACTGACTGACTGCTTAAAGTAATGATGGCCACTTGTTTTTCTTCACTTAGCTTTTTTTCTCTCGATATAACACAAATTCTAACTCTATCTCTTGAGTGGAGCTCTCAGCTGTGTCTCTTCCTGACTTCTGCTCAGCTCCACTGATGCTCCCGACCCCATTTATAAGAGAGAAATCCACGTATTAAACCTGACAACACTCTCCTGAGAAGAGCAGAGCATTTCAGGACACCACTTCCTGAAGATCATCGAGAGAACGGCAAAAGTGTGCGAGGCGTAACCTAAGCAGAAGGTGCTGCTGTGAAGAAGCTAGAATGACATTTTTCAGATGTTTCACTTTTTTTTTTGTGATGTTCACAAATCCAGACGTGTTAGTTCATGTGTCCAAACTTTTGGTCTGTACTGTATGTATATAACATTTGATGTGATCGGAACCAGTTTTGTTTTCGTCAACGATGACGATAACTAAATAATTCAAGTAACAAACCTTTTCCTCATAACGATAGCGAGACATTGACTTGATAAATGTGTCTGTTTTTGTGAAAACTTGACGAGAGACACACACATTTCCGTTAACATTTTAAGTTCTTATTCCAGCGCTCATATTTTGGGTGCACATGTTTATTGCACTTTATGTTATTCTAAGAAATAAAGCAACAATTGCCAAATTAAGAACGCTTTTGTTATTGGCTTTTTTTAAGTAAGAAGTTAAATTCCATTGTGGCACCGCTTAATAATCCTTAGCTGATCATTAACGGAGCATACATGTATTAAATACAATTAAATAGGCAATTTCTAATATTTAAAGAGGTTAATTCAACTATTAAAAGAAATGTTTTACTAAAATAAATATGAAGCTGCATCAAATAAAACTAGACTAAAACGTGAACATTTACAAATGATTAAAATGTGACTAAAACTTAAATCAATGTTCAAAATGACTGAAACTTAAGATAGCTGCCAAAAAAAAAAAAAAACTCGGACTGAAACAAGCTGAAATGTGTTCAGAGAAATCAAATAGTAAAAGTAATGTTAAACATTTACGAAGCGTGTTCTATTCTTAGAGTCTGGAGTTCTATTGGGAACCCGGCGCCCCTGGTTTCACTCCACATCTGCTCACTCGCCCTGCCTCGCTCGGGTTCTACTCGTCTCGCTGCCATCAGCAGAGAATTTCATGGCCTCTGCTCTTCTTTTGCAATGAAACACAAGGTTGGTGTTATTAAATTTGACTTTAAAGAGAGCCATGAACTGGATTTGGTAGTTATTGTGCCATTTATTTGGGGTTTACCAACTAATTATTTTGAATTAAATCACATTTAATCAGTTTTTTTTGTCCTTTACTTACACTCAGTGTGGGTGAGGTTTCAATTTTAGCTTTGAATTTATGTATCAACAACAAAAAAATTTGAATGCATGTACAAAGTGTGTATTTTATTGTGAACGTGCACTGTGTGCTCCACGATCTTGTAAAGGGTTACCATCTAAAACCAGCGCCTCCTGCTCTGCTCGACCCTCACGAAACTAAAAATAACCGAGTCTTCCTGCGGCCCTGAGCCCAACCTTTACCAGCTGCAGACATTTATAGCGCACGCTTGGAGAGCAGGCCTGTCTGGCACCGATCCACACCCAGAGCGCCCGGCTGACGCAGGGGAGCCCTTAGCCCTCATCTCAAGAGCCCCATGTGCTCCCTGTGAAGAACTGGTACAGAAGCGCCCCTGCACGATTTAGACGATGCTATAAACCATCGACAACTAACTCGTATACACACAATTCCAAAAAGAGCTAGAGCTTATCGATTGTGGGGGAAAATTATAAATCACAATTATTCTGATAACAATTAAACAATTTATGAATTACGATTATTTTAAGCGATGATTCTTTGGAAATACTATTGTTTATATTTTAATTAGTTTTTATAAAATCACTGATCTAACTTTAATAGTGTTTCTTAATTAAAAAGATGTTAAAATAAATACAGATATTTTCATAAGTGTTTTAATTTTGATTTAATTCAAGTTATTTTCCACGCGTGGATTAAAAAGGGAAGACATTTTAAACCTTAAAATTGGTTTTATCATCAAACATTAAGATCACAGAAATAAATACAGATATTTTCATAAGCGTTTTACTTTTGTTGTAATTCAAGTCAATTGCAACACATGGATTAAAAAAGTAAGACTACTAACCTCATCAAACATGAAGATAACATTTTTTCCATATGCTAGACTTGTATTATAATTATGTATTGCACTTTTTAAATGTATTTTTTCTTCAGATTTTACTTTACTTTATTTTACTTAGCTAGCGCTAAGGTTTCAGTGCACAACAGTGTTCCACGTGCTCTTTCTGAGCGGCACAAACTTGTATTATACAGAGAAAAAAGTTTCTTTCACTTGTTTTCTATGGTTCTCTTGTTTATTTCCTGAAGAAAACATCCGGCGCAAGCTCTTAATGAATGTTCCAGATTAGGGAGAACCTCATGGAATGATCATATTTGCTATTCATTACATCATTGAGCTTGTTAACCAACAGCTGAACAGGAATTCTAGATAAATACATCCGCTGCCACATATGTAAAAAAGTAAAGTGGAAATCCTAAAATCAGCACCTTCACTGTGATACAATGTGCTCCAAGTCTCCAGCTGTAAGAAATTAACGAAATGTAGTTTTTTTTTGCTGAGCAGCTGTTATTATGATGAGAATAAGCTACATACTTGCATCGTTTGCGGGGGTGATAATCTACAAACCAACGTGAAACACTTTTACAAATTAAAAAAGAAATTAACATTGTAGAAAACACATTTACAAGGTACAACACACTTTTCATTTCAGAAAACACATTTACATTTTAGAAAACACATTTACAAAATCTGAAACACTTTTACATTTCAGATTCCCGGAAACGAAGGATACCATCGAGAACCGAAAACTTGGCTCTGATTGGACGAGAATTCTGTCAATCATTACAACCGCTCGCACAAGCAAACTATTTCTGTAGTTTTTGCAAAAATAAGGGTTATAAAGACTTTAATAGGATTATGTAAATACTATTCTGAGGAAGGACGTGATTATCTGGTGATTGTGAACATGTCAGCAGTCCAAGGAGTAATCGTCAGTCTTTGTTTGGTTAAAGACACGTTTGAAGGATGCAGAACAGTTGTTTAACTAGCGGACAACGTGGTTAGTGCTTTTACATAAATAAAAGTCGCACATTCAACATGATTATGTGAGCAACAGACAACAGCATTGATGGGTTTCAATTTTGAGAACTGTCAGAGGATGGTGTCCTTGGAACGTTCCTCTGCGGTTTAACGTTACGATGTCTTCAAAACAGCTCTCTCAAACTCTTCATTCTTTTCTGTCATGAGCTGCAGAGCTCTGCAGGAGCTTCCTGACACACTGTGATGTCACTTCCTCAGTACTTTGATTGACAGATGTCTCGTCCAATCAGAGTCAAGTTATCGGTTCTTGATGGTATCCTCCCTTTATGGGAGGATTCTGAAATATAAATGTGTTTTCTGACATGTAAATGTGTTTTCTGAAATGTAAAATTGTGTTGTAACTTGTTAATGTTTTTTTTTTAATGTTAATTTGTTTTGTAATTTGTAAAAGTGTTTCACATTATGTAAATGTGTTTTGCACCACTTGGCCACCGTACTAATCTGATAGCGATAATCTCGTTCATCTCACTTCCTGTTTAAATAATGAATCGTTAAAAAGGAAATCATTCCATTTTTTTTATTTAAAAAGTGCATAATAATTGTTAAATTAGTGCATGTTACCTAAAAAAACATTTTTTGTTGCAAATTTGAGCCAATGAAAGGGACATCTATTCAAATATTAGCTCTGATTTACAAAGCAGGTCTTCAAAACACCATGTAATTGGACTCTAAAAGAAGAAATCCAGTAAAAATTACAATTAATAATAAATAATTGTTAAATTAGTGCATGTTACCTAAAAAAACATTTTTTTGTTGCAAATTTGAGACAATGAAAGGGACATCTATTCAAATATTAGCTCTGATTTACAAAGTAGGTCTTTAAAACACCATCTAATTGAACGCTAAAAGAAGAAATGCAGTAAAAATTACAATTAATAGTAGGTAATTGTTAAATTAGTGACCACTTGCTAATTACAGTAGAGCAGCGTACAACTGCATCCACCTCTCTCTGGGCAGGGTCATGTTCTCCTCATAAGTGCGAGGGCTATATTTTTTTTTACTCCAGGTGCTGCGTTTTTTTTGTCCAAAAACATGAAAACATGCACGCGTACTCAGTTCCGGACTCTAAAATACCTTAAAGATCAAAACAATAAAATAAATATAAAATCTATAGCTTTTTCAATGCTTAACTATTTAATTACTTCCAGTCATCAAACAAACCTAAATGGTTAAATCTGCATTAGGCCTTTTGTTTAGATAGCTGCTTTAAAGCTACTGCTAAATAAATATGTTGATTGATTTAAAGAACAGAGCGTGATCAACCATCAGAGAACTCTAATGGCTCTAGCGTCAATTTCTTGCCGCACTAAGGAAAAAAAATGAGAATCTGGCAACACAACCGCCTTAGGAGTGCCTAGAGGCCTCGTCAAGATGGCAGCATATGGCCTGCATGGCCTTAAAAGTGTTTTCTAGCACACAGCGAGGCAAGACGGAGGAAAACAGCCAAAGCTACTTACAGTGCGAGCACATCTCCAAGGGGTAACTCGCCTCATTGCCCTGCAGAGGGAGAGAAACACAGCCTGAGAAGGGTTCCGATTTTAAACATCAACTCATCAGAACGTTAAAGTGGAGCTATATTTTGTGTCAAATTCACATACAAATAGAGCGGTCCTTCAAACAAGCCCTATTCGTTTAGTAAAGAATTACTTGACTCGAAAATGAACCCGAAGCTTTTTTGCGAGTGAATTTGAGCAAAAACAGAGTACCACCTGCAAACAAGCGGAAAGCAAGTAGCATAATGTCGTTTAAAATGTTTATATGCAAACGTTCTTCCACAATATTTGTGATCAGATTCAGTCAGGTGAATTTCTTCACCTGAAAAGAAGCGAAGAGGGATTGTGTGGTGATGTTGCACACCAGCAACCCATAATGCACTGCAAGCAGCATGGGGTTCTAGCGGCATGCAGAAAGGATTTATTTTTGATGAAATAAACGACTAATATGTATTCAGACAATTAAACGCATATATTTGTCATCAATTGAAGTTTTCTTCAATGAGATGTTGCATAATACTTCAGACTCCAATTTTTGTTAGCCTCAAATTATCCTTTTGCCTGCTTTTATGTGAATATTGCCTAAAAAAACTATTATTATACACATGTCTGATATCATTATTTTCAGCACAACCTCAAAACATTTTCTTAAAGATTTCACTGTAAAGCACACAAAAGGCGGTGAAAAAAGTAGCTGATCGTTATTTATTCCAGCGTTAGTGATTGTCTTCTTCTGAAGAAAACTGGCATGCATCAATAATCAAATCTAATTTTCAAGAACCTATAAGAAGAGCTCTGGCTCTGGAGGTGGAGTTATAAACAGTGGAACTAGGCGGAGTATTACGAGACGCAGCTTGGATTTTTCTCCTGCTATAATTATTGCATAATATCAGATATGCGCCCTCTGGAGGCAGAACGGTGTTATTTCACTCAGTCAAATGCTCTCAACCAATTACCGAATAGTAGTTTTGCCAGCATAAACATTAATCTAAAAAATTTTCAACACTTAATTGTAATGCATCATAATTATGGAAACCAGACCAGACCTCCACAATTAAAATTAAAATTTTAAAATTAAAAACCTCCAAAAATTAAATCCTAAATTGGTTCACTCTGGCTTCCACTCTGAAAATAGATTCCGAACTAAACAAAAAAGAGGATATTTTATTGGTTGTGTGCCTTCTGAACATTAAATCAAGCTGGCACCGGAGTCACAAGGCGGCTTCTCAAGAGAGACACCACTATGTCACATAACGTGTCTCTGTTAAGTAGCTAATGAGATTTGCGCAGAGGTTATCTAGCGAGGGAATTTATAAGAGCAGAGTTCAATCCTGGGTGGGTTTATTCTGGACATAAACACAGACACCACACAGGCCTATAATCAATTAGCACATTAGCTAGTACGCTCAAATGGATACTGAACTTCCTTTAATGAATGATTTCTGTCTTCACTTTACTCAAACCAACACTTAAAGGGGGCCTTCTTATGTCTGTAGATACCATACGTCTACTGTTATTTGTTTAAAAACAAGTTTGATTGGTAGATTTTAAATAATGACTCAAAAACACCCCAAATGTACAAAACAGGTTTCCTGCAGGTTTCATGAGCTCAAATTTAAGACCTTATCAAAAAACACACACAGTTTTTGCATAACGAACTTTTATTTTGCACCATTTATGAAGGTTTTCTCAAACTCTAGCAAGTCACATGAATTTAAATTTTTTTTTACATTTATGAGTCGTATGTCAATATCTGGCAACCCTTACAATCAGATTGAATTAATCTTTTTTACATTTATGAGTCTTATATAAATATCTGGCAACCCTTACAATAAGATTGAATTGATATTTTTTTACATTTTTGAGCCTTATATCAATATCTGGCAACCCTTATAGTCAGATTGAATTAATCTTTTTTTTTTTTACATTTATGAGTCTTATGTCAATATCCGGAAACACTTACAATCAGATTTACATTCTTTTTTTAATTACATTTATGAGTCTTACATCTCAATATCTGGCAACCCTTACAAACAGACTTAATTCTTCGTTTTTACATTTGAGTTTAAAGTTTATGGTCTATTATTTTGAGCATTTAGATGCATTTTCTCAATCTCTGGCGACCCCAAACAAAAACTAAAACGCATATCAGAATAGCTTTACACGAAAATCAGAAAAAAAGAGCAGTGAAAAACTATTTAGGATCTAGAACAGTGAATTTAACAGTTTTAAAGCCTACAATTTTAGATTTAAAATTTTAGACCTTGCAAGAACCAGCAGAAGTCCCGAGTATAAATGTATTGCCACAGTCGATCAGTAACCCTGGTTTATTTTGAGCAGTAAAAAATAACACAGGATTCTTTTCAATGGCATAAAAGTCACCGTGTTTTACACCAAAATGAAAATCTATATGTTGAAAACCACTTCTACAAACCAGGCCAGCCCATCAGCACACGAGGAAGTCAGAAATAGCAAGAGATAGAATGAGTAGAGCGCACACAGCGATAAAGCATGATCAAGAGAATAAAACCACTTTAATGGGGACAGCTGCACTAAAAACATTCGTCTAAAATTAACATTTACACAATTCAACAGTTCTGCTGGGACAGAGATAAAATAACTTGAACCAGCATTTCAAATGTTCTAAAGATTGTACCATGCATCAAAAATAGATAATAAGCTGATAAATATTTGTTTTAAAGCAAATCTTTGTTAACACCAGCCGTATCACCCTGCAGCGCACGACTGGTTCCCCACTGAAGCGAGCAGGTTTGTACCTGGATAGGAGACGTCAAGGGAAAGCCAGATTGCTGTGGGAAGTGGTCCTAGTGAGGCGAGTGGAAGGGTGCTCACCCTATTTTCTCTACGGGTCCTAGTGCCCCAGTGCAGGGACATGGATGTAAAGGAGCACCATCCTTTGGATGAGACGTTAAACAGAAGTCTTGACTCTCTTTTCTCATCAAAAACGTCCTCTCATCCAAACAATCCTCTTATTATGTTTCATTTTTTCATCTTCATGATGTGAAAGAACTGAATCTGAGCTCAAGAGAAGGAGCTGCTGTGATAAACTGTGTTTGGACTTTAAATAAACTATGGAGCAGACACCACTTTATGATGGCTCTAGAGTGCCAATCTTTAAAAGCTAAAATCTTATAAAAAGATTTTAAATTTTAAAATTTAAATTTTAAATTTAAAATGGAATTTTAAAAGCTAAAAGCTTAAATTCCAATGCTGTAATCTTTAAAAGCTAAAAGTTTTAGCCAGTTGGGATTAGCACGAGATTAGAGGAACATTATGTTTGCTATGGAGGGGTCAGTGACATCCTTTAATGTTTTCCTTATGACTACGAGTTATATAAAGCAACCCCATGTCTTAACTCTTTACCAATCCGAGATATAGATCTTTGAAAATGGTTCCTAGAATAAACAATTTTGTTGCTATGCAGGGGTTGGTGGCATAATTGAAATCTACCTTGCCACAATGACCAATATAACTTAACTCCTAAATCCCTTGTTTTGTGCTTAAAATATTGTGGGACCCAATTATCATTCATTTGTATTGGCAATATTATGTTAATGGTGACCTCTGACCTCCTCTAGAGCCCAGGGATCAAATACTTTAGCATCTCGCTCAGTATGTTATTGCTCATATTGATAAGTTGCTTAAGTGTTGCGAGTGGAAGGTCTCTACGAGATTCTCTGTTTGATCTACAGCCAGACAAAATAGAACTACATGTTAAATCAATGGGGAAAATCCCAGTGGTTTCCCAGAGTACTTTAGTGGTATGAGTATGAGAAGACATAGCAGCAAGTCAGACCAGTATGAAAAAAGTTTGAAGTCTAGGAGGAGTTAGCGTCATAACTTTTTATGAGAATAATAATAATAATAAGAAGAAGAAGAATAAGTTTAAAAGCTAGAACAGTAAGGCTTTCTCAGGCTAATGTTTGAAAATTTATATTTAATCTGTAAATAAATATTGATTGCGTTATCCCCATAAAGCAGGGGTTGGCAACCCACGGCTCTGGAACCGCATGCGGCTCTTTAGCGCTGCCCTAGTGGCTCCCTGGAGCATTTTCAAAAATGTTTGAAAATGGAAAAAGATGATGGAGGTAAATATATTTTTTGTTTTAATATGGTTTCTATAGGAGGACAAACATTCTTAATGTTTTCCAATGCTGTAAAAGTGTGTAGAATAAAAATTTAATGTCAACATTTCTGCCAGCGAAGATTTGCGTCATAGCCTGCAACACACGTTTCTACCAGCAGGGGGCGGGGGGCCAGTCACGTGGCTGTGGTAAACTGTGGCTGTGTGAAGGACCCTGAATCCCAAAGAAAAATAACTGAGAAAACAGAGGATCGAATAATTTGCATTCAATGCCGATGCGGAAGGATTGCCTGAATGTTTGCTCTGTAGCAAGAAGTTGTCAAATAACAAGAAAAGTAACGTGGAAAGACATTTCCAGGGAAGGCATGAACGTATTTAGTAACAAAGTGGCTGTTTTTATAAAGTAATTTCTTATTTATATATATATATATATAAATATATATATATATAGTAATTTTCTTGTATTATCAAATCAAACTTAAACTGTTTTAATTTGATTTAATATACTTTATCTTTTCAAAAGGCTGCTGTTATATTTTATTGCACTGTTTGTTGCTCAGATAAGGGGCACGTTATGCATGTTCCATTTTGATGTTGTTTTTTTGGAATCCTCAGAATAAAAAAAAGACATCAAAAATCTGATTTCTTTAATTTCATCAAAGCAATGAAGTTAAACTTGCGGCGGCATCGTACAACAGAGTAGTCACGTGGTGCGTCATTCTCTACAGGAAAAATAAACATTTAGTCATGAAGGCTCATTACGTATTTGTAGCCAACTTAGTCATTTTATAGCAGGCTAATATAGATACATACAGCATGTGTTGCCTTCATTATAAGGCTTATACAAGGCTTTTATTTTTTCTTGCGGCTCCAGGCATATTTTCTTTTTGTCCAATATGGCTCTTTCAACATTTTGGGTTGCCGACCCCTGCCATAAACCTATCCAACGATGCGAACCCATGTGTAATGTTTTAAATTAATACTCTTGTATCCCAATTAATGAACAATTGATTATTATTTTAAATACACTTATAGCACTTACAACTACACGCTAAAACGCTGCTTCAACATAGCACTGTTTTTATCCAATTAACACAAAGTAGAACATTAAAGAGTGAATCAATGAAACAGGCCAAGGGCTGGATTGCACGGAGATTCCCCTGCAAACCTATGTTAAACTGGTTCGGTGGTACAGTAACACAGCTACGAGCCGGGGGCCTGTTAGGACTCGTCACACAGACTGGGACAGATAAACTGGGTCATCTCTTCGCCCGGAAGCTTCTACAGCAGCTTCCAGAATATCTTCAGCTCTCACCGGACATCCATCACCCAGTTTCAAAGCTCTCCTGTGATCCAACCCAGTTGCTCTGGGGAGACCTTGTCTTTGCTGGTTCTCAGGGTGTCCCGGACGTGACCCAGTCCCTCGGGTGATCTCCAGACAGACAGCCGTGCTCTAGAGCCAATGGGTGAGCTCAGGTTGAGTGGCCTGTGCTATTTTAACTGCAAATGAACTTAAGGTGGATTTGGGATTACTTCATCTGATCGTACGGTCAAGAAAGCGTTGCGATAAGAAAAAAATCTAACTTAACTGGAAGCAACTCTGGGGGAAATGGGATGGAATTGACAGGTGAAGGACGTTAATGTCTGAAAAATTCACCAGGAGATGTTTGCTGTAACTGAAACAAACGGTATCTGAAGCTCAGAGTTCAGCCTTATTTTTATTAGGGAATCCTTAATCAGCTGTGTGAAGCCACAAGCCTATTCCATTATACAGAGGTCATAACATAACCATTTGTGTTTTAAATATGTTTCGAGCATACATAGAGCCGCCATTAAAGAACGTTTCAGAAGTTTCTCTCATGTTTTAGTATTGTTTCCTCATCAAAAAAACACGCCTTAAGCCATAATCAGATTGGTTCATGTTTGTGTGAATCTTTTTCTTTTTCTGGAGCTCAAAACCCCTCGATGATCATAGCACCGCCCACTAACCAATCAGATGAAGCGCTAATGCAGCTCATCTCAGTGAAGAGCGTACGCGCTGACTGACCCAGAAGTGAAGCGTAGTGTTTTTGGATAAAATGTGTTTTTGGTGCTCCAAAAGATGAATCTACTCATCAGAAATGGGTGGATTTTCTGTGCGCCAATATGCTAAACTCAGCAGAGGGCGTGGTGGAAGTATGGCAGTAAGAGTAACAGGGGTTACATGACTCACTTTGACGAGCACAGCCATCTGAGGAGATTTACAGATATTTTTTACTACAAATACTGCCTTCTGACAGTTATTAAAAGGGTACAGTGATCGGCGAGAGCAGACCTTGGTTTTGTTGGCGCCACACACTGTACTTTGTTTGACTAAACAGCCCACGTAAGGTCTTCTTTGCTATTCTTTTAAAGTTGTTTTTAATCACGTAGGTAATGAAGCAACACAAGTATCTCAAGATGCGCACAGCAAGCAAGCCCTTGACTTTTAACCCTCCAAGCTTTCCATCCAGATTTGGACTGCAAAGTACTTATTTACTGAAGTTGGACGTAAAGCTGTGTGTTTCGCTTGCGAGGAGCAGATCGCCGTGTTTAAGGACTACAACTTGAGCAGGAATTATGAGATGAAACACATGGAGACATTTTTTTACCAAGCCTCACGCATCCATAGAAGCTGCATCCAAGAGCAGTGTTCTGATATCCCACGAAATCAGTAAAATCAGGAAACCACTCTCGCAAGAAGCTCTTTCCAACAGCATTTGTAATTCAGAATGTATTTTTGGAGTGAATGTGAGAACGTTCACTAATAGAAGTCATAAATGGTAGCATGATTGCGCTTCAGATCAGCGGGGGTGGGTCTTACAAACTTAAACACACTTGATAGTTTGTTTTGGACCAACTCTTAAAAAAAAAAAAAAAAAAAAAAAAAAAAAATATATATATATATATATATATATATATATATATTTATATATATTAAGACACACAGTGTCTGGATCACCACGAGTGCTCATGTCGAAACCTCAATTCATGGTTTTCCAGACAAAATGATGATCGTGTTTAATCTTGGTTAATAAAGCTACATTTGAGAAGTAAATAAATAATCTTTAACTAATAATGTATAACTTCTACACTTGATTAATGTTATTTTTTTATGAAATAATTATTAATACCGAGTTTGTGGACTCAGGCCTCACCACTGACCCTCGGGGCGGGTGCTTGCTGTTAACTAGGGCTGCAACTAAGCATTATTTTGGTATTATTTTGATTATTATTATTTTTTCGATTAATCTGATAAAACTTAATGCATTTCTTTACCTTTAACTAAATAAAACCATACATCAGGGTATTATATATGTGTAGAAGTAAACTTTAAACAAAAATGCAAAAACCACAAATAGAGTTGAATGATATTTAATTCTGAAATTTGTTATTGAACTGTAAAACCCCTCTCAATATAAATAAATAGCAAAACACAAAATAATTATCAAGTTAACTTTGTTGTGGACTACAAATAAAAACTCTAGAAATAAAAAAAATAGTTGTCTTTATTAAAACGAAAGAAAATATTATTTTTCATTGGTGTACACACGAACTGTTACTTGCTTTCAATGAAAACCACAATAATTATTAAATGTAATATTCTACTGTTATTTGCACCATTTAATTTAAGCTAATTTAAAGTAGCACCATTTAGCCAATCAATATTTCGCAATTGTGCAGAGTTGAGAGAGAATGAGATGCGTGCACAAACTACGTCTGCGTTCTGTCCGGAGCAGCGCAGGTCCGTGCGGTTGTAGAGAATCAGCTTTTTTTAGCACGCGTTCTCTGCAGGAATTTCCAAAAACTGGAGTGACAGCTCTTCGTTATCTGTGTAACTGTCAACGAGCTACAAATTTGTTTGAGCAGAAATAAGGAATGGCAGGAATGTATTGCGGTCAATGCACGAGCAGCGAAGGCGCCGTGAGGTACGAGGGGCTGCGAGAAAAAGCTCGCAGATCTGTTTCTAGTTCACTGCTGAAAGTCACGCCAGCTTTTTGTTGTTGTTGCATAAACGACGTACATCGTTCACACTAATTTATGGAAATTCCTGCAGAGAGCGAGTGCAAAACAAAGCTGTTTAAACAAACGCATTTAAACACTACAAATATCACATGACAAAGCGATAAATTTTACTTACCCTACCAATGTTTTGGTATCTGAAAAACCAACGTGTTTTCGTTTAATTTTTGTTCATTTTCACAGTTGTGCTTCCACGTCATGAGAGCTCGGCCGGCACAGTCTGCAGCTCACCGTCTTCCCAGCAGCGTTTAATGAGAAACGATTCTACACTTCGGAATATTTTGGGAGCACGCTTTTTCCTGAAGACGAGGCTTCCTCCTGCGGCTGTGTATCTATGTTTGATCTGTGCGTTTTGGTGTTGCGCATCTCCGTGAGGTCTTGTGATCAGGCCAACTAATCGATAACAATTTCATCATCCATAATTATTGATTAGTTGTTGTAGCCCTACTGTGAACACGCTCAGATATCTCATGAGTGTCTCAATGAAAAAAACTATCGAAGGAAAACCAGCAACAACTTTTAAGCTTAACTAGCGTAACTAGCGCTGGGCGATACGGCCTTTTGGATAGATCACGGAAAAAATTGACCATGTCAGCCGATATTGATAATAATCACGATATTGTCACATCTTCTGGTAAACAATAAAAGCAGGTTTTCCAAGACTGAAAGCTGTGCAAACCTAACCCTTAACTGAGGTTTTCAACTTTTTAGTTTTTGTCAAAACAAGGCAAACATTTTCTAAACATGAACAGTTGATGGTAATATTGATGAAAAATTCAAAGCATTATAATTACAAAAAAAAACTGGTGCGAGCTTCAGATAATCTGTTAATTAAAAGGAAATATTATTGTATAATTTAAACCATTACAATGTTACACACACACACACATACATATATATATATTATGAGGGGAAATTCCTTCTGTTATTTGATTTGGAGCCTAAAATTTCTTCTTACCTGTTGATCCACCAAAGCCATGCTTTTTTCACTATCAGCTCAACTTAACTTTCTCTAAACAGGAGCAGAGCTGGACGAGGAACGAGAGAATGCTCAGTGACAGCATGAACACGCCGGATATTACAGCTGAATGATAGCAATGAGTGACCTGCCATTCGTACCTTGTTAAAAAATACGCATTTTCACACGATCACACACCACATGCAAGATTTCGCTCTCTTATTCACAGTATTATGACAAAGCCCACTAAAGAAGAGCGCTATATTTGAAAGAGACACATTAATGATATACACTAAAACAACAGTTCAAAATCCGGAAGAATTCTGTGTAACGTACTAAAGTAGCGCTTGGAATAAAAATTTGCATTTGAGATTACGGTAGCGAATCAAACAAGCGTCTCGTGCACAAACATCCACTGACACCTGCTGAGTGAGATCTTCTGCAATGATCCGGATCCACAATTTTTTTTTTATTTGAGCAGACAATACGCACAAGATTGTTCATCCATGTTCTTATGGTTCACATGTTCCATTGCTCTATAAATGCATTTGTTTCAAACACGTTTAATTTTCTCACCAAGCTGTGTTCTCTCGGAAACATCTCCACAAGAAGAATTTATTTATTTGAGATAAATACAATAATAAAGCCTGTTCCTTAAGAGTTGTTGAATTTTTTTTAAAGGTGATTTAAATAAATCTCATCTGTTTCTTCAGTGTTCTTTAATCTTTATTTATTAGAAAAGTATGGAGTCAGGACTCGATCAGCAGATCCTCAAAGCAAATATCTCGGGCTTGAGGGCAAGAAACCTGATTGGGACATCCCTAGAATTTATTATATAGCTAATATAAATACATCAGGCTTGCCCAGCTCATTCAATCCAGATCTCACATAAAAAGAAAATAACGTGTTTGAGTTGGTGATTGTGTAGTAATGAATCCAACTGTTAGTGAAATAAAACGCTGATGAGATAACTCACCTACACTGGAAAATCAACTGGAGAAATTTGATTATGATTACTTGATTTTACTCAAACGGCGAGTTTACTTAAAATAGTTAAATATTGGTAAAATGCTTGAGTAAATATCTGCAAGTTCTAACAAAGCTCAATAAGTTGCTCTAAGAAAAAGGTAAATTTACTTTAAAAATTTAGTGCATGTCACTGCATGCCTATAAAAGTAAATATTTACCAGGAAACTTTCTCAAATATTCAATGCACTTGTAGATAATTATTACACTTAATAAATAAGACAATCAGTTTCCTACGTCTTTAAGTAAACTGAAGTTACAGTGTAGTTTATTTAAAAAATAAATAACCCGATTTCATCATTCATTCAAAGCAAACTTCAGGGAAAAATCCACATAAGTTTAATATTTATCTACAGGTAAATTGCATTAATAATATTTGAGTAATTTAACTGCTAAAGATTCAATTATATATGCAATCTGAATAACATGCACTACATTTTTAGTACATTTGCTCAAGTTTTTTTGTCAGTACTCAGTCAAATATTTATTCAAAAATCTTACTAGTACTTAACTATTTTCTGTAATCTCAACATTTGATTAAAATCAAGTAATGATTATCTCATTCCTCAAGTAAAGGATGCTATTTGATTTTACAGTATAGCAGATTCCTCTGGATTTATTGAAGCCAAACATTCTAGACTAGAGGATCAATGAATAGACTGCATAAATATATATATTACAATAGGAAAGAAATGCTCAAATTGGCAGCTAGATACCAGCAAACCCAATCAAGCTCAATCTTTTCTGGAGAACCGAGCAGTCGCTTGAATTTCAACCGATCCATTCCCAGTCAAACCAGCCCTTGATCAGCCTGACAACCCCGTATCGATCGACCCCCTTTTATTAGTGTTTCCCTTCGGCTTCCTCGCGTTCACATTTACCGAGAAACACAGCATTTTTACCCTAAAATCTACAAAAAAAAATACCCGTTTTACAGCCTCGAAGTGACCGCGGGCCAGCTGACTGTTAGCCGTGCCTCCGCTTTATAAACAACGGCTTCATCACGACATCGCGTCACGGTTTCACAATAACAAGAAATAAAAAAACATACACAATGTTAGATTAATCTAAGTTTTGGAAGGGTTTCCAGCAGCGATGAGGGAGATGGGCGCTTACCATCTCGTGGCCGCACTGGTCTCCTGGCCGTGTGCAGTCTCGCGGTGACGGTTGGGTCTCGAGCAAGCGGCCGTCGCGAGGGTTTCCTTTTCGCTGCTCGAGTCGACGGTTCACGGGCTTGCTGCGGTGACTGTCGGTGACTCCGCGGCGGAGGGGAAGAACGAGGCGGTGGGCAGGACCAGCGCTGGCGGCGGAGAGACAGGAATGGAGGGAGGGAGGAATAGAAGTCGGGAAGGAGGGAGGGGCGGGAAACCGGGAGCGCGCGTAGAGCTGTTGAGGGGGTGGGGCGTCTGAGGAGAACATCCGGGTTCTTTTACCTCAGCTTCGTTTATATATTGTTTAAATTTATCTGAATATAAAATTTCCATCTTTAAATTCTTATAACAAAATTTTATGTGGTACTTACGTGCTTGAATATTGAAAGTCAATAAATAAAATAAAACACGTCAGCATATGGAGTTAAATTTATGCCATCATTTTCCAAACGCAATATGGTTTGTGCCATTGACTGTGTCGCTAGACGATCGGCTCCTCCAACGTATGCGCGGACGTCTATGTAGTCGGAAACAGCAGGGTTTTTCTACACCGTGTGATATTCCAGATGTGATCTGGTGAGATGAAACGCTTTGTGGCATGCCATGTTATTCATTTAACAGTTTTGTTTTTCAAAAGGTCAGCTTCACATGGAAAATGTGCATTCAGCCCAAGATTGAACATGTCAGACATGCAAAAGAACATAAACAAGCAAAGAAAGAAAAAGGCAAAATGAGAAGAAAAAAGCTTAATGACTATAAAATAAATGACTAAAGTTCAAAACAATTTACATGGGCAAGTACAACAATGTATGTTTATATATATATATATATATATATGTATGTATATATGTATATATATGACAGTGTGTGAGATTACTGTGTGTGAGATTCCTACATATAGAAATACAGTGATACCTCGAGATCTGAAATTAATCCGTTCGGGGGCAGCCTTCGTATGTTGGATTTTTTTGTATGTCAAAGCAAGTTTTACATGCAAAATGCCTAAACCGTTCAAGGCCAAATGGAAAGAACTATCAAATTTGAAAAAAAGGAAAACCAGAGAAAAATAAAGTAGGGTTTAAGGAACCCTTAAAAGTAAACATTATACATCTAACAAATAATAATAAAACAACATCAACACCAACACGAAACCGAAAGCGTGCCTGAAGAGAGGGGGAGCACTTCTGGGAAGGCATCATAGGTATGATCTGACCAATAGGTGAGCAGGATGTTACGTACAAACACACAGCATCAGGGCAGGAACTGACCAATAGAAGAGTAGAATTTTGAATGCAGTCATGTGATGCCCAGTGTTGTTAGCTGTGCGAATTTCAATTTCGAATATTGTGTGTTTTCGAACAAAATATTCTTCGAGTGGCCTCCTATTTCTCAAAGTACCATTATAATTAGAAAAATTATAGATTTGCCATTTACCTGAACAAAAAAATAAGAAATTACATTTTTGTTTATTCCGTTTCACATTTCAATTATTTTTGGTAGGGAAATCCCTTTAATAATAATAATATTAATAAAAAAAACTAGAGACTGGACAAATAAAGTGTATTAAGTATAAAACACAGTCAAAACAAAAGGTAACCTTCACTTTAATAACTTTAATAAAGTCTGTCCTGAGTCTAAATGGAATGAAGAGTAGCTAAATGTTTAAAAATAAAGAAATGAAACAAAACTGCTCTAAACAGATTTACTAAGCATTAGGACAGACCTTGTAGACTTTATTGATTGAAAAAAACTCATAAGAATTTAATCTCTAACAAAGATATAGCTGAGTAAAATTGTACGATTCTATCTGTTTTAAATGAAAGGAAGTGCACTTTTTTATTGCTCAAACTCTAAATAATTGTTTTTTTTTCTTTTATTGGATTGAAGTATATATTTAAAAGCATACATCAAGCAACAGGAATGTTTATATTCTTACAAAAAGTGAAAAATTTGGCTTATTAACACAAAAAAATCTAAAACTAATAATCAGCAGCACACGGGCACTCACAAACAACCAATCATACGAGTCGAGAGTAGGTTAGATTGAGTAAGAATCATCAATAGCTTCATTTCAGCCACTTCTGTGAACAAAAAAAGGCATCATAAATAATTTAAGCAGTACAGTACAAGAAGACATAAATCCTCTATTCCCAAACAAACAGAATCAGACACACCAAATAAATAACTGTTATACAACCGGTATAAATAGTAATACAGAGCCGGGGTATATTCATACAGCACCTTTATGAGCAAGCATTCCTCTCCGGAAGAAATGAAATCAGATGTTCTGACTATGATGCTTACAGTGTGTGCTTTGCTAATGTCCAAGTGGAATCCTTTCCGAAACAAATCAAATTGTCAGGCGTGATGAAGATTCAGAGATGCGTGCACGAGGAGAACGAGACCGAAAAACTTTAAATCAGTGCATCGCTTGAACTGGATTATCTGTTCGGAGCTCTTAAAGCGATAGTTTAACCAAGAATGAAAAGTACTCATAATTGTTTTCTCCCTCCACTTCTTCCACAGTTGTTTAATTTTGGATGTTTAGATTTTTTTAATTAAGCACTTACGGAAAAAACACTCTTCCTTTTACAATGAGCAACTGTAGATTTGGACTGTATTGTATCGTAATTTTTTAAAGCAAAACCACTAAATGAACATTAGTTAGACAACTATATTATTATTACTATTATTTATATTTTACAAATTAAATCTCAATAAGATTGAAATTAACTTAAACTTTATTCCTTAATTGATCATTTTTTTTTACTATTGTTTGACTATTAACTCATTACTGGAAAAACTGTGATATGCAGGCAAAGAAATCTAAGAAATTTTTCTGTTGTGACAAAAAAGATTAGAAAATAATAATATGAATAAAATATTAACAATAATAATAGAGTTACAATGAAAACCCATACTAATATTTTAATACATTATTGTTTATTTTCAACTTGTGACATATTTTCATTAGAATGTTTGTCAACTAAATTTTTTACAGCCTTTAAGAGCTTTCTGACGGTCTTTAGATGTCAGCATGTGTTCAAATTATTGAAGTTTTTGCTTACTGTAATACAATTCATTTTTTACAGCATTTAAGAGCTTTCTGAATGTCTTTAGATGTCAGCATTTGTTCAATTTATTGAAGTTTTTGCTTATTTTAATACAATTACTTTTGTTACAGCCTTTAAGCGCATTCCGACAGTCTTTTGAGGTCAGCATTTGTTTAAAATATTGAAGTTTTTGCTTATTTTAATACAATTAAAATTTTACAGCCTTTAAGAGCTTTCTGAAGGTCTTTAGATGTCAGCATTTGTTCAAATTATTGAAGTTTTTGCTTATTTTAATACAATTACATTTTACACCATTTAAGAGCTTTCTGAATGTCTTTAGATGTCAGCATTTGTTCAATTTATTGAAGTTTTTGCTTATTTTAATACAAATACTTTTGTTACAGCCTTTAAGTGCATTCCGACAGTCTTTCAAGGTCAGCATTTGTTCAAAATATTGAAGTTTTTCCTTATTTTAATAAAAAAAAAATTTACAGCCTTTAAGCGCTTTCAGGCGGTCTTTCAAGGTCAGCATTTGTTCAAAATATTGAAGTTTTTCCTTATTTTAATGCATGTTTGAAATGGAAGAGGGGGATTAAATGATTTTCACATTTTCTTTTTCAGATGAACTGTCCCTCAAGTTTTCACAGTTTACCAAGGTGTCCTCGTGCTGATGTCACTGGAAGACCTCTTTGTTGATCCACATGAGGCTGCGCGTCTCGTTGGGTTTGGCCTCGTACTCGATGCAGTTGAAGCTGTTGCCAAAATGGCAGTGCTCTCTCTTGTAGTAGTTGTAGTATTTGACTTGCCACACGCTCTCAAACATCCCGGCTTCTTTAAACTGGCGGGAACACGTAGAGAGATTGTCAGGAACGGTTCAAACAATACTGTGATTTATTCCATATACATCCAAGACGTCTAAGTGCCTCTCTTTTGCATTCTCCATCACTAACATCATTAATTGGTAAAATGATCAAATATGTAATTACAGTATAAAGGACATTTATTTTACAGATTTGAAACCTTAAATGGTATTCAGCTCACCTGAGATTCACCTACTGTGCAAGCATCGACAAATTAATCCCAGTTATTATTTGACATAATAATTAATAGCGTCATACTGTTCTTTGTGGAAAATACATGTTTTAAACACTTTCCATGTTTTAATTAATTAGTCAAATGACATTCAGTTTTATAAGGTGGATGCTAATAGAGCCATGCAAAAAAGATCATTTAGTAAAAGCATTTGCTAACCAATGCAGTGCAAAACACTGTTATCGTTATAACATTAAAGCTGAAAGAACATTGGTCCCCAACCTGTAATGTAAGCAATTTTTTGCTTATTCTACAAGCTACAAGCTGTCTGTAATGGCGAGGAAGTTGGTTGATTGATTGGTTTAAAGGCTAGCCAATCAGAATACAGAAGACTCGTCTCTGATTGGCTGGAATTTAGGCACTTGGTAGGCGTGGTTTGTTTCAAGTTAGTTTTTAAGATAACAATTTGTTCTCTCTCAAAATATGTTTTTCTTTGCAAGAAGAATGTTTTTCACAAAACTCAGTTTGTATACAAGCAAAATGTTTTTTTCCGTTCTCAAAATATTACTTCCAAATAGTATATATATATATATATATATATATATATATATATATATATATATGATATAAAACATTTTTAAATAAAACAATTTACTTTTAACTTAGTAACTGTAAAGTTACTTGTGAAAATAGGAAGTATTGGAAGACACCACTTTTATCTTCTATATAAGTCCATCCATCCATCCATCTTCATGTCGGCTTTATTCCCTTTCGGGGTCGCCACAGCGGAATGAACCGCCAACTCACTGGCATATGTTTTACGCAGCGGATGCCCTTCCCTGCCGCAACCCATCGCTGGGAAACATTCACACACACATTCACACTTTAACACTATGGGCAATTGTTCTTATTCAATTCACTTATACTGCATGTCTTTGGACTTGTGGGGAAACCGGAGCACCCGGAGAAAACCCACGCGATCACGGGGAGAACATGCAAACTCCACACAGAAATGCCACCTGCCCCAGCCGAGCCTAGAACCAGCGACCTTCTTGCTGTGAGACGACCGTGCTACCCACTGCGCCACCGTGACGCTCTATATAAGTCCATATATACTTATTTATCTTCTATATAAGTCCACGTATATAAGTCCAAACATAACGCAGCACCTAAACACCTAACAGAGAAGATCAGAGAATACACACTAAACAGAGAGCTGAGATCCTCAGATCAGATAAATGAGATCTCCCCCGGGTTAATTCCACTCAGGGTGAATCCTCCTTAAGTTCCCCCACAGCCCACAGAGGAACCAGCTCCAGAGGAGATCAGGGGTGCCAACACTTTAGTCACATTTAAATCCAGGCTAAAGTCTCTCCTGTTTAGTTGTGCTTTTGTTGACTGAGGACCAATGTCCAACAACTATTTTACCTCTGCACTTTACCATCTTAATCTTTGTATTAATCAATGTTTTAATTTTCAGTTTTTAATCAATTTGATTTTATGTGACTTTTTTTATGCTTGATTTTATTAAATGCACTTCTTTTTAATCTTTATTTCCAATGTAAAGCACTTTGAATTACCCTGTGTACGAAATGTGCTATACAAATAAACTTGCCATGCCTTGCCTTGCCTTCTAGAAATAAGCACAAATTTCCTAAAAAGTTGAGTTGGTGTAATGTCGAACAGGCTTCTGTTAGTTCAGGTTCAAATGCTCAACCCTCAGTTTCTTTACCTCTATGGAGACCTGCACTGGCTGTCTGTCCCCACTCTTGGTGTGCGGCACCCCCTCGGTGTCGTAGGTGCCATGGTACACGATCTGCTCCTCGTCTCCGGACTGCTGCTCCAGAGGAAAGTTCTTTCCACCAATGCCCATTGTCCTGAAATCCCCAAAATAAACCCGAAAATGAGAATTATCTGACACTTCGGAAACAGCTCTTGTTAATACCAAACATACAAACAAACAAGTGTTCAGAGGGAGCCACTGTTTTACATGACAACATCGAAAACATTCATCACACTGATATGAGGTGAGCAGAGTAGAAAAAAGTTGAAAGTTGTGTTTTAAAAAATATCATTCAAATCAAGGGAGCAAACCATCCAAATTTGACTTTTAAAGGGCCCTATTTTGTACTTATCCTGTAAGATATTCCTGGTGTACTGTGGCTCTGAAGGACCAAAAAATAAAACCCACTCCAACTGATTTTGCTTCTCATATGTGGTGTGTTTTTAAGGACAAGGTTCTGTTTGCCTAATTAAGTAAAATATATTAACTTTTTTTATTATGTGGCATGTACAGTTCAGTAGACATTTGAAAGTGAACTTCTATCTTACATAATTAATTTTTTCAATCATTCTAATCAATACATTTCAAATTAAACATTGGCAAATTAATTAAATTAAAAATAATTTAAATAGATGTCTATTACTAAATTTGTTGGTTGGATTTTTTTTTTTTAAATAAATCATGTTCAACTCTTATTTGATTTATTTCTGATGTTTGGAAGAAAAATCATTGGAAAAATTTGTAGTTGAATAAATGTAGGTAAACCAAATAAATCAGCGAATTAATAGATTGGTGTGCAGCTAAATATTTCTCAGATCTAGACATTTTTTTTAAATATTTTAAAAATCCAGGAAAATTCGGTCTTTCAGGTTTCATCAGAGAACCATTTCATTAAAAATCAACCATTGTGATTAACAGTTTATTAAATAGCATGCTAAACTAATAATTCTATAAACTCTTAAAGAATTTCTCAACCTCTCATTTGCAGTGTGTGCTGTTGCTACTTTCTTGCAGGGGCCCCAATTTCATTAGCGGGCCCCATCGGCATTGCAGAAGAATGAGGCAGGGTAAAACAAGCATTTTGAGGAGACTAAAATCAAAGAAGCTGTTTTCCATAAATATTGCCTTGTGCATTAACAAAAGATGCAATGCTAGTCCATGCTAAAGGCTAATGTTTTGTGAAGGCTTCCTACACTTACACTTCACCGGTTGTAATGTATGAAGAAGGCTTTGTCTATTATTCTATTTCTTTACTTATTTTGAGAAAATTATACTATATAAACTTAAATGATGTAAGGACAAAACTGTGTAAGAGCTGCACCAAATGCCTTAGTTTTTTAGTTTCTTCTCCTGTAAAAAAAGTATATAAACCACCTACAGAAGCTTTAATAAACTGTCAAAGGGCTGCATATAGGTAAGAAATCTCCTTTATTTGAAGTCTAATTCACTGAATTGTAATAAACTGGAAGGCGTGAGGTTTTCTCCTTCTTTTAACAGCAAACACACCTTTAACTCATCTTAAATTCAGCCAAAAAACCCCGAAACACAGGCGTCTTTCAGGCTTTACAGTGTTTTCATTAGAAATCTCCTTTAATGCACCACTAGGTTACTCTACACAGTAAATTCTAAAGGCGCATAAAACCATGATATATAATAAAACATGAGTGGCAGGTGCACATTTAGCCCTCCTCTCACACACACACACACACACGCACACACACACACGCACGCAAAGAAACGCTAATAAAACGATATTTAATCAGAATATATCGCTCTCTGTCTGAGACTCACACGGCCTCCGCGCTGCCCGGTTTCACGATCACCTCGATCTTGTATTTGGATCCCGTCAGTAATTTGATCGTCCTCGTCTGGCCGAATCTCGAGCCGTCCACCTTATAAAACACGGCTCCGTCGTTGGGCTGGATTTTCAGCGAGATCGCGATGTTTATGACCGCTGGAACGTCCGCCATGACTGCGAGAGAACGGTGGTGGATGTATTTCCAGCTAGGGCTCCCCTCTCAGTCTCCGTCCGTCCGTCATCAGAGGCGGAGGATGCTCCGGGAAGAGATGCTACTGTGACGTGTATAGCTTCATCATCGTCGTCATCATCACACCCTAAACACCATCTGTGCTCGTGCAGACTGAGGCTGTTTCCTCAACATACACCTCAGGAACACGCTGTTACAAAACAGCTTTCAAATCCGGCAAATAAACAGGTTTTTATGTGTATTTTTAACCTATAAAAATAAACCTCAAACTAAAATATAAGTGCATGAGTGGTTTACCCTAGCAACCATATCAGCTTATTTATGTCCCAGCTTCAGAAAATGCTCAAGAGATGGGGTTAGTTTTTATCACACATAATGGGAAAATAAACTTTATATGGCATTGCTGATCTCATCCTAGCTACCAGATTATTTACCCTAGCAACCATATCAGCTAAAATTTAAGCGCATGACTTGTTTACCCTAGCAACCATATCAGCTTATTTATGTCCCAGCTTCAGAAAATGCTCTAGAGATGGGGTTAGTTTTTATCACACATAATGGGAAAATAAACTAAATCATACAAAGAATGTGTTAAATACCTCTAGTGTCATGCTAATAATATGATAAACATGTGACAAATCATGTTAATAACATGTTAAATCTGATAGATTCAGGCTAATAACATGCTACATTCTGCTAGTGTTACTGTAATAACAAGCTAAATCTTGGTAGCTTCATGCTTATAACATGTTAAATCCTGCTTTCGTCATGTTAATAACAGAAGTCTTTAAAATAATATACTGAACCCTGCTAGCATCATGCTAATAACATGCTAAATCCTGCTAGTTTCATGTTAATAGCATGTTAAAGTCTGCTAGCATCGTGCTAATCAGATGCTAAATCATGCTATTGACATGTTAAAGTCATGATAGCATCTAGCTAACGATGCGCAAGTGCTATGCGTGATAGCATTGGTTAACAATTACAAGGTAAAACGTATGAAGCTGTTTAAAGCTGTATCACACTGTTAAACATTCCCCTTCTCAAGCCAACACAAATGATTACATATCAAGCACAGAGGAAACACAGAGACATAAAAGTTACATACATGATTTTAAATAATAAATAAATTTATTTAACACGAATAACTGCAAGATTGAAGGCAAACTCAGTTTTGGCAACGGCAGTAAAAATCAAACAGTATGTTAAACTAAAAGGTGCACAAGATTTGATCAATAAAACACAACTTAAAAGATAAAACCAGCCAATTTCTTTCCAAAATGTTCACTACCCCTACCCCCCCCATGATCACCGAAGCCTGGATCTTTTAAGAAATACGGATCGTAAAATTATCATGAAATTATTTTCCATTGAGTGCTTCAGTCGTAATGCTCCAGAGGATATAATCGAGTCTCTATCTCTCCAGCTCGGCCTCCAGGATCTCTCCCCAGGTCTCCGGATCCAGAGGACACATGCTGTTAGGAGGGATGTCCTCAGCGGAGCGGATGTTGCTGTAGCGGCCCTTCAGCCAGCGCTTCTTCACGCAGCCCTTCCTGTAGTTACGCACCAGAGTCACCTGCAGGAAGAGGGGCGCATAAGGAGCTAGAGGAGGTATTTGTGTTACACGATTACGCACGAGCGGGAACTTAACATTCTCATTCCCTCATTAAAAAATATTATAATAATAGAAAATAGAATAACACTCTCTATATTGATTTTAATTATTTATGTGCTTCTTCTTTAAAAGGGAGTCAAATCACAGAGAGAGCTTGATCGTGTGGATCCAAGGGAAAACGCCTTCGGCCCAAGCGCAGGGGATTGTGGGTAATATCAGCCGGTTGAGCGCTCATCGATCTGCTCTTCAGAATCTAACCTGAAAAAGTACACATCCGGGGACCTGCTCGGATACTTTTTTATGTACACTATGGTTTGGGACACACTAATTCTCATTTCGCACCCTTAGAAGTGTGAATAGTGCGCCGATTGAGACGCAGCACTAGTTTCTGTTAGATCTGAATTTCACAATGTGAATTTTTGTATTTTAGAATATTGAATTACACGTTGCACATTTTTCATCTTGAGAACGTGAAACTATATTTTTTTTACAAACTCATTATCAGCTAAAAAATCTGAAAATCTGAAGTTATACATCTATAAATAATTATGCATAAATTCTTTGAAGTTAAATTCCAAATAAAACGAGAAAAACTCTTATTCAAAGCCAGTTTTAATGGCATGTCATTTTCAGTTTTATTAAACTAAAAATGTCAATATTTCAAATGAACAGAATTCAAGTTCAGATTGTTTTGGCACATCTCTAGCTCCATAGACACAGCTCAGAAGTAAGCGAGATGTTTGCAGATGCTGTGCGAGCGTGTCAGCTACGTGAAAAGAGTTCTGAATCTCGCTGAAGACAAACCTTCCAGGAGCAGCCCTCCAGCCGGTCCCCGTTCACCTCCCTGGTGCAGACGGCGAGCACGGTGAGGCAGTGGCTCCTCCACAGCTGATCGCTGGCCTCGATGATGCCATTCCAGTGTTTGCAGGTGAGAGAGGCACGGCACAGACTCCAGAGGTCCAGCTCGCTGAAGATCCTGACGCTCATCTCTGGAGGAAGACTCTCTGAGAAGTCCTGCGTGGAGCTGAGGGGGCTTCCTGCTGGAGCGGGAGCGCTGAAGCACCTGCGACAGGCATTCGGCATCGCTTGGCCGCCTGAAGAGAGGCACATTTGAGACAAATTAACATAGACGCAAGCTCAGTGTTTGACCTAATAGGATAACACTTTATTGATCTCACAGTGAGGAAACTCCTGCTCAAAAGTACAAAATGCGATCAGTTATGCTTGTCTGAATTGATCGAAAAATTGTTTTTTTTTACCTCATCGATTCCTTCAAAAGAGATTGTAGGTTTTGTAGGGTTTTTTGATAAAGAAAGATATTCTTAAAAGCTAGGATCCACTTTAGGATGAAAAGGTTTTGCTTTCAGAGAGAGAGAGAGAGAGAGAGAGAGAGAGAGAGAGGGAGAGAGCAAAAGAAGGGAGAGAGAGAACAAGGGAAGAGAGAGAGGGAAACAACAGAGGAAGAGAGAGAAAGAGAGAAAGAAAGAGCGAGAGCAGGGGAAGTGAGAGCGGGAGAGGGAAAGAGAGAGAGAGAGAAAGAGAGAGAGAGAGAGAGAGAGAGAGAGAGAGAGAGAGAGAGAGAGAGAGAGGAGAGAGAGGAATCTACAGCAAGTGTTTATTGCGCAATCTCAAACATTTAAGAGGACTCATAACAAACAAACAAAAAAATCTATTTAGGAGTAACAGTACTTTTATTTAAAGAGACAGTGGACTCAAAAGTATTACGTTACGTTTCGCCTCTACAGTAACATCAAAAATAAAACCTGATATCAAGATTTTTTTTAGTTCACTGATTAGCATTGGTTTACTGTAAATACCTGATTAACTTACATAGTCTAGAAAAAGTTACATTTATGTTAAACGTAGGGAAAAACTGTTTATGTTTTTAATTTTTGAGCGAATGTAACATTCCTGATGACAAAATCCTTATAGGGTTCCCAAATTCTTCAAACACATTTTGTTCAGTAGATTTGTTGTTAAATATAAGACAAATATGTGGTAAATGTTTTTAGTAGTGTAGTATCCCTTCAAGCAATCCATACGCCAGAAGGTTTTACCGTTCGTTTTAGTTAATTAGTTAGTTTAATTAATTTAGTTAGCTAGCTTTAAAATAAAAAAACTATATAGTTACATTAATCCGTGCAATAAAACGTTAATTGATAATTTGGTAACAATAGAAAATACACATACTGACCAGCACCGACTCTCTTTGACAGCCGAGGCTTTAAACGTCTATTTTGTTTACGTCTGAAACGTATGACGTCATCAGCGGAACTCCACCCCGTGGTTGCCGCGCATGCGCCAAATTGTTCCGGCATGGAGAAGCTGCGCTTTCAGGAGCTGTAATGCGAAATATATAGTTGCTTGAGACTTTCTGGGTTTTTGTTCACGAATTTAACATGTATTCGTAAGAAAATATGTTAAACATTTCCCCCTTTTTGATGTTTATTTAGTGTACGGGGCTTCTTTGGGATTACCGGAAGTTGTCACTCGCGCGCAGAACGCAACGTTTTTAAAGTTGTGCTGCAGGTTTCTTCATTTATTGCATTTAATGGACACTAAACAACGACATTTGCCTTCTTGTGACTCTTTAAAGACAGCTTTTGTCGCTTGAATTCATAGTAAGTGATGTTTGAGTGAATAAAGTATTTATTTAGCAAAGCACAATTTCCTACACTTCTATAATTTACCCTATTATTATTATTATTTACTTTGGCTCTTTATTCCTAACAGTTCTCAGTGCAGAGATGCCAGTGTTTGAGCTGGAGCAGGTGGACGGTGGAAGCCCCATAGAGCTGCCCAAAGGAGAAACAGTGCTGGGCAGAGGGGCGTTTTTGGGGGTAAGTGTAGCATTAATAATGTTTATTGCTTTTTTTATTGTCAGAAAAGCTTACCAACATGTCAGACAAAATGCACGTGTCTTTTAAGTATCTAATTATATAAAATAAAATTGGTTTAAAACAGTAGTGGTAAAAAGAAAGCCATAAACATTAACAGCAACTCTTAATATTTGTTTAAACTTAATGTTTTTAGAAGTTTAGAATGTAAAGTTTTGTTTTGATCACAGCGATTTCAGTTTTCCATTCCATTCGTGAGACCTTTATTCCAGAGCACTGACAATCTCAGTCCTGCAGAGGGCGTCAAACTCTTTAAAACTGGAATTATTGTGCCTGATAATTGACTGAATTTAGCGTTAATGGACAGGATTCTTTTTTGTTTTTTATTCATTTTTAATGAAAATAAGAACATTTGCATGTAGAAGAAGTTAACTTGTGAGTGTGTCTTTTGCAAATTGAAACATATTCGTTACTAAGAGTATTTCTTGGGTCTGAAAACATTGGAAGCTAAGCTAAGTATAGAACAGGAATCTTATACCTTTTGATCTTGGAGCCCAATTTTTTCAGTTTAAATTGTATCAAACAAGTAAGCTAAAAATGATTCCCGCTGTTGTTTTTTGCCAGACTAGGAGTGTTTCAGGAATAAGGTGGATTACATCCATGTTCTTCTCCCCTTTTAGTCGCTTGTGCATTGAGAGCGAACAGAGCAATTCCTTACGTTGCACAGATTAAAACAGCTTCCATTCCTTTATTTAGAGATGATAAATATCAAGATATTAAGCCAGGAAATACAAATATCTGAATCGGCAGCTAGCTTTATTTCAGCGTTTCTTCTGAAATTATCCAGTGCTAAAGAAAAAAATTGTTCATGGCTAACATCCAGAAGATTTGGATGAAGGTGATGCCACTAAACAGTACTAAGTTTAACTTTAATGATAAGGTTCAAATGACCAGAGCTCTATTCACACCTCACGTTAGCTTAAAAAACACGCCCCTTAATTATACAGAACTCTAAGGCCTAATATATCTTAAACAAATGAGTTTCAAAATAATTCCCATTCTCACAGTGTTCGTGAAGATTAAAAGTGTTGCTCTGAATCAACAAACCTAATGGAGCCAGGGGTGCAAACATGTTTTTTTTTATAGGTCGAATGTTATTCAGTTTTAACATGGGAGTGAATGAGAACCTGCTCCCGTCTGGAGTCAGCCTGTAGAGGCCGGTCGGGGAACTACAGTTCAGTCACTTCCTGTTATGCATCGAGAGGGAAAGGTTTTCGCTTGGTAAAATCACAGCAAGCAGTCGACCTCAGAAGTTGTTTTGGTGTTCAGCTGTAGGAGATTCTGCAAGGAGGAGAATCTGCCTCTGCTCCACCTGACTGCCAGCAATCCACTCCGCTTGTTCCTCTCTAGGCTTGTGGCCCCTGACACCTATAGATGTGTTGAATCTGAGTGTTTTTTTTAATTATATATAAATAAATAAAATAGCACCATTTAAAAAGAACGGTGACATGAACAGACAGAAAATCTGAGTTCATCCAAATTCTTCGCGCAAACAAATCCAGTTTATTAAAAAAAAATACCTAGAGTGAGGAGCGTTAGCCTACACAGTTAGCAGCAGCTTCTCACAGACGTGCATCAGCAGTTTCTACCACACACGTGAATGGAAACCACTCGCAACACACCACGATTTCTCTGAGTGATCCAGATGCTTCTGGTTATCCGGTGAGCAGTACGCTGCAGAAGCAATGAAGCTCTTGGATGCGCTCCACTAAAAGAGCAAAACTCTGTTTCTTCTGTGAATAGATGCTCTTTGCACTGAGCTTTACAAGCGGTCTACGTTACATATGCTATAGCTCAACTCGGAAATGTCTGTTTGTGAGCAAAAAATTCTGACAACATCTATCATAGTCAAAAACACATTCCATATACTTGTTTTTTGGCTATTGTTAAAGGGCTCATGCCATGGTGAGCCTTTTAGTGGCTTTTATATAATTACGACCACTGGTGGTGTTTTCTGGGATTAGGAAGTAACATAAAAGATGGATGTTATTAAATTAAATCAAGAGGAACAGAACCGGGTGAATGAAAGATACAGGAAGAGAGAGAAAGAGAGAGTGAGAGAGAGCAATGGAAGAGAGAGAGAGCAAGGGAAGAGATAGAAAGAGAGAGAGAGCAGGGGAAGAGAGAGAGGAAGAGAAGAGAGAGAGAGAGAGGAAGAGAAAAGAGAGAGAAGAGAGGAAAGAAGAGAGAGAGAGAGAGAGGAAGAAAAAAAAAAGAAAGAGAGAGACAGGAGGAAGAGAGAGAGAGAGAGAGAGAGAGCAGGGGAAGAGAGAGAGCAGGGGAAGAGAGAGGGAGAGGAAGAGAAGAGAGTACAAATAAAGTTTATTGCATGACACAGTTATATACACATTAGCGATTTAACCTTCTTGCTTTTCAAGACATCAGATGCTCATTTCTTACAAGCTAATGTGATTGTTTATCTAAGTTGTTGACCAGAGCACCACAGCCCTGCACAGATTAGCATCATCCTTCATCCGACACACCTGATCACACTTATTCAGGCTCTCTTTGAATATCTGAAGCCAGAGTAGTATGCATACTAGAGCTAAATCTGCAGAGCTGTAGGTGCCCTAGTCCAGTTCTGGACACTTCTGATCTAGGGGGGTTATGAAAGTCCCCTTACCTCTGGAGACTGAGATGTGAGGATAGGTGGAGTAGATGTTCATGGAAGTGGTGGACCTCCAGAAATGATCTTGCCCACCGCTGCTCTAGAACATTTACAACTCCTTACATCAGATCAAGGCCTTTGCAAAAGCTCTGAGACTTATCAGCAGAGCTTGTATAGCTTCATCTCCGTGTCTTTGATCACATCTACTGTTCTCTGCTCTCCTGCAGGTGAACGATAAGAGGGTTTCCAGGAGCCATGGAGTCCTTGAGCAGCAGAATGGCTCGCTGCGCCTGAAGCCGGTGGGTCTTTCTTTCATCTGGAGAGTCGTGATGCAGCTTGAGTCCAGTTAGTCATTAGTCGTCTTTGATGAGAAGACATCAAAGTTTTTCAATAAGAGCTCTCGAGCTGCTGTCTCACTTAATTACACGTGTCGCTCGGCTCTGCTAGTCACGCTGCCATAGCTACATAGCAATTGTGCTGCTTTTTTATTTTACCTCTATTGATCTTTTGACGGGGAGTATTTAATAAGCCCATGTGCCAGTTTTCATGAATATTCCCGTAGTTACCGATCGGGTTAAATCGTGGGGTGAAGTGCACCACGCAGGCTTACAAAAGAGGTGCTTTGTGTTCGACTGGAACTCCTGAAGTACATAATTATATGCCTTCAAAGTTCTTGACAGAAAAGCATGCTTAGTGGAAAAAGTGCCTGAAATAGTTCACTCTGGTTTTATCCTCTGTGATTCTTGTCAGTCAGGGGCCTCAACAGCCTTCATTTGGCTCCCAATCGTCCCCCGAGACCCATGGTAACGTAATTCTAAGTCTCTCTGTGGAATTCTGCACCTGTAATATGATGGAATAACAATTTTATTTACAATAGTGATTGTCTTCCTCTAAACAAACCCTGTTGTAAAGCAGAAATGATTTAATTACAATATCTAGCGAAAATGAATCTGTTGTTACAACCGAGCCGGTCTAGTCTGTAAACTAGGACTGTAACAAGTGGAAATAATATAAACAAAAGAAAATTAGTGAAGAATTGAGCCAATCGCAAAATAAACAAATAACATATGGCTTTTTTTTAAAGACATCTAAATTGCTTACCTAATAAAATGCCATAAATGAAATACAATTGTGTTACCTACACCTTAACTAATCAACACCAAGAGAAAATACATTAAAGAGGAAAGGAAAAAAAGAATATAGCGTTTACACAAAAAACGGAAAGAAAACTTCAACGTTAAACAGTTCAACAGACCAAAAGCAACCAGACCATACACCATTTTACTGTCAAAATGTAGCAATTTTTTACTTTTATTTTGAAATTTTAACAACAGCAACAGACCACACTCCAGCATACATGTGTTTTACTCTAACAAGGTAACAATTTTCAACTTTTATTTTCAAATTTCAGCTATATCGAGATCTTGCTTCAGCATACACCATTTTACTGTCAAAATGTTGTTTTATTCAACTTTTATTTTGAAATTTAACAATAGCAACAGACCACACTCCAGCATACACGTGTTTTACTCTAAAAAGGTAGCAATTTGCAACCTTTATTTTTAAATTTCAACTATATTAGACCATGCTTCAGCATACACCATTTTACTCTAAAAATGTAGCAAATTATTAACCTGAAAACTCCCAAAAAATGTTTTTGAAACCTTTCACGTATATTTTTAAACTTCGTAAAAAAAGTATCTAATTAACTTGAAAATAACTCCATTTTGTCTCTACGCCCCAAAATGTCCAAATCTGCGACTGATCTTTAAGCGGCACACAGCCTCTTACGTGGAACTGGTTCCACAGTGCAAGAAGGGAACTAGCTCTCTACAGGTGAACTCAAAAAATCTTCTTCTTCTTCTTTTGGCTGTTCCCAGTTTAGGGGTCGCCACAGCAAATCATCTGTTTCCACCTAACTCTGGCCTCAGTATCCTCTACTCTTGCACCAATTACCTTCATGTCCTCCTTCAGCACACCCATATAACTTGTCTTTGGCCTTCCTCTTGCCCTCTTGCCTGGCAGCTCCATCTCCAACATCCTTCTACCAATATAACTACTATCCCTTCTCTGCACATGTCCAAACCATCTCATTCTGGCTTCTCTGACTTTGTCCCCAAAACAACCAACCTGAGCTGTTCCTCTGATGTGCTCGTTCCTAATCTTGTCCATCCTTGTCACTCCTAAACTGAACCTCAACATCCTCATCTCTGCTACTTCCATCTCTGCCTCGTGTCTCTTCCTCACTGCTACAGTCTCTAACCCATACATCATAGCTGCTCTCACTACTGTTCTGTACACCTTTCCTTTGATTCTTGCTGACACTCTTCTGTCACACAACACCCCTGACACTTTTCTCCACCCACTCCAACATGCCTGCACTCGCCTCTTCACCTCTTTTCCACACTCCCCGTCGCACTGGACTGTTGACCCCAAATACCTAAACTCCTCCACCTTCTTGACCTCAGCCCCCTGTAACCTCACTGTTCTACTTCCCTCCCTCTCGTTCAAGCACATGTATTCTGTCTTACTACGACTGACTTTCATTCCTCTTCTTTCTAGAGCATACCTCCAACTTTCCAGGTGTCCCTCCACCTGCTCTCTACTCTCACTACAGATTACAATGTCATCTGCAAACATCATTGTCCATGGAGATTCCTGTCTGACCTCATCTGTCAACCTGTCCATCACCATAGAAAACAAGAAGGGACTCAAAGCCGATCCTTGATGTAGCCCCACCTCCACCTTGAACTCCTCCGTCTGACCTGCAGCACATCTCACTGATGTCATACATCTCTCATACATATCCTGAACTACTCTGACGTACTTCTCTGCCACTCCTGACATCCTCATACAGGACCATAGCTCCTCTCTCGGCACCCTGTCATACGCTTTCTCCTAAGTCCACAAAGACGCAGGTGCAGCTCCTTCTGACCATCTCTGTACTTCTCCATTAGCATTCTCAGAGCAAAAATTGCATCAGTAGTGCTCTTCCTGGGCATGAAGCCATACTGCTGCTCGCAAATATCCACTTCCCTTCTTAGCCTAGCTTCCACTACTCTTTCCCAGAGTTTCATTGTGTGGCTCATCAACTTTATACCTCTGTAGTTGTTACAACTCTGCACATCACCCTTGTTCTTAAAGATTGGCACTAGGACACTTCTCCTCCATTCCTCAGGCATCTTCTCACTCTCTAGAATCCTGTTGAATAACCTAGATAGGAACTCCACTGCTGTCTCTCCTAGACACTTCCACACCTCCACAGGGATGTCATCTGGACCAACAGCCTTTCCACTCTTCATTCTCATTAGAGCCTTCCTCACCTCATCCTTTCTAATCTTTTCAACTTCCTGCCCTACAATGTTCACCTCTCCCCCCTTCTTTCCCTCTCATTCTCCTCATTCATCAACTCCTCAAAATACTCCTTCCATCTTCTCTGCACACTCTCCTCACTCGTTAGAACCCTTCCATCTCTATCTTTAATCACCCTTATCTGTTGCACATCCTTCCCATCTCTGTCTCTCTGTCTCGCTAATCGGTACAATTCCTTCTCACCTTCCCTCGTGTCTAACCTGGCATACAACTCATCATATGCCTTCTGTTTGGCCTTTGCCACCTCCCTCTTCACCCTGCGCTGTGATTCCTTGTAGTCCTGTCTACTTTCTTCAGCCCTTTCGATGTCCCACTTCTTTTTAGCTAGCCTCTTCCTCTGGATGATGTCCTGTACTTCCTCATTCCACTACCATGTTTCCTTATCTTCTTTCCTTCTTCCTGCTGACACACCTAGCACCTTCCTACCTGTCTCCCTGATCACTTCTGCTGTAGTTTCCCAGTCCTCTGGAAGCTCTTCCTGACCACCCAAAGCCTGTCTCAGCTTCTGTCTGAATTCCTCACAACCGTCTTCCATTTTCAACTTCCACCACGTGGTCTTCTTTTCCATCTTTCCTGCCCTCTTCTTCCTGACCACCAGAAACATCCTACACATCACCATCCGATGCTGTCTGGCTACACTCTCTCCTACCACTACTTTGCAGTCAGTGATCTCTCTCAGATTGGCTCGTCTACTTAGGATGTAGTCCACCTGCGTACTCCTACCACCACTCTTGTAGGTAACTCTATGTTCCTCCCTCTTCTGGAAATAAGTGTTAACTACAGCCATTTCCATCCTCTTGGCAAAGTCCACCACCATCTGTCCTTCTGGATTCCTTTCCTTAACACCAAACCTGCCCATCACTTCCTCATCATCTCTGTTGCCCTCGCCAACATGACCGTTGAAGTCTGCTCCCCCCACTACTCTCTCCCCTCTGGGAATACTCTCCATCACCTCATCTAACTCACTCCAGAATCTCTCCTTTTCTTCCAGCTTACAGCCTACTTGTGGAGCATAACCACTCACTACATTCAACATCACCCCTTCAATCTCTAACTTCAAACTGATCACCCTGTCAGACACTCTTTTCACCTCTAAAACATTCCTCACAAACTCCTCCTTCAGGATCACTCCTACCCCATTTCTCTTCCTATCCTCACCATAGTAAAACAGTTTGTATCCCGCTCCAATACTACGTGCTTTGCTACCCTTCCACCTGGTCTCCTGCACACACAGAATATCTACCTTCCTTCTCTCCATCATGTCCGCCAGCTCTCTACCTTTCCCGGTCATTGTACCAACGTTGAGAGTCCCTATTCTCAGACCTATACTCTTGCCTTTTCCTCTTCTCTCTCTGCCTACGAATCCTTCTCCCTCCTCTCCTTCTTTGACCAACAGTAGTCCAATTTCCACCGGCACCCTGTAGGTCAACAGAACCGGTGGTGGTCGTTGTTAACCCGGGCCTCGACCGATCCAGTATGGAAATTGAATTGATGACTTGCATATTGGTTTTGGCATGTTTTACGCCGGATGCCCTTCCTGACGCAACCCTCTCTATTTATCCGGGCTTGGGACCGGCACAGAAGTCACTGTCTTGAAACCCCTGTGGCTAGAACTCAAAAAAAAAATTTTTTTATTAAATAAATACAGCTCCGAACAAAGAGTTAAAAACCTCAATTGCCCCTTGCATCTCTGAACACCTCTGAACTCAAACGCGATGCCTTTGGTGAGCATGTAACCTTTCCCTCCGTTCTCCAGACTCATCTGAACCCGTGCTTCATCCAGACGAGTGTGTCGTCTCCACCTCAGCCACTGGAGAAGGGCGAGTGGCACTGGCTGAACGAGGGTGACCTCTTCTCTCTCCTGCCGGGGAAATACATCTACAGAGTGCACCTCAAGAGAGAAGCTGAAGCGCTCAGGTTGTAACGCTCTTCTAAGTTTTTTTTTTTCTGGGGTGCCAGACCGAGGTTCACTCGGTCAATTATTTTTATTTTTGATCATAGAGGTTATCAGGATGTCTTGTCATACACCCTATCTTTGGTAGAACAGAAATTACTCATAAAAGAAACCCAAAGCAAGTAAATGTTGAATCACCCATCATATATTATTTTACGTGCACAAAAATTAAGAAAATGTGATTTCATGGGTCATCTTTCACAATTCATAAACATCAAACTTCAGTTTCAACAATGCATTTCAACTACACACAAAAATAAGGAAAAATATATGGAAAAAATATATATAGGGAAAATATATATATAGGGAAAAAAATAGGGAAAAATATTACGACTAATAAAAAAAAAATATGTACATATAATTTTTTGTAGATTTTTACAAGGTGAACAGGCTTTCGATCCTGCTCGAGCATCTGCTGAAGGCCGCAGAGTGCTGAGCGGCTGAGTCAGAGCCGTGACCGAGCACAGGATGTTCTCTCTGAAGAGCTGTTTATGAAACTCTCCAAAAAAAACGAGGGAATATCCAATATTTGCAAAACTCATGCGTTTCAAACCTTTAACGTTTGGTGTTGGCTGACGTTTGAACATATAACAGCTGAAGCTGCAGAGAAAATGAAGCTACTGCTCTTATCCTGGCATTCCATTACATAGTGTTCACCCTTTTCTCCTAGCAGTGCATTCTGGGGGATGTAGTTTACTCTCGTTTGCATACGCGTCATCAGCCATGTTTTATTCACACCGAAGATGGAGATAGGAGTCACATATTATTTGTGATGTCAGCATACACACAACAAAACATGATTTCATACAAACAATGACAGTTTAAAATTAAACCCTGCGGTCTGAAGGTAGGCCAATCTGCGTATGCGTTTAGAGAAAAGGAACGTCTCTTCATCACGGAGTTCTTAAATTTTGTGTAAAAGTGGTAAAAAGTGGAACTGACTTCATCCAGCTATCCATCCATCCCCCAAAAAACACTGGATTAATAAAAAATGACACAAACTCAAGGTCAAAAATAAGGCCAATCGTTCATGATCGTTGAGTTTGGGGGTTAAGAGAAACTTTAAACAAGTGGTGGTGCTATAGAGTTTGAGACAGAAGCTTGAAATTTGCACCAATAGGCCATGAGTCTGCCATATCCCACAACTTTGCCTGAAGGGGATCAAGGGGCTGCCATTGACTTTAACAGAGACTGATTAATAATAACTCAGTGCTTGTCCTCTAAGTACTTCAGAATCAACAGCAGTTCATTCCTCATCAGGATGAGCGCACCCTGAGCCGCCTGATGGACTAATTTCACAGACGAAAGACAACTCTAGAATCTATTTAAATCAATTATAAATCAGAGTGTCTGCTCGTTGTTAAAATGAAGCTGTGTTTGGAAAATAGAGCAGTTTTTTGTTAATATGGCCAACATACAAAAAGGTTTACCTGGTAAAATTGGCCATGCCCTATCTGCTGTATGGTGTGAACATTTTGAGACCAATTTTATGAATTTTGATCAAACTTATAGGTAGTTATGTCCCAACGTATGAAGGTCCTGTATCTCCATAGCACTAGGTGGCACTGTGATGAAAGTCTGCAGGTAAACTCAGATCAAGGTTAGGAGTTGTTGTTAAAGTTTGGTGCTAAAATCTTAAAGTTTGGCTGAGAAATAGCGAAACAAACAGAGTAGAGTAGAGTAGAGTAGAGAAGAGAAAGAGAGAGAGAGTAGAGTAGAGAAGAGAGAGCAAGATAGGGGGGAGAGAGAGAGAGAGTGACAGGAGAGAGAGAGAGAGAGTGACAGGAGAGGGAAAGAAAGAGTGACAGGAGAGAGAGAGTAGAGAAGAGAAGGAGAGAAAGGGACAAAGAGAGGGGAGAGAGAGGTAGAGAAGAGAAGAGAGGGGGAGAGAGAGAGTAGATAAGAGAAAGAGAGAGAGGGGGAAGGGAGAGAAAGAAAGAAAGAGAGAGAAAGAAAGAGAGCAGGGGAAGAGAGAGAGAGAGAGATTAGATCTTAGTTTGCTCTAAGGTATTAATATCTTTTGTTCGGGTTTCTTTAATTAAAGGATGCTGTGTTCTGTATTACGACACATTAGTGAAACTTTGCGGTGGCGCTAGGGAGTTTGCGTCGTCGGATTGAAACCTCCTACAGACTATGAGACCAATCAGTAAGCGTCTGCCAAACTTAACAACTTTGCCTGAAGGGGATCATGGGGCTGTCATTGACTTCAGCAGAGGAAGAACAATAATAACTAAGTGCTTATCCTCTAATTACTTCAGAGTCAACAGCAGTTAATTCCTCATCAGGATGAGCGCACCGGGAGCCGCCTGATGGACTAATTTAACAGACGAAAGACAACTCTTGAATCTATGCAAATCAATTATAAGTCAGAGCGCTATTGGAGTGGTGTTCTTTAAGAGAGACGAGTCATGCATCTGTTATGATCCAAACACAGCATTATTATCACGATCAGACAAACGAGGAGATAAGACTCGCCTTAATTTAATAAATGCTCTGTTTTAAGATGACACGATAGGCGTGAAGTTGTTTAATATTCATGAGAATGGTTAATTAAATCTGGAGTCACTTTGAAACAATTATTGCCGTACGTGATGGGACACACTTTGCAAAATAGAGCAATGAAACAAGGTGAAGTAGCACTTAATCGATGAGTGGTGCAAAAAACAAAGAACACCTTTTATGCAACATTGTCTGCGAAATCTGTCCATGCCTATGTCCAACGATTCCTGCTTTTACCTTAAAAAAACAGCGTACATTTTATTTAACTCCCAATGTAAGTTAATCTAGCGTTAACGCTGTGCTCCGGCTGCGGAGTTTGACTGTATTCAGTCTCTGAATATCAGCTTATTAAAGATTCTTTATGTTAGGACGGAAAGATGGCACAGTGTTGGAGTTGGTCGTTCTGTAACTGGAAGGTTGGTGGTTTGATCCCGCTCGGGCCATTCTGCCGTTGTGGCCCTGGGCAAGCCACTTCACCCACATTGCCCAGTATGGATGAGTGTGACTGGTTGTGGGTGTGAGTGACCAGTGGGGTGTGTTTGGTGGATGTGAGTGACTGGTGGGGTGTGTTTGGTGGATGAGAGTGACCGGTGGGGTTTGTTTGGTGGATGTGTGTGACTGGTGGGGTTTGTTTGGTGGATGTGTGTGACTGGTGGGGTGTGTTTGGTGGATGGGTGTGACTGGTGGTGGGGTGCTTGGTAGATGTGAGTGACTGGTGGGATGAGTTTAGTGGGATGTGAGTGACTGGTGGGGGGTGTTTGGTGGATGTGAGTGTCTGGTGGGGGGTTCTTGGTAGATGTGAGTGACTGGTGGGATGAGTTTAGTGGATGTGAGTGACTGGTGGGGGGTGTTTGGTGGATGTGAGTGTCTGGTGGGGGGTTCTTGGTAGATGTGAGTGACTGGTGGGATGAGTTTAGTGGATGTGAGTGACTGGTGGGGGGTGTTTGGTGGATGTGAGTGTCTGGTGGGGGGTGTTTGTGGATGTGAGTGACTGGTGGGGTTTGTTTGGTGGATGTGAGTGACTGGTGGGGGGTGTTTGGGTGATGTGAGTGACTGGTGGGGGTGTTTGGTGGATGTGAGTGACTGGTGGGGGTGTTTGGTGGATGGGTGTGACTAGTGGGGGTGTGTTTGGTGGATGGGTGTGACTGGTGGATGTGTGTGTTTGGTGGATGTGAAGTGACTGGTTAGTGTGTTTTGGTGGATGTGAGTGACTGGTGGTGGGTGTTTGGTGGATGTGTGTGACTGGTGGGGTGTGTTTGGTGGATGGGTGTGACTGGTGGGGTGTGTTTGGTGGATGTGTGTGTTTGGTGGATGTGTGTGACTGGTGGGGGGGTGTTTGGTGGATGTGTGTGACTGGTGGGGGGTATTTAGTGGATGTGTGTGACTGGTGGGGTGTGTTTGGTGGATGTTATTGACTCGAGAGTGTGTTTGGTGGATGTGAGTGACCAGTGGGGTGTGTTTGGTGGATGTGAGTGACTGGTGGGTGTGTTTGGTGGATGGGTGTGACTGGTGGGGGTGTTTGGTGAATGTGAGTGACTGGTGGGATGTGTTTGGTAGATGTGAGTGACCGGTGGGGTTTGTTTGGTGGATGAGTGTGACTGGGGGGGGGGGGGGGGGGGTGGGGGGGGGGGGGGTGTTGGGGGTTGGTGGATGTGAGTGGTGGGATGTGTTTTGTGGATGGCTGTGACCGGTGGGGTGTGTTTGGTGGATGAGAGTGACCGGTGGGGTTTGTTTGGTGGATGTGTGTGACTGGTGGGGTGTGTTTGGTGGATGTGTGTGACTGGTGGGGTGTGTTTGGTGGATGGGTGTGACTGGTGTGGGGTGCTTGGTAGATGTGAGTGACTGGTGGGATGTGTTTGGTGGATGTGAGTGACTGGTGGGGTTTGTTTGGTGGATGTGTGGTGACTGGTGGGGTGTGTTTGGGGTGATGGGTGTGACTGGGTGGTGGGGGTGCTTGGTAGATGTGAGTGACTGGTGGGATGTGTTTGGTGGATGTGAGTGACTGGGGGGGGTGTTTGGTGGATGTGAGTGACTGGTGGGGGGTGTTTGGTGGATGTGAGTGACTGGTGGGGGTGTTTGGTGGATGTGAGTGACTGGTGGGGGTGTTTGGTGGATGTGAGTGACTGGTGGGATGAGTTTAGTGGATGTGAGTGACTGGTGGGGGGTGTTTGGTGGATGGGTGTGACTAGTGGGGTGTGTTTGGTGGATGGGTGTGACTGGTGGATGTGTGTGTTTGGTGGATGTGAGTGACTGGTTAGGTGTGTTTGGTGGATGTGAGTGACTGGTGGTGGGTGTTTGGTGGATGTGTGTGACTGGTGGGGTGTGTTTGGTGGATGGGTGTGACTGGTGGGGTGTGTTTGGTGGATGTGTGTGACTGGTGGGGGGTGTTTGGTGGATGTGTGTGACTGGTGGGGGGTATTTAGTGGATGTGTGTGACTGGTGGGGTGTGTTTGGTGGATGTTATTGACTCGAGAGTGTGTTTGGTGGATGTGAGTGACCAGTGGGGTGTGTTTGGTGGATGTGAGTGACTGGGGGTGTGTTTGGTGGATGGGTGTGACTGGTGGGGGTGTTTGGTGAATGTGAGTGACTGGTGGGATGTGTTTGGTAGATGTGAGTGACCGGTGGGGTTTGTTTGGTGGATGAGTGTGACTGGGGCGGGGGTGGGGGGGGGTTTGGTGGATGTGAGTGACTGGTGGGATGTGTTTGGTGGATGTCTGTGACTGGTGGGGGGTGTTTGGTGAGTGTGTGTGACTGTTGGGGTGTGTTTGGTGGATGGGTGTGACTGGTGGGGTGTGTTTGGTGGATATGTGTGTTTGGTGGATGTGAGTGACTGGTGGGGGGGTGTTTGGTGGATGTGAGTGACTGGTGGGTGTGTTTGGTGGATGGGTGTATTTGGTGGATGTGAGTGACTGGTGGGGGGTGTTTGGTGGATGTGTGTGTTTGGTGGATGTGAGTGACTGGTGGGGGGTGTTTGGTGGATGTGAGTGACTGGTGGGTGTGTGTTGGTGGATGTGTGTGTTTGGTGGATGTGAGTGAACTGGTGGGGGGTGTTTGGTGGATGTGAGTGACTGGTGGGGGTGTTTGGTGGATATGAGTGACTGGTGGGGTGTGTTTGGTGGATGTGAGTGACTGGTGGGATGTGTTTGGTAGATGTGAGATACCGGTGGGGTTTGTTTGGTGGATGGGTGTGACCGGTGGGGGGTGTTTGGTGGATGTGTGTGACTGGTGGGGTGTGTTTGGTGGATGTTTGTGACTGGTGGGGTGTGTTTGGTGGATGTGACTGCCTGGTGGGGTGTGTTTGGTGGATATGTGTGTTTGGTGGATGTGAGTGACTGGTGAGGTGTGTGGTGGATGTGTGTGTTTGGTGGACGTGAATGACTGGTGGGGGGTGTTTGGTGGATGTGAGTGACTGGTGGGGTGTGTTTGGTGGATGTGTGTGACCGGTGGGGGGTGTTTGGTTGATGTGAGTGACCGGTGGGGTGTGTTTGGTGGATGTGACTGACTGGTGGAGGTGTTTGGTGGTGGTCAGGAGGTCATAGGCGCAGAATGGCAGCCACATTCTGTCAGACTGCTCCAGAGCAGCTGAGGGCTAGCAAGGTAGCTTATCACCACCAGAGAGTGAATGTGGAGTGAATGAATAATGCTCTGATCATTGTGAAGCATCTTTGAGCGTCTAGAAAAGCACTAAATAAATTGAAGGCATTATTATTAGAAATCCTAAAAAGATCTCCTGAAGCTCCTAACTCTTCTGTAAGAATATGAGCTTCATTTAAAAACCAAAAGTTTTGCTCTGAAACTTTTTTTTTTAAATATCAGCCACTTTTTTGTACCTTATGTTGCTCCATCTTTAAAAAAAAAGTTCCACTTTACTGATGAAAAATGGCTTCATTTGTTTTTTTGATGCACTGAGAAATATAAATAAATAATAGCTTTTACACGTATTATTATTTTTCAGACAACAATTCCTGACCACTACTCCTCCTAGTTGCTTCAAGCTACTGATATCACTCTTTTCCCAAATTGATCAAACTGGTTTGACTCGGGTTGCTATATCTCCTCATACTGGTACTACTAAAGGATTCTGGGAAATCACTGGGAATGCTGGGAAATTTTGTCGTTTTGTCGAAAATGGGGTCAAACAATGTCAAACTTCTGTTCAAACCGACAATATCATAGTAGCTTCAAACTCACAGGACATAAGGAACTTATCAATCCGAGCAATAACATACCGAGCACGGTGCAAAAGTATTTGACCCCTGGGCTCTAGAGTGGGTTAACATGGCCTTAACATTACCACTGAAAATGAATGGGGTTTTAGTTCCACATTATTTTGAAGACAAAATATGATAGAGACGCAGGGTTTTGGGTATGTTGCTCAAAGTGGCAAGGTAGAATTTTTAGTAATGTCGCCAACCCCCATAGCAACCATACTGTTTACCCTAGCAACCATTTTCAGTATCTGTATCCCAGCTTGGGAAAATAGTTAAGACATGGGTGATTGAAGGTTGAATGAAGGTTGGTTCATTATAACTCATACAAACTCATAAAAAAGAGTTTCATTATTTGATGTCACTGACCTTTCTATAGCAACTTACTTTATTGTTACCCTAGCAACCTTCTTCACAGAACTCTATCTTATGTTAATAACGTAACAGCGAGTGTGTGTGTTCTTTAAGAATCAAACCGTTTCAACTTTTAAAAGAGTTATCCAGCTCCAAGCTTGATTGTTTTTTTCCAGTTGGCCGAAGCTTTATCAACATTAAAAAAAAAGAGCTTTCTCAGGCAAACCAAGTTTTCTGTCCAAATTTTAACATAGAGTTTTGTGTTATTATGATTAATTTATTTCTATTATTCAAATCGAAAGATTTACATAATTAAGGAGGTTACATTCATGTCTTTTCGTCCATTTTTAGACAACTACCGTCAGTGATTTCAGAACTTGCGTGGACTGCACTTTTAATATAACACTATTTTCATGTTTTCAGTAACAGTCAAGCCTTTGTGGGGACCCTGCAGGAGGAACGTTCTGAAGAAGCCTGCGTGCTCTCCACAAAGACCAGCGCGAGGGTTCCCTCCTCTGGGACCGAGGTGGCTGTTTCCCTCTGCTTGTGTAGTGTTATTAAATACAGAGCAGCTTTAAGCATCAACAATATGCGTCACGCAATAGATCCATAAATGGGCCACACCATGCAAACTGGACTTTTAATAGAAATGCCATATACTGCTATTTTAAAGGTTGTAAGATCAGGAAGTATAATTATTCCAGTTCAGTCAATAAAGGAAAGTTTAATGGTGTGAATAAAGTGTTGATTTAAACTGATCAGTATTCTCTAACTCATTCTAAAAGTCAGACTTGAACCGATAAAGCAATTTTATCGTGAATTAAGCAACCAAATCACTTGTTTTTTTTTATTGATGCAGGGACAAAATGGGAACAAATGCACACACACGCACACACGCGCACACGCGCACACGCACACGCACACACACGCATACGCGTGCAGAGAGAAGAACTTCTCAGTGAGGTCACAGAGAGCCTCTCTGACCGGGCTGGTGCTAATCACCTCTCCAGCATAAAGAATATTTGAACTTTAGATCCATTGATGAACAGATGGCCGTACCGCACCTGAGAAAATCAAACATTCGTTAGAACAGTGGAACACAAATAACAAACAGGAGATCCTGGCTTTCTATGCCATTTAGCACTTCTTTATCTTCATGTGTTCAATACTTATTCCCTGTGCCATTTCACTTTATTTGCCATTACTCACCTGTATACTTAAATGTTCTGATTTCTTTGTATCAATTCAGTATATGGCTTGATGGCTACATCTGATACATCCCTTACTGATAGATGTATGCTGATGTGTCAAATACTTGTTTCCCCCGCTGTACGCACATAAAAGCACCACATTTACACCTCTTTTCACTTCTTGAGGTATACCTAGTGTTGTTTAAACCCCATTATTTACCCAATTTAGCCCTGTTTTATTACATGTATCTATTCATAAAATCATATGAAAGTTATTGTTTGAGCTATGTGTATATGTATAGCTTCAGTGGAACAGAGCATTGGTTTTTGACACAAATGATGATGGTTTAAATTCATTTTTGTGTATTTTTTGTGGTTGTGAATGGAATACTCGTTTACACGTTTTTATGCACCGAAAAATAATTCATGCAAATTATCTTTAAAAAAGAAAACTTTAAAAAAAAATGCAAATTCTTTCTTCAAACAGGAGTGCTTCCTAATCGCACTTCCATGGCAGTGTTTTCTGTCAGTTTGCAGCATTAGACATTAAAGTATTAAAAACTCCATCTTACAAAACTCACTCGACGAGATAGAGACCTTAAACAAATCCATTCTCAGCATGAATGTCCAAACACATTAAAACAGTGATTTGAACCATTTTTCATTTCCCTCCTTTTATGGAATTTTGAAAAAGTTTGTGCATCACCTTAAAGCAGTGTTTCTCAATTATTTTCTGTCGCGCCCCCCCCATGAAGAAAAAAACATCTTGCGCCCCCCACACAACTATAAATAGTATTATTTGTCTTTAAATTTGTTATAAGTACACCTCTGCATAACACAGTATCCTTATTAATGTATAAGAGAAAAAAGAAAGAAATATGGACCAACTTACAACAAAGAATAGCTTTATAAATTGTAGCAGAAAAGATTTAAGCTGGATCTGAAATGTCAAAAAACATTAAATACTTAATAAAACTATAAACATTGTTTGACTGATTGTGATTTTCAACACGTTTTTGCTTAAAAAAAACTCAAGCAGTTTTTCAGTGTAATGCCTTTAAGTGACGCCTTCATTTATTTGGCTTCATGCTGTCCGCTGCCAACATTTGTAGACTCAGTTAGTACACCTGTCTCTCCTCGTCTCCCACCGCAGTCACAGTGAAGCCAAGTGATACATACGCGTCATATTTACTCGTCTTAGCTTTCGGGAGACTTTCGTTTGTCTCTTTATCTCCTTTTCTCTCGATCAGTCTTCCACACTTCATGTCTACACTTCATACTCTACTAAAGAGAGCGCCACTGCCCCCAAATGTAGTGGAGTGGTATTACACTTTATTCTAGAACAGTAAAAAAATAAAAATTAAAAAGCATGTTCCCGAGGTCAAATGCTCCACCCTTGACGGAGCCTACCACTATAAGCCTCACTATTTAAAAACCACTGCCTTAAAGCAATATTTTTTATTGATTCAAACAAATATGTGTTTTGAAGGCTCCCATCAGCAGCCTCCAGGAGGACTCCGCTCTGCCTCCGAGGAAGCGGATTTTACCCACCTGGATGATGACATCGACTGCCAGAGGTACTGTCCTTTTAGTGATGGAACACCGTCACTATGTGTCTGACTCGATGGAAAAAGCATCTTCACAGTACCCTCTATAGTAGCATGTGGTGGGCGTGATTCAGCATGTGGTGGGCGTGATTCAGCGTGTGGTGGGCGTGATTCAGCGTGTGGTGGGCGTGATTCAGCATGTGGTGGGCGTGATTCAGCATGTGATGGGCGTGATTCAGCATGTGATGGGCGTGATTCAGCGTGTGGTGGGCGTGATTCAGCATAAGATGGGCGTAAACCAATGCGTGATGGGCGTGATTCAGCATGTGGTGGCTGTGATTCAACATAAGATGGGCGTAAAACAATGCGTGATGGGCGTGATTCAGCATGTTATGGGTGTGATTCTGCATGTGGTGGGCGTGAATTAGCGTGTGGTGGGCGTGATTCAGCGTGTGGTGGGCATGATTCAGCAAGTGGTGGGCGTGATTCAGCAAGTGGTGGGCGTGATTCAGCATGTGGTGGGCGTGATTCAGCGTGTGGTGGGCGTGATTCAGCATGTGGTGGGCGTGATTCAGCGTGTGGTGGGCGTGATTCAGCATGTGATGGGCGTGATTCAGCATGTGGTGGGCGTGATTCAGCATAAGATGGGCGTAAACCAATGCGTGATGGGCGTGATTCAGCATGTGGTCGCTGTGATTCAACATAAGATGGGCGTAAACCAATGCATGATGGGCGTGATTCAGCATGTGATGGGTGTGATTCTGCATGTGGTGGGCGTGATTCAGCGTGTGGTGGGCGTGATTCAGCGTGTGGTGGGCGTGATTCAGCATGTGGTGGGCGTGATTCAGCGTGTGGTGGGCGTGATTCAGCATGTGATGGGCGTGATTCAGCGTGTGGTGGGCGTGATTCAGCGTGTGGTGGGCGTGATTCAGCATGTGGTGGGCGTGATTCAGCATGTGGTGGGCGTGATTCAGCGTGTGGTGGGCGTGATTCAGCATGTGATGGGCGTGATTCAGCGTGTGGTGGGCGTGATTCAGCATGTGATGGGCGTGATTCAGCATGTGGTGGGCGTGATTCAACATAAGATGGGCATAAACCAATGCGTGATGGGCGTGATTCAGCATGTGGTCGCTGTGATTCAACATAAGATGGGCGTAAACCAATGCATGATGGGCGTGATTCAGCATGTGATGGGTGTGATTCTGCATGTGGTGGGCGTGAATTAGCGTGTGGTGGGCGTGATTCAGCGTGTGGTGGTCATGATTCAGCAAGTGGTGGGCGTGATTCAGCATGTGGTGGGCGTGATTCAGCGTGTGGTGGGCGTGATTCAGCATGTGGTGGTCATGATTCAGCAAGTGGTGGGCGTGATTCAACACAAGACGGTCGTAAAGCAACGCGTGATGGGCGTGATTCAGCATGTGGTGGGCGTGATTCAGCATGTGGTGGGCGTGATTCAACACAAGACGGTCGTAAAGCAACGCGTGATGGGCGTGATTCAGCATGTGGTGGGCGTGATTCAGCAAGTGGTGGGCGTGATTCAACACAAGACGGTCGTAAAGCAACGCGTGATGGGCGTGATTCAGCATGTGGTGGGCGTGATTCAGCATGTGGTGGGCGTGATTCAGCATGTGGTGGGCGTGATTCAGCATGTGGTGGGCGTGATTCAGCATGTGGTGGGCGTGATTCAACATAAGATGGACGTAAACCAACACGTGGTGGGCATGATTCTGCATGTGGTTGGAATGATTCAGCATGTGATGGGCATGATTCAACATGTGATGGGCGTAAACCAAAATGTGATGGGCGTAATTTAATATGTGTTGGGCTCGATTCCCATGTGATGGGAGTAAATCAAATGTGATTTGCGTAAATAAATATGTGATGGGCCTAATTCAACAACTGATGGGCGTGATTCAATATGTGATAGACTCGATTCAGCATGTGATGGAAGTAAATCTTTGCTTGGATGAAGTTTTTTTTTTTTGTGAATAAGCCCAAATCTTTTTCTTTGTTGTTGCTGGAACCTAAACCTTGTTGCATATTTGCTTCACTTTTCATATGTAAAGTACTGTGTGTTTAAATCGCAAAAACTGAAAATTTGAGAGAAGTGAGAGTGAGTCAGGGGAGAGAGAGAGAGAGAGAGAAAGAAAGAGAGGAAGAATTGAACTCATTGTGAAAAAACGTTTAGTACTCTGTAAACTTGGAGTACATAAACATCGTAATAAATATATTTTCTACTGCTTGTGAGATGGTTCCAGGTGTTCATTTTTGGCACGAGAGATGATGAACGGGACGCTGTGTTTATAAGGATCTATCTCTTGATATTCATCTCGGATGTTTCAGGAAGATCTGGCAACCAGAATAATTTGTGAGTGATTGGAAACCCAGCGAGAGAAAACCTTCAGTAACATATGCATTTGAATATAATAGCACAATTTTTTGATGACTGCTCCACGATTTTTAAAACACTGCACCTTTAAATAGCCATTTGCTTTCTGTTTGGAAATCTAAACACTCGTTTCATTAGCAGAAGACAACTTCAAACATCTGCTGTAGAGATTTATGCTTTTTGACACAAGTTTTAGGCTGAAACGCTTAATAAAAACAGGCTGCTCGTATTTTATTGTGAGGGGAAGCGAAAAAAAGCTCTATCAGTCTCCAGCGCTTCGTTCCAACCCAAATCATCCCTGTTCCCTTCACACGTGCTTACCCTGATAGAAAGGCTGCCTCAAGAGTCACGAATGAGCTGCTATGTTTCCTCCGTCTGGAGGGTTTCAGTGCTTTTATAAACTCGATGATTAATAAAGCCTTCACTCACACACGTTTCCTGTTTTCCTCAGAGGAGAAGGGAGCGTCTCGGAAAGCAAAAGCAGCAGTGACACCTCAGCGGACTCCTGCACGAGCTAAACTCGCAAAGATTTCATCTGAGGAAGAGGAAGAGACGCCCCGAAGGAAAGCACAGAGGCTAAAGAGCGAGTCGGAGGACGAGACGCCTCCTCTGGTATCTCTCTCTCACTGAAAATAGCTCGCGTTAATGAACTAATCTCACAGACATCGCTCATGTTTCTGCTAATGTGAAAACACCATAAGTGGATCTCTGCTTCAAGTTAAAGTAGCTCAAGATCTAAAATATCTGTCTGGATCCCAAAGAGCCTATTGACCAAAGTTCCGCCCACTAACCAATCAGACTGAGCGCCAATGCAGCTCATCTCAATGAAGAGCTTACTCTCACCATTTACAGTTACAGCAATATTAACGGACACAAGAACAAATAAAGATATCTAAAATTTTCTCTAAAAGACAAAAAACATTTACCTTATATAAGCATATGGATGTATATGTATTTATTTCATATACATATATCTATAGTGTAGTGATTTATTACATAAATCTAATACTACTTTTCAGATGGTGGCGTTAATGCACCAAAAGACAGGCTGCAAACTGTCATAAATCGACAATAGAAGAAGAACCAGAAGTGAACCATCGCTGAGCCTCGACGATAAACAATGAAAGAAAGTGTTTTTGGATCTCCTGGACCAAGTGTTTTTTAGCTGCCCAAAGATGAACGTATTCGCCAGAAACATGTGAATTTCTGTGTGAAACCCAGCAGGGATGTGTGGTGCAAGCTCGAGAGTGGGAGGAACACGAGATACATTGTTTGTAAAAAACACTGCGTTTTGAAGGGTATTAAGATGTAAAATATGTGAATAGATTTTGTAAATCAATTCTTACAACTGGGGTGTGGTTGTTAATGTAAAATAAACTTTTAAAAAGTTCAATAAAGACAGACTACGAATTTCAATTAGACTTTTCTCTTTAATTCTCTAGCATAAGAGTATAAGATCTTTGAAGAGCAACAGCGGTAGTTACAGAAGCAGACTTTCCAAACGGTAGCACCCCTAGTCTTTAAAAACCAGGAGTTATGTGCCGATCCAATCACATGATTTTAAACTCAGTCAGAATTGGAAGTTGTATGTATATGTATATATATATATATATATATATATATATATATATATATATATATATATATATATATATATAAACACACTGACACACTAAAACAACACCGGGAGGATTCTGTGCACTCATATTTTGCTGTGCTGCGGCAGCTCTTGGCTTAAAAATGCGCACGTTTGACTTTACAGTAGCCTATCAAACGAGCTTCTTCTGCTCAAACATCCACAGACGCCTGCCGAGAGATCTGCTGCAATAATCCAGATCCACAAAAAAAAAGCGAATTTAAGCAGGTAATATCCACAGGATTGTTTTTCCATGTTATCATGGTTCCCATGTTTTCTTTGTTGTGTTGTGTTCGAAGCAAACAGATCAATAGAACATTTAATTTGTAACTTTCTCACTAAGCTACAAAACTGTGATGAAAGGAACAGCTCTGCTGAAATGCTCTCTGAAGCGTTTCCACAAGAAGAGTAAAATTATAGCCAAATATAACAATAACGTCTGTTCCTTAAGAGTTGTTGAACATTTAAATAAATCACATTAATCACATCTGTTTCTTCAGTGTTCTTTATTCTATTCTTTCTTTATCTGTTAGAAAAAGGTTAAAAATCATCTGACTCGGACTCAAGGGCAAAAAAAAAGTCGATTGCGAAATGTCTTCTTGCAATTGCACAAAATTACACACAATACTTTTAAAACATGCACAAGGACATGAAAATAACACATAAATAGATTAAATATGTGTGTGTTATTTTGGGATCCACATCTGATTCTTGATTCTGACTCCCTCAGAACCCTGCAAGACTTGAGCTTTCTCCAAGATCTGCCGCAGAAGTGTGTTTTCACTCTGGTTCCTGATGTTTAAGCAGAACGATGCGGTGGAGCCTGATGAAGAGGAGAAACGAGACGGAGAAGAAGGTCAATCCAGAGCAGCAGATCCAGTGGAGAAGAACCTGATGCCGGATCAAAGCCGTCGTCAGGCCAGACCGGGAGCCTCGCAGAGCTCAAGGGGCGTGAAGCGACAGCCATGTCCTTACGCCGGCTCCTGCTACAGGTCTTCTCTAACTTCCTGCAATCATCTCAGAATCCCTGAAGAGCAGCGTTTGTGCTGCTCATTACTGCACCTCTTTTAAATTTTAAGTTACCAAGTGCTCAAATAGATTCTTTAAATGACTGTTAAAATGTGAGCTGCTGCCAGCTGCAAATCACGTATTAATGTACATATTGTTGATTTAAACATCTTAATTTGAGACATCTCTTAGAGATATATCAGCATCTAAAGTTACCAATTTATTATGTTTCAAAAAGAGGAAGAGAGAGAAAGGTGGGAGCAAAAGGTGGGGGAGAGGGGAAGAAAAGGGAGAGAGAGAGAAGAAGGGAGTGGGAGAGAGAGGAGGAAAAAGGGGGGCGAGAGAGACAGGACGGAGCTTAGATGGAGCGTAACTAAGGGTTTGATTACGCTCGCTGTGTTTTCCTCTGCGCAGGAAGAACCCGCTGCACTTTCAGGAGTGCAGTCATCCCGGCGACAGCGACTTCGAGGAAGAGAAGGAGGACGAAGACGAGCGGCCTGAGTGTCCGTACGGCACTCACTGCTACAGGTGAACCCACGCGAGCGCTCCACGAGCTTCAGAGCTCGGCAGCCTCCTACACCACCAGCAGACCCAAAACAAAAACGAAACCTTTTACGTTTGCATTCAAGCATTTCATTTGGCCGACGCTTTTGGCCAAAATGACTTACAGAAGCAGAAGAGCAGAGAGAATCTGAGATCCGTTACACTCTCTCTCAGCTCGCGTTTCTCACTGTAAAAAAAACACAAAATATTCCAGCAAACTGTTTTCATGCTTAATAAATAATAGAGTTAAAATAAATAATGGAATATAATAGTATACGGTGTATAAGGGCATATAGAAATAACAGCAGATATAGTATATAGTAATAGTAGTAAATAATATAATTAAATGTACTGGTTTGATAAATGTTTGCAGGTCGCGTGTGCACTTTACGCTGCTTGAAATCCGAGTCTCCTCTTCCTCCGTCTCTCACCAAAGCTAGAACACTTTTGCATATTTACACAAAACATTTTAAAGATAATTTACAGACACAGCTAAACAATAAAACCCAGAGTGTTAAAATGACACTGCTCTGAGTCTGTTCGGTCTTACTCTAAATAGAGATAAATTCTAAACACCGATCTCATCAACCTCAACCATAAAATGTTGAAGTTAAACTCTTGTTTTTGTTACGACGTGATGAGGAGAATAGTTGTGATGTTTTTTTAGAGTGAAACACAAACGTTTATCACGTCGTACAAGTTTCCGGTGAATAATCACTGGTTTAGATGATTTTACTCAGTTTAAGTGTTACTGTTTCACTCTAGTGAGAGTGTGTTGGGTTCTACTCTGGATAGAGTTAATTTTACTCTCAGGGTTTCACTGTGTAGGTGTGGTTGTATCAGCCAATCAATAAATCAGAGCAGTGTTGTACAGAACTTTATTTTACGCTTCTCATTTAAGTAAACGTTGAAAAATTGTACTCTATTGAAGCTGAAAGATCTACTCGTAAAGAAGAGACGCAGGGACAGCTGGAAAGAGCGCGAAAGTCTCCGTGCACACGCCCATCGCTGCCCAGAGACTCCTCCCACTCCACCCGTCACCTCCGGCTCAGGCTAACAAAACCGCTAAACACTGAAATGCTAATAAAGTTATTCACTACTCATATTCACTGATACCCATCATAATGATTTAACATTTCTATTACAGCAGGAAGAAAATAGAGAAGAGCGTTAAATGCCCAACCATGCTATAAATGGTCTCTCAGAGCCCAAATACTCTTAATAAAGCCTCAAAAACTTGAAATAATTAATACTAGTGAATGAAAATGTTTAATAAATAAGTAATCATTTACATTTACAATACATTTAACGCTGTTCTCTCGCTCTGCAGGAAGAATCCGCTGCACAAGAAAGAGTTCAAGCACACGCAGTCACCTCGTGAGTTCTTGTTTTTACTCTTTTTTTATTGCTTTGTTTCCTTTGAACGGTGACCTTGAGTGCCAAGAAAGGTGCCTTCAAATAAAATGTATTATTATTATTATTATTTTATTATAATATATTTTTATCATTTTTTTGTTTTCTTATTATTTGTTTAAATGATTAATATTTTATTATTATTATTATTATGTATTATTATTATTAATTTATTTGTATTATTATTAGTATTTAATTACAAGTATTCATTTATTATTATTTTATTATTTATTAGTATTCTTATTGTATTACTATAATTTTTTATTATTAATATTATTTGTATTATTTATTATTATTTGTTTAAATGATTAATATTTTATTATTACTATTAATTATTTTTGTATTATTATTATTTTATTATTATATATGTATTATTATTTTTTGTTTTATTATTATTATTATTATTACTATTTATTGTTATTATTATTATTTGTATTATTTATTATTATTTGTTTAAATTATTAATATTTTATTATTATAATTCTTTTATGTTTATTAATTATTATCATTATTATTATTATTACTACGTCGTGCATCGTGTGAGAGCTGTACCTGGGGCCTTTTAAAATAAAATCTGTTCGTTTATCTCATAAGAGAGAGAGTGCAACAATACTAGTTTAAAATATATACTTTTTTTAAATACATATTTTTTATTTCAATTTTAATATTTCATTGTTTGTATTAAAATGTTAGTTTAAATAAAATTTGTATTATTTAAATACAATAAATGTAAATGTAAATAAAGAAAACTTTTAATGAATACGCTAAAAAGGATTGTAAATGACTTAAAATAAAATATAAATTAAATTACCTTAAATACAATTACAAACTAACTTTTAAAAAGCACATATAATATCTTAAGAAACGTATGTTAGATTAAAATGGTTTGTATTTAACAAAATAAAACTAAAATAATAATATGTGGCTTTTTTTTCAATTTAATTTAAACATGTAACATTTTTTGTTTCTTTAAAAAAACTTTCTTTTAAGTAAACTTTCTTCTCTTTATTGTACTTATATCATATAAATATTTTAAATGAACTTTTCAACACAAATATTTTTGTCTATATATATATATATATATATAGAGAGAGAGAGCTGTTAATTTAACAGATTTTATTTAACCATTTAAATCTATAGTAATATTTTTTGTAACGCTTACTGATAATTTTTCGCATTGCTTGATTTTTTTAAAAGTAATTTACATTTATTTTCAACTCATGTGAAGTTTTACCTCATTCTAACACATTTTATTGATGTGTTCCCTTAATTTACAACAGTTTTTTTCTATATTAACAATGACGTCAATAAAAACAACAACACTGTTATCATTTTATCAAATTATTCTAGTCTGAAAACAAATCAAAGGTAAGTTTTGGAAAAAAGGAAAGAAAATAAAATAGGAAAAGGAGTCACATGATCACAATTAGGGTGAAATATTCTGTGAAGATGGACGATCTTGTTTTGGGAGAAGAAACCTTTAAACCTGAAGACCTCACCTGAACATCTCCTCCGCTCTCCATCGTAGAAGCTCGAGCGCTCCTCGAGAGTAAAGAGAACCGGTGCTCCATGGTTTCACCCAAACCTCGTCTGATGAGCTTCTGTTTCCTCAGCCAGGACCGCTGCTGAGGAGGAGGAGGAGGATGAAGATCAATACGAGAACAGCTTCATCAACGATGAGAGCGAGGAGGAAGAGGCGGACGCAGGCTCGGAGGATGTTCCGGAGTCAGACGGCAGCGGTGAGGAGGACCTCCAGCGCCTGCAGACCGAGGCGCAGACGTTCCTCCGGAGGAAGTGATGAGGAGCCAGGATTCAGCAGGTTCAGACCATGCTCTTCAGCTCTGAAACTTCTTCCACACACTTGTGTTTTTGGGAAAATCTAAACGAGGCTAAACTCTTCCTGAACGCTCGTTCTCTGTGCTGTGCGGAATCGTTTTTGTGAGCGTGTCGCTCTCTTTCTAAATGCAATAAAAAAGTTCATTTTTTTAAATGATAGAATACAAATCCAATCACATCGCAATTTTTCAGTTAAATTAGCTTAAACCTAAATTAGACCAAAATACAGTGTATTTAACAAAATAATTATATTCTAATGATCATTGAAAATCCAAATATTTTAATAGCTATTTTTATTATATATATATTGTTGTATAACTTCAAGAATTTGCAATCCTCCTTCTTTTAATAACTTCAGTCTCATGCCTAATTTAAAGATATTAAATGAATTACGGTACTAAATGAGGATGTGCTTGCAAGAGAGATATGTTTGAGTTGCATTCTGCATGCGTAGAGCAGATATAGGTTAAAGGTGAAGTAAGTAGGCCAAAAAGTTAACTCTGTGCATCTGTGAGCCTGCCTGGTGGGCAAAAGAGGTAGTGTGTGTGATCATGAACACTCCATGATCTGGACACGAGATGTACATGCCTAGAACACATGAAAGACGAGCCAATGAACGGTCGAGATCGGAATGCGTCATAACGGGTATAAAAGATGAAGACATGCACAGAGCGGACGTAGTTGCTAGCGAAGCGGCGGCATCCCCAGAGCCAGGAGACACCTGATGATGGACGACCGAGCGAGGAAAAAACTTTTAAGACGATGAAAAGACATTTAATTTGAGAAACCAACCAACCAATTTTTATCCACGATGGATGAGTACTATTTTACTTTATGATGATTATTATGTTTTGTAATATATTTAAAAAGCGATTAATTAAAAGAAATATAATTAATTGCAATTACTGACTATCGAGTTTTTGATTTAAAAATGATTTTTAATCTTTGATGAAAGATTTTTAATGTAAAAGCTTAAGAGAAAGAACTGACCACAAAGGAGTCTTCTGACCAAGCTCTAAGCATTTAAAACTTAGAATTTAGGACAGATTCGACTTACTTAACCTAACCTGAGAATAATAAATAAAAAGGTTGAAGGTGTAAAAGATTAAAGGACTAATTGAACACCATAAAACAATATATATATATAATTCTGATAAAGTCTTACGGATTGCTTCAATACGTGTATTTTTTTATCTATATAAAATGTTAAAATAAAATCTTTATTCATCAAATATAAATATTGATAGATAGATAGACAGATAGATAGATAGATAGATAGATAGATAGATAGATAGATAGATAGATAGATGTTAAAATAAAAACATCTCACATGTATCAAATACAAATTTTTTATTTTAAAATTTATATAGATAAAAAATAAATGTATTAAAGCAATGCGTAAAACTATCAGAATTACAAAAAATTATTAATAAAAACAAAAAAAAAATCAATGTTAATTTAAAAATATTTATATTTGTTAAATGCAACAACTGGCAAGAAAGGAAACTTTTTTTATCTAAGAAATACAAGAGTTCAAGAGTTTCAGCTCTTAAACTTAATTTTTTACGGAGATTGAGGCTAAACTCTTCCTGAATGCTCGTTTTTTTTAAACACTTGCTCTCTTTCTAAATGTTTTGGTGCTGCATTCTCACACAGCTCGGTCTCTAATGTCTCTAAGTTCGAGCGGAGCGTGGAGTAACGAGTCTCTGGGCTTCGTTTCCGATCTGTTGCTGATTAAAGCATGAGGCGTCTCTGGTGCGCGCTGATGATTTCTGGCTCGCAAGCCATAAATCTGTTTGTTTTCTCGAAATCAACAAACTTTCTGAATGTGTTTATTTTCCAGTGCCAAACTCAATGATTATGAGCTGTTTTTTTAGTGATTGGTAAACGTAAAAGGCTTCGGTGTTTTAAAGTTTATTTGTTTTTCTTCTGAAAACAGAAATTGCACTTTAATTTGTTGAGCTCAAGGAGGCCAAGCTCTGTGTGTTTCAATAAAAGGGGAAAGTGAAATTCAGTTCTTCGTGCTAGAAACAGGTCTGACTGAATTGAGTTTCGAGCTGCAGGCGGCTCCACAGAGGCTTTCACTGGACGGCCATCTGTGGAGGACCCCTTTAATCACCTTCCACTGCATGCTCCAGTGGATTCTTCACCTGGAAATGAGCTCTCGTTGACTTTCTCTGGCGCCGTTTTTAGAGTTTTGGGTTTCTGTCAGCTAACATGTTGAGTGTACAAAAGGTTCCTCTGGAAAAAAAAAACATGTTGAGTGTACAAAAGGTTCCTCTGGAAAAAAAAAAACATGTTGAGTGTACAAAAGGTTCCTCTGTGAACCAAAAAAAAACATTTTGAGTGTACAAAAGGTTCCTCTGAGAACCACAAAAAACATGTTGAGTGAATAAAAGGTTCCTCTGAGTATAAAAAAAAACACGTTTAGTGTACAAAATGGTTCTCTGAGAACAACAAAAACACATGTTGAGTGTACAAAAGGTTCCTCTGAAAAAAAAAACCATGTTAAGTGTACAAAAGGTTCCTCTGTGAACAAAAAAAAACATTTTGAGTGTACAAAAGGTTCCTCTGTGAACAACAAAAAACATGTTGAGTGAATAAAAGGTTCCTCTGAGTATAAAAAAAACACGTTTAGTGTACAAACAAAACCACATGTTGAGTGTACAAAAGGTTCCTCTGAGTATAAAAAAAACACGTTTAGTTTACAAAAGATTTCTCTGAGAACCAAAAAAAAACATCTTGAGTGTACAAAAGGTTCCTCTGGAAAAAAAAAACATGTTGAGTGTACAAAAGGTTCCTCTGTGAACCAAAAAAAAAACATTTTGAGTGTACAAAAGGTTCCTCTGAGAACCACAAAAAACATGTTGAGTGAATAAAAGGTTCCTCTGAGTATAAAAAAAAACACGTTTAGTGTACAAAATGGTTCTCTGAGAACAACAAAAACACATGTTGAGTGTACAAAAGGTTCCTCTGAAAAAAAAACATGTTAAGTGTACAAAAGGTTCCTCTGTGAACAAAAAAAAAACATTTTGAGTGTACAAAAGGTTCCTCTGAGAACAACAAAAAACATGTTGAGTGAATAAAAGGTTCCTCTGAGTATAAAAAAACACGTTTAGTGTACAAAATGGTTCTCTGAGAACAACAAAACCACATGTTGAGTGTACAAAAGGTTCCTCTGAGAACTACAAAAAACATGTTGAGTGAATAAAAGGTTCCTCTGAGTATAAAAAAAAACACGTTTAGTGTACAAAATGGTTCTCTGAGAACAACAAAAACACATGTTGAGTGTACAAAAGGTTCCTCTGAAAAAAAAAAACATGTTAAGTGTACAAAAGGTTCCTCTGTGAACAAAAAAAAAACATTTTGATTGTACAAAAGGTTCCTCTGAGAACAACAAAAAACATGTTGAATGAATAAAAGGTTCCTCTGAGTATAAAAAAACACGTTTAGTGTACAAAATGGTTCTCTGAGAACAACAAAAACACATGTTGAGTGTACAAAAGGTTCCTCTGAGTATAAAAAAACACGTTTAGTTTACAAAAGATTTCTCTGAGAACAAAAAAAACATCTTGAGTGTACAAAAGGTTCCTCTGAAAAAAAATGTTGAGTGTACAAAACGTTCCTCTGAAAACTAAAAAAAACACATGATGAGTGTACAAAAGGTTCCTCTGAGAACAAAAAAAAACATTAATTGTACACAAAGGTTCCTCTGAGAACCAAAAAAACATGTTTAGTGTACAAAAGGTTCCTCTGAGAACCAAAAAACACACATTGAGTGTAAAAAAGGTTCCTCTGGGAACCAAAAAACATGTGTGTACAAAGGGTTCTTCTGAGAACCAAAAACAACATGTTGACTGTACAAAGGGTTTCTGTGAGAACAAAAAAACATTAATTGTATAGAAAGGCTCCTCTGAGAACCAAAAAAACAAGTTTAGTGTACAAAAGGTTCTCTGAGAACCAAAAAACACACATTGAGTGTACAAAAGGTTCCTCTGTGAACAAAAAAACATGTTGAGTGTAAAAAAGGATCCTCTGAAAACTACAAAAAAACATGTTGAATGTAAAAATGGTTCCTCTGAGAACCACAAAAACATGTTGAGTTTACAAAAGGTTCCTCTGAGTACCAAAAAAGACATGTTGAGTGTACAAAATGTTCCTCTGAGAACAACAAAAACACATGATGAGTGTACAAAAGGTTCCTCTGAGAACCAAAAAAAACATGTTTAGTGTACAAAAGGTTCCTCTGAGAAGAAAAAAACACATCTTGAGTGTACAAAAGGTTCCTCTGAGAAGAAAAAAACATGTTTAGTGTACAAAAGGTTCCTCTGAGAAGAAAAAAACATTAATTGTACAAAAGGTTCCTCTGAGAACCAAAGAAACATGTTTAGTGTACAAAAGGTTCCTCTGAGAACCACAAAAAGCATGTTGAATGTAAAAATGGTTCCTCTGAGAACCAAAAAAAAACATGTTGAGTGTTCAAAGGGTTCCTCTGAGAATCAAAAATAACATGTCGAGTGTAAAAAAGGTTCTTCTGAGAACCAAAAACAACATGTTGAGTGTACAAAAGGTTCCTCTGAGAACCAAAAAAACATGTTGAGTGTACAAAGGGTTCTTCTGAGAACCAAAAACAACATGTTGAGTGTACAAAAGGTTCCTCTGAGAACCAAAAAAACATGTTGAGTGTACAAAGGGTTCTTCTGAAAACCAAAAACAACATGTTGAGTGTACAAAAGGTTCCTCTGAGAACTAAAAAAACATGTTGAATGTAAAAAAGGATCCTCTGAGAACCACAAAAAATCATGTTGAGTGTAAAAAAGGTTCCTCTGAGAACCAAAAAAAAAAACACGTTGAGTGTAAAAAAAGGTTCCTCTGAAAATAAAAAAAACATGTTTATTGAACAAAAGTTTCCTCTCAGTATAAAAACACACATTGAGTGTAAAAAGGTTCCTCTGATAGGCAAAAAAATATGTTGAGTGAACAAGAGTTCTTCTGAGAACCAAACAAACAGGTTGAGTGTACAAAAGGTTCCTCTGAGAGCAACAAAAAACTTGTTGAGTGTACAAAAGGTTCCTTTGAGAAACAAAAAAACATGTTTATTGATCAAAAGGTTCCTCTGAGTATAAAAAAACACATTGAGTGTACAAAAGATTCCTCTGAGAACCACAAAAAAACTTGTTGAGTGTAAAAAAGGCTCCTCTGAGAACAAAAAACATGTTAAGAGAACAAAAGGTTCCTCTGAGAACCACAAAAACACTTTGAGTGTAAAAAAGGTTCCTCTGAGAACCAAAAAAACATGTTGAGTGTAAAAAAGGATCCTCTGAAAACTACAAAAAAACATGTTGAGTGTAAAAATGGTTCCTCTGAGAACAAAAAAAACACGTTGAGTGTACAAAAGATTCCTCTGAGAACCACAAAAACATGTTGAGTGTACAAAAGGTTCCTCTGAGAACCAAAAAACAAAAAAAACATGTTGCCAGTACAAATGTCCCAGTCAAGCGTGCAAAAGATCACTGTGAGTGTCCAAAAATCCACACTGAGTGCGAAAGAGTCTTTAGGGATCATGAAATGTCTTCTTCTTCTTGTGTCTGAGGTTTTGTCGCCAAACGGCTTAATCAGGATCAGGATGGGGTTTGAGTAGACAGAGATTTGTTTCTTGAGTGAGGAAAGAATGTAGCTGCTGCAGTGATGCAGTCGATGTACCAATCTGTTTTGGTGAAGGTGTCTAACTTCTCTCCTCAAGAACTCTGGGATACAAGATGATACAAGAGAAAAAAAACTAAGAATCCATGACAGATCTCTCTGTTTGGTTCTTGCAATAAATGCACAGACCTGAGATTAGTGTTGAGCTTCTGTAATTTAACTTGAGATTCAAGACAAATGGTTTTCTTGACGAGATATGATTGGAACAGCCGAGAACAAACATTATTAGTATTTGTTCAAATATTTGACTCGAGCCGGTGGGACTGCATTCAGAGACAGAGCCTCAAATTTATTCAGACACTGGAACAGGACGTTACAGTGAGTGAATCCAGTCAAAAACACACACACGTCTTAAACAGGAAAAGCATGACTGAGATGTGGCTTGAGAGATAAAAGCATGCACAAGTAGAGTTTAAAGTATTGAACTCAGCTTTCCAATCAAGGATTTTCAGCCATTTTAGTTTGTTGCGGTCCTCAGTTTCGAAAGCAGCATTTCCATTTTGTGAGATAAGATAAAATCAGACCTGTTCCCAGTGCATGTTGGACTCCGGCAGGGCTGCCCTTTGTCACCGATTCTGTTCATATTTTTTATGGACAGGATTTCTAGGCATAGCCAGGGGCCGTAGGGGATCCAGTTTGGGAACCTTCAAGATTTTTTCACCTGCAGCAGGTACTGGAGAGGTTTGCAGCTGAGTGTGAAGCGGCAGGGATGAGGATCAGCACCTCTAAATCCGAGGCTAACTCAACCGGAAAAAGGTTGCTTTCTCAGTCCAGGTTGGAGGAGAGATTATGCCTCTAGTGGAGGGGTTCAAGTAAATCGAACCACCAACCCTCCGGTTACAGGACGGTTGCAGGACGGTTGCAGGACGGTTACAGGACGACCAACTCCACCGCTGCATCACCTTTCAACCTTTTCATTAAAATAGGGATATAGGTAAAGTTTGAAAAGCAAGGGGAATATCAAATTCTTGAAGTTATAAAACAAAATGTTTGGTCCTGTTTTGATTCGATCGCCTGAAGCTTGTAATGCGAATCCCCGTCCTTCTCCTCAGGTGGGTTTACTTGAGGCTCCCAACATGGAATCATGCACTGATTAATTTCTGCGCTTCTCTGTTACTGTATGGGATTAAATATGAGTGATGGGGAATAACAACGAGCCTCCATCTGTCCGCGTGCACTCGCAGGCACCAAACACTCGATGTCAGAGCCGAGTCTGTTTTTTTAACCTTAATCCCTCAGATGCGCTGTTTGTCCTAAAAGAGTAATACAACAGAAGCACTCCATCGTGTGTCGCCTCTTAAGAGCAAACACAGAAGCTTTGGTTTGCACAGGATGTACTCAGCTTTTATTCGTTGTGTCAGAATGGAAATTTGTTTCACGTTGCTCTGCAGTGGAGAGAGAAGTCCTCAAGACTAAGGGTTAGATTTATTCAGTTGTAACCTCTTGGTTCAGATATTTCAAGGAGAGGTTGTTCGTGCCATCTGTGCAGGTACCAAAAACCCTGTTAAAGGTGCAGAAGGCAATCTTTAAGAGCCAATAATTGATGACTGAATCCCAAAACAAGGACGGCCCTAGACCAATGGCTTGATTCTGATAGGCCCTGCTGGTTGTTAACAGGTTTTTGGTACCTGCACAATTGTCACGAACAACCTCTTGGTTCATATGTTTCAAGGAGAAGTTGTTCGTGCCATCTGTGCAGGTACCAAAAACCTGTTACCAATCATCAATGATTGATTCAGCCATCAATCATTGGCTCTTAAAGATTGCATTCTGCACCTTTAACAGGGTTTACGTTCACATTAGCCAAAAATCACAGTTGTTCCACACCAAACACACTCAAAACCAAGGATTAATATTTCAAGGTTACTACAGGGTCTTATGAGTCTAACATTTAAAAGACAAAATAAAAAAGTCCTAAATTCACTGTTCTACATCTTAAATACATTTTTCACAGCTCTTATTTTTCTAATGGTCATGTAAATCTCATTTGATGTGTGTTTTTGTTGCCAGAGAGTGAGAAAATGCTCCTTATGGAAAAATATATATAAAAATTATGTTTAGGGTTGTCATAGTCTGAGACAGCACTTGTGAACTCTTGTAACTGCTCAAAATCTTAAAAGTGATTTTAGGGTTGCCTGAGATTGAGAAAACACTCCTAAAACCTACGTAAAATACACAAATTATATTTAGTGTTGCCATAGTATGAGAAAATGTGCATATATGGTGAAAGCATAAAAAGCGTTCGGTTTGCCAGAGTTTTATGAAACTTTCATTAATCACAAAAGTGATTGTGAGCGTAGCCGATTAAGACCCTTTAACTGTTCGTAAACAATGTTTAAGCGTGCACATTTTAGCCACAGAAGATTGGCGGAAATCAAGTTTGTCAAGCTATGAGAGTGGATTTTCTATCAAGGACCATGAAAACTATTTTAATACGTTTACGTTGTCAAATGGTGTGAACACCTCCACTTTATCAGCGTTCTTCATAATCTATCACGTTATTCGTATTTTCGTATTTAAATTTACATCCCAGCTATCCTCAAGCTTTGGAATACGGCAGTTCAATGTCTGACCTCTAGAGGATGACTCCATACCTGAGCAGGTTCCCATTGACGGCCGTGTTAAAAATCACTGTTGCAGTTCAGAAATCATGTTTCCACTCCTGGCTCCATTAGGTTTTATGTAAGCGTCTTGCTTAGATTAACCTTCTTGACAATTCTGAGTGGAGATCTATTTTTTGTGTTTCTCATTAAATAAAGATTTAAAGGTCAACGCTGATAGAGTAGCTGATGCCGATGCGTTCGAATCTGGCCCCCGTCCTTCTACCTCGATCTTTCTTCCAAGTGCTCTTCCTGTCTCCTCTTTGAACTGATCCAATGCTGTAAAAGAGTGTAGAGTAAATATTTAATTTCAATATTTTTGTCAGCGACGATTTGCGTCATCACCCGCGACACATGTTTCTATCAGCAGGGGGCGGGATGCCAGGTAGGTGGCTGTCGTAAACAAACCGGCGGCTGTGTGAAGGGCCCTGGACCCCAAAGAGAAAAAGAGAAACATAACTGAGGAAAACTGAGAATTCAACGGTTCTTGGACCGAATCGTTTGCATTCATTGCCGATGTGGAAGGATTGCCTGAATGTTTGCTCTGTATTGGGAAGTTGTCTAATAACAAGAGTAAAGTGGAAAGACATTTCCAGGGAAGGCATGCACGTATTTAGTAACAAAGTGGCTCTGATTTTATATACTTCTTTTCAAAAGGCTGCTGTTTTATTTTTATAAATGTATGCTGCGTTTTTTCGCATTGTTTGTTGTCCAGTTAAGGAGCAGGTTGTGCACGTTCCATTTTGATGTTGTTTTTGGGAATCCTCAAAATAAAAATGACATCAAAAATCAGATTATTGCATTTCTCTAATTTCATCAAAGCAATGAAACATAATTCGTTAATATTGTAATCGTACAACAGAGTAGTCACGTGGTGCGTCGTTCTCTACAGGATTCACTGCAGGGAAAATAAACATTTAATCATGAAGGCTCATTATGTATTCGTAGCAAACTTAGTCATTTTTATAGTAGGCTAATATAGATACATAAAGCATGTGTTGCCTTCATTATAAGGCTTATACAAGGCTTTAATTTTTTTGCGGCTCTAGACCTATTTGTTTTTTTGGTACAATATGGCTCTTTCAACATGTTGGGTTGCTGACCCCTGCTCTAGACAACGCACTTGCCATTTCTCTCACAAACTCAAATATTTCAGGCAGTGAAATTATATATATATATATATATATATATATATATATATATATATATTTAAATAAATGTCCCTCCACCCTGATAATTCTCCACCCTTGTCCCTTCCAGGTCTCCGTATTAGTTCCTCCTGGGTGACACGACACAAACTCCGAGAACCGCCGCTCCAACCAAACCCAAAATCAAGATTTGTGAAGAGCTTAGAAACCCGTCTCACACATGAATGACAAACTTTTATTGTTTTTCTACAACTTGATAACACATTTATGGAACGATCACTGGACAAACCGTCAAAAACATCGGCGTAAATCTTCTCAACATCGGTTAGTCCAGAAACATTTTATCTGCAAGCAACTCACAAAATACTTAATCATCTGTAAACATTCAGCAGCGTTCTTCATAAATCGAGTTTCGTTTGGAGCAGACTTGTTCTCTTTCCTTTTCATCAACACCACTCCACTCGTCTTGTTCCGTCTCGTTTTACTTCAAGCGTGTGCATTCCACATCCTCGGTCACCCTCAGAGAGGACGTCCTCATATCGTCCTCCGGCATCTTGCCGACGATTGCCCGGCTCACCGAGCGCCAGTTGGTAAGCCGCACAGCCCGAAAACATTTCAGCACCTTGTTCCTCGCGCTCACGAAACACAGCGTGTTGATGACGCCGTTGCTCATGGCGATGCACTCGATGATGTAGAACACCACCAGAGAGTTGCGTCCCCGCGTGATCAGCGCCGGGTAGAAGTCCCGAATCAGCGTGAAGCTGTAGTAGGGTGCCCAACACATCACGTACGCCACCAGCACGGCGATTAGCACCACCACTGTTCGGCGGCGGCGGCGCAGGCGCTTCCTAAGCTGCTCCGTCGGGAACCCTGGCACGTTCTTGAACCAGAGCTCTTTGGAGATCCGAGCGTAACAGATGGACATGGTGATCACCGGGCCCAGGAACTCCACCACGAAGATGAAGAGGAAGTAGGAGCGATACATGAGCTGCTGATCCGCGGACCAGATCTGTGCGCAGAAGATCTTTTTGTCGTGCTCGAGGGCGCTGTGTGGGTACTCGTGCTCGGTGGCGAAGTACGCGGAGGGCACCGCGATGAGAACGGGGATCAGCCAAACGCCGAAGATGAGGCAGTACGCAGTCTGATGCTTCATACGGGGCTTGAGTGGGTGAACTATCGCCATGTACCTGCGCAGATAACAGAGAAGAGCGTTCAGCTGCTGGTGGACTCGCAACAGAGCAACACATTTAGGGGAATATGGAGCTAGAGATGTGCCAAAACAATCTGAATTTTGAATTGTTTTTGCTTGAATTATGGACCATTGTAATTTAAAAAACCTGGATATTTTTATGCCATTAAAGCTGATCTTAAACCTGAAGTTCTCAACTTGAATAAGAATTTCAACTTCTCTCTTGTCCCTCTCACTCTCTTCTCTCACCTTCTTTCTCTCCCTCTCTCCCTCCCCCAGTCTCTCTCTCTCTCTTCCCTCACCATCCCTCTCTCTCTCTCTCCCTCTCATTCTCCTTCCCCAGTCTCTCTCTTCCCTTTCCTTCTCCCTCTCCCTCCCCTTTCCTTCTCCCTCTCCCTCTCCCAGTCTCTCTCTCTTTCTCTCTCTCTCTTCCCTCACATTCTCTCTCTCTCTCTCTCTCTCTCAGAGCTGTTACGTCCTGTGACGTGAGATTATTTCCTGTGCAATGGTTTGTATTTATTGTTCATTTTATGCATTTATTTTGAGTATTTTCATCAGGATTTTATCACTTTTGTGATTGTTTTGGGGAAAATCTCCCGTCTTTGCTTCCTTCAGGAAAAAGCTATTTGAAGAGGTTGAGGAAACACTTGCTCTCTCGCTCTAATGTATAGTTTCCTGAGATTTATATCAGTTCGGTGGAAAGAAGTCAGGGTTCATGGGAAAGGGCCCACTTGGAAAAACATGTTCAATATTTTAAGAAAGATGAGATGATAACTCTTTCAAAACCTTATAAATGAATTAAAAGTAAGTCTTTATTTAGGGCATTTTTGGTCTAGAACTAAGTTGATCAAAACAGGGAATGTTTTTGAGCGTTAATGGGATTTTCATGGCTTTCAAGTCAAGCAACCTTTTTCACAGTACTCTGAAAACACAAAATTGTGTTCAGGGACCGAATTTTTCAGAGTTTCAAATTCTTGAGGCTCAAAACTGAAAACACGCTCCTAGCAGCTAGGGAAGAGAGTTTATTATCTGTTGGTTTGATCTATTCAAACCCAGTATGTCATTTAATAAAAGCTTTCAGGGTTCGGGTATTTGTATGTTTATTCTTCAACAGAAATGTTCAACAGAATTATTTAGCTGTGTGGAGATTTGGGCTGGTTCTTATTGAGGTTATGAGCAAAAGAAAACATTATACTACGCTCATTTTACTGTGGAGTTTTTTTTTCACTGAAAACTCTAACGTTTTTTACTTTATTTTTCGGCTTTCTCTTTTTCTAGTAACATTGACACACATTGTTTTATTCTTCGTGATTTCATGTGATGCTTGATGCCATTCCTGGACAGTTTTTTTACCTTAATTCAAGCAGAAAACTTTTAGATTATTTTAACCACATCTCAAACTGAATAATTCCTTTAAAACTTGTGAACATGTCTTTTAAAATATTTATAAAGCCCTGTATTTATGATCTTTTTTTTTTTTTGCCTTGAAGAAAGCTTTTGTTGCAGACGTGGCACTAAAAAAACCAAATAAACAAACATCTTGGTGCCACTCTGAACAGTAATTTGGAATGCAAGGCCTTTCAAAAAAATAATATTTATGATTAAATATAATAGAACTCATTGAATGAATCCACTTATTCAGGCCGAAGGGAACTTTGAACTCTTATGTAATTATGTTAAATTAACTAAAATGCTAAAAACACATTTGCTCCGTCATGCAGTTTGTCACATCTAAAAAAAAAGCTCCACAGTTATCTTGATAGCAGGTGTTTGCTTATTTTAATAATAATAATAATTATTATTAATATAAGTATTCAGGGTGCCTTTTGGCGAAACGTCAAGGACACCTTAAAAGCACAAAGCAGACAAACAGGAAAAGGCAAATGCATTTTCAACGCTTACTCTAAATAATAAATGAAGTGTTCAACATCTAACATTGGATGACAGATGAATTTGAATCAAAGATGATCTCCGAACAATCTCAATAGATGAAATCTATTCTAAAAATGATCGTTGCCAGCCAAGCTTTTTCTCAAATGTATAAACTTGTGCTCTTACTTTTTGAACCAGAAATTAAAAAGGCAACGTCAGAGATGTGTTTCAGTTAACCCTTTTTGCAGCTTTTTTTTTACTACTCTTTGTCATGCTGGAGTTTCTCCAGAATAGCTACCATGATGGAAAATCAATTAGAGAGAAAACGGTACAAATTACTTTTTTCAGTAAACGACAAGCTCCAAACGCTCAGTGTAAGGGAAGAGGTTGCTTTATTCACTGATTTACTGTTTACTCTTGCTTTAACGCGAGACGAGATTGGGATATATTTCCTGGGGATGGACTGAGGCTCCGCTGCAGTTTGACATCACCATATTTTCAGCCACGTTTAACGGCGATGGCGCTGCCGGATGTGCTGTGCTATTTTTGTCAGATGCTAATTTTCTGACATGCTCGTGGAGCCTTCCGCTGACATCTAAGACTGAGATTTCCATGCGCTGCCTATCGCCATAGGCTAAACACGGCCTGTTCTTTCTGGCCATTCACATATTGAGATGCTAATGCCCTATAGCCTCAGCAAACAGCTTAATGTGATGCAAGTCTGTGGCAATTCTTCACATGCAGGTGCAACCTGAGTGCTGAAGGAGTCTGTCACCTCTGCTCTAATCCAGCGTTCAAGATGGATTCAAGAGGAGCTAATGATTTGGTAGCTGCAAATATGATTTTCAATGCATTTCTTTTGATGCAATCATATCTCTCAACCGAGTATATGCCCTAAAAACTAAGCTAAAAGTTATTTGATATAAAACAGAAAATTGAAAACCTGAAAAATTTGACAGCATTCATAAAAGCCCCTGGTGTCCCCGCTGTGTACCTTTACGATATCTTATTGTGAGAGTTTCTGTCATTGAGCTACATCTTTAACAGCAACCCTTCCCTAACCTCGTCTCACTTTAGAGGAACATCTTTAACAGCAACCCTTCCCTTACCCCGTCTCACTTTAGAGGAACATCTTTAACAGCAGCCCTTCCTTAACCCCATCTCACTTTAGAGGAACATCTTTAACACCAACCCTTCCCTTACCCCATCTCACTTTAGAGGAACATCTTTAACAGCAGCCCTTCTCAAACCCCGTCTCACTTTAGAGGAACATCTTTAACAGCAGCCCTTCTCAAACCCTGTCTCACTTTAGAGGAACATCTTTAACAGCAGCCCTTCCCTAACCTCGTCTCACTTTAGAGGAACATCTTTAACAGCAGCCCTTCTCAAACCCCGTCTCACTTTAGAGGAACATCTTTAACAGCAGCCCATCCTTAACCCCATCTCACTTTAGAGGAACATCTTTAACACCAACCCTTCCCTTACCCCATCTCACTTTAGAGGAACATCTTTAACAGCAGCCCTTCCCTAACCCCGTCTCACTTTAGAGGAACATCTTTAACAGCAGCCCTTCCTTAACCCCATCTCACTTTAGAGGAACATCTTTAATAGCAGCCCTTCTCAAACCCCGTCTCACTTTAGAGGAACATCTTTAACACCAACCCTTCCCTTACCCCATCTCACTTTAGAGGAACATCTTTAACAGCAACCCTTCCCTAACCCCGTCTCACTTTAGAGGAACATCTTTAACAGCAACCCTTCCCTTACCCTATCTCACTTTAGAGGAACATCTTTAACAGCAACCCTTCCCTAACCCCGTCTCACTTTAGAGGAACATCTTTAACAGCAACCCTTCCCTTACCCTATCTCACTTTAGAGGAACATCTTTAACAGCAACCCTTCCCTAACCCCGTCTCACTTCAGAGGAACTTCTTTAACACCAACCCTTCCCTTACCCCATCTCACTTCAGAGGAACATCTTTAACAGCAGCCCTTCCCTAACCCCATCTCACTTTAGAGGAACATCTTTAACAGCAGCCCTTCCTTAACCCCATCTCACTTTAGAGGAACATCTTTAATAGCAGCCCTTCTCAAACCCCGTCTCACTTTAGAGGAACATCTTTAACACCAACCCTTCCCTTACCCCATCTCACTTTAGAGGAACATCTTTAACAGCAACCCTTCCCTAACCCCGTCTCACTTCAGAGGAACTTCTTTAACACCAACCCTTCCCTTACCCCATCTCACTTTAGAGGAACATCTTTAACAGCAACCCTTCCCTAACCCCGTCTCACTTCAGAGGAACTTCTTTAACACCAACCCTTCCCTTACCCCATCTCACTTTAGAGGAACATCTTTAACAGCAACCCTTCCCTAACCCCGTCTCACTTTAGAGGAACATCTTTAACAGCAACCCTTCCCTTACCCCGTCTCACTTCAGAGGAACTTCTTTAACACCAACCCTTCCCTAACCCCGTCTCACTTTAGAGGAACATCTTTAACAGCAGCCCTTCCTTAACCCCATCTCACTTTAGAGGAACATCTTTAATAGCAGCCCTTCTCAAACCCCGTCTCACTTTAGAGGAACATCTTTAATAGCAGCCCTTCCCTAACCTCGTCTCACTTTAGAGGAACATCTTTAACAGCAACCCTTCCCTTACCCTATCTCACTTTAGAGGAACATCTTTAACAGCAACCCTTCCCTAACCCCGTCTCACTTCAGAGGAACTTCTTTAACACCAACCCTTCCCTTACCCCATCTCACTTTAGAGGAACATCTTTAACAGCAGCCCTTCCTTAACCCCATCTCACTTTAGAGGAACATCTTTAACAGCAACCCTTCCCTTACCCCATCTCACTTTAGAGGAACTTAACAGCAGCCCTTCCCAAACCCCATCTCACTTTAGAGGAACATCTTTAACAGCAACCCTTCCCTAACCATGGTCAGAACATTTCATGACAACCCAAGCTCAGAAACAAGCTCTCACCTATCCACAGCGATGGCTAGCAAGGCGTTAGTGGAGACATAAAGTGACACAGTCCTCAGGTAGTTTATGGAGATGCACAGTACAATCCCATGATCCCACGACAGTCTCTTGATCACGTAATAATCCACCAGAAATGGGCAGCAGACAATGGCCACCAGGAAGTCTGATATTGCCAAGTTTGCAATCAGCAAGTTGGTGAGATTCCTTAGTTTTTTGTAGCGTGCCAATGATGCAATGAAGATGCAATTCCCAATGCCACAGACCAGCATAATACAGACGAGGACCACTGCGATTACAATCGTCGCCACAAAAAACGCCCGTCCTTGAGTCGTGTCGGGGATCTCGTCAACTGGGACCTCGTAGTCCAGTGGAACGTCGTAACTTGGCAAGATCTCCTGAGGGCTTTCTGATGCGGGGAGAAGGGTCCATGCTGTAATGGTAGCGCTTGAGTTTTCGTCTCCCATCTTCTGTTTATCAGTCAGCCGTATCTCAGGGGCCTTCCATACTTTTAATCTACAAAACACAAGTTTACACAAGTTAGCCCAAGCTCACTCGTACTGGTAGCCTGGCACTGACATGGTCTGGTGTCTCTTTAGTTCAGCTTTAGAGAGGAGAAAGCATCCCATCCCTGAGCTCTGTCTCTTAGCCTTTCAGAGGATAAATGTGTTTCTGTGAGCTCTTCTCACTCGGAAAAGCTTCCAATCAAACTTATTCCATTCACTTCAAACCCTTCCCTTGAGATGGAAAAAACATATTATGAGGTGGGGGTCATAAAAGACGCACTTCTCCATCCTCAAAACTCACCAAATTAAAACCACATTTGATTTGAGCTCCTCTTGGTCAGCTGAAACAATCCTATTGTACCAATTATTTTTGACTACAATTCCCCGTTTTAAACACTGGATGACGGAGTTAAACTTTGCCGATAAAGTATAACTTGTTCTTCGTTAGAAACTGCGTTTCAGTGAGCTAGAAAGTAGTTTGAATTGTTATCACACCAATATTGGAATATCGATTGGTGCAAAGATAAATATACATACAACACATATAAAAGTGCATCTCTTTAGATATATTCATCTTCCCTTTATTGATTTTGTTGTAGACTTATGTCCTAAATATTTTCCTAAAAATAATTAAAAACAAAATTTTTCACCAAAAATCATTCCATTTGCTAAAACACTGAGAAAGATCTGGTCAAATTAAATCCCAAACTCACCTCAAGAGTTACTTTAACACATTTTATTGAAAAATGGCTCAGTTTTTTTTTAACTAGATGAAATATATAGACTATAACTATAATAATATACAATGAACATTAGACAACATATAAACTATTATTTTAACTAGTTAAGTTACTTTCTAAGCCAATGTTCGTATTTTTTTCACATCTCCAAAACCATGAGGAACCTAAAAAAAACTAGTTTGTATTGAAAGTAATTCTGTGTTATTTCTCCCAGATCAGTTTTGTCAAAACAGAAGATACTTTTTCTGAGATGTCAAAGGAAGCGTTCTGCTCTGGTTTACCTTCACGCCGGGGTTAATGTAGCACAGACACGCTGTAACCCTAAACTTCGGACAGTTAGGGCTTTATGACTCAGTGGATCATGTGCTTCGTCAGCTCCAGGTTTGTGGATCTGTGTTCTGAGAGGAAGGATTATGTTGATGTTCTTCAGCCTCAGCTCATGTTTGTGTTCAAACCCAACATTGTATTTCTGACTTTCTGCACAGAATGTGTTCTAAAAGAAACAGCGTTTGGGGCTCGGCGTGTCTGCGATGTGCACAGGGTTAAATCAGATCTTTCAGCTGAATTAGCTTCTGAAACGGAAGAAGAATGGGGGCTTTGAACATCGATGTCAACCATTTAAGGGAGAGGTTTACTAGTAAGAGCAGCGGTTGGGGTTTTAACACGTTTTATTTATTTAGTTAGATAAAAACTACTCTGAATTTATAGACTGTAATAGGATACAAAATCTTTTACAAAAATTTTTAACTAGTTAACCCTTGAGAGGTGTTCGGGTCTGTGGGACCCGTTTTCAGTTTTCATCAGAAGAAAAATTATACAAGCAATTATTATTAGAAGCTGAGATTCTCTGTGATTGGCTCATTTCTGTGAAAAACATCATCACAACAGATTATTTATGACCCCACACTGTATCCTCTCTACACTTTTATTATTACACACGAGGTGATCGCTCTACTGGACCCGGAGCATGCAAAAGAGAGAAAATAGAAGAAGACCTTTATTCTGTCTTCCACACAAACATAAATCCCACATAAACATAACATTTTTGTATAAAATGCTATGATTGTGTGAATTAAGAGCTCCAGAATGTAATGAGTCTAGCAGATCTCTGCCAAAATAACAGTAACGAGAACTCCACATATGGTTTAAACTCTAAATGTGAAGAAATTAGACTAAAGAGCAATAAATAAAGTCTATTTGCTGTTTATATCACTTGTTTCTTGGCTAAAGTAAATATTCTTTAAACATTTAACGTAAAATGTGTTGATTGGGTGAATTAAACTCCCCAATAATCAACGGCTCCACCCGACCCCAAACACCGCCCGAGGGTAAACTTACTATCTAAGCCAATGTTCCTATTTTTTTACTTCTCCAAAACCATGAGGAAGATAAAGAACATACCCTGTTTATAATTCCCTTTTTATTGAAATTAATGACAGTAATTTTGTGTTATTTCTCCCAAACCGGGTTTGGAATGTTTCATCGAAACGGAGCTTGATTAACAGATTTAGGTAATAAAAATAGACATTTCTGACATTTTTTACAGCCATAAATTTGTCCAAAAAGTTAAACACCAGTAAAACAGTGCATCGACTTCAGTCTGCAGCCAAATTAGTTTCTAGCTATTACAGAAAGAAAAGAGATTTGCTTTAATAAAAGAGTTTAAAAACATAACTTTTGTTTGGGCCATTGACCTGAAAATCATGATTCAATGTATGTACTTTTGAAGAACAAATATAATACGCAAAAAGATGTTTTGTCTATAAGCAAAATAATCAAATGTGAATTAAATTGTTCATTTTGTCAAACATCCAGTTAACAAACTACCTTCAAATATCACAAAAATGAATCGTAAAGCCTTTTAAAATTCTTTTTAAGTGAATAAATTCCTTAAAATAGTTGGCTGGCTCGTAGAGGTAAAGGATGCAGGGTCTGAAGGGTTAACGGAACACTCTTCACAACACAACGAATATGCGACGAATTCAAACTGAGGTTATAATCGTATTAAAATGAGGTGAGAAATCTATAAATCTGAACATTTCATCCCCGGTGTGAAAGCTGTTCGGAGATCTGCCCATCGATTACTAATGCAGGTATTAGAATCCTCAATTATTCTGATTGTTTGCCACAATCGTCAAAACTTTTGGGAATAATTAAAGCAAGTTTAATTGACGAGCTCGAATAGATGCAAAGAATTCTTTGTTAGAGAATGTTTGCAAATTTACCTGAAAGAATCATACAAATGTGAACAGTGTGACCGAAAAGCTGGAAGTTACTGTGTATTTACTGTAAAATATACAGATACAGATAAAGAAAAAAATTGTCTTATTAAAATGTCTATTAAATAATTAACATCATTTAAAAGCAGCAGATCACCTTGTAAAAACAGTGGAATAAAATCTAAAAGTAGTTCTAGTTCACGGTCCTGAAAAAAAAGTGCTCTGAATCTTTTATTTATTAATTTTTTTTTTTTACTTTTCTTGCAGTCTATGATGAGCAGAATCAGTAACTGTGTATTTACTGTAAAATATATCTATATATATATCTATATCAATATATATATATATATATATATATATATATATATATATATATATATATATACTTAAATAAGTATTTCATTAACACCATTTAAAAGCAGCAGATCACCTTGTAAAAACAGTGGAATAAAATCTAAAAGTAGTTTTAGTTCACGCTCTTGAAAAACTGCAGCAGTGCTCTGAATCTTTTATTTATTTATTTTTTACTTTTCTTGCAGTCTATGATGAGCAGAAACCTGTTTCTATCAGGAGCCTGCATGAATCTATTTCTGCATGAAGCAAACTTGTGTTTAAAAATAAAAGTGTTAAATCAGAAAAGCCAAATAAAAAAGAAATCCTAAAGGAAGCGACCGGCTCTGGCTTACCTTTATTGCTGGCTGTCTCACCCCTCGTGAGGACAGGACACATCTCGTCCGGAGCTCTGCTGTCTGCTGACTGTGTTCCTCATGCTGCTGCTGCTCCTCCTCCTCCTCCTCCTCCTCCTCCTCCTCCTCCTGCCCTCTAGCGACGCTGCTGCAGGAACAAACCTTTTCTCATCAGAAGATCTCAATCAGGGCAGGAATAGAACAATAAACAAAAGATAACAGATGTTATGTTCTTGGGTTAATATTTATAAACTATGAGGCTATTTTTGTAACAGTCATGTTTCAGGGATGAGAATAAATTAATCAAAGCTGTGAGTTCTGGCAGTTTAACAAGAAGCAATTCATGTGAACGCACTCTTAAATTCATAATGTCTGTAAATTACTTTCTGCAGAAGTAAAATAGAATCGATAATTCTAAGCGAGAAAAACCTGTGATCTGTTCCACACGACTTACAGGTGAAGAGATACCACAACTGCCATGGGACCCCAACTTTTTAGGGGCCCCTTGAGTGGGAGCCAATTATTTGATATTTCGATTTATGTTTTCTGTTTATGTTTCTATTTTGTGACTGGATTGTATTGTATTGTACAATAAATGTTAACATTTTTATTCTATTTTTGTGCTTTTTTTCATTCTAGCTTTCTCTTTTAATTAGCCGTTTAATTGATGATTCGGCACATTTACTAATACTAATTTTAAAATTGGTAGACAAAAATGTATCAGATTGTATTTGACGATCTTAAAAAAATAACAGCCTACGTAGTTTTAGTTCGGTATTTTTCGTCCTTGGAAGCTCTCTTTGAGGATATTAATAAATAAACAGCACTCATAAACTCAAATAACTGGTGAGAAGCTTCTCTCGTGTTTCTTTAACTCGTTTATATCCGATTATGCTGAAATTCTTAATAACTTTAAGATTTAATGCATAGAAACTGTGCATCCTGATTAGTTGACACCAATTTGCTGTCAACAAACTCTATTGTTGACGATAACCGACAAGTCGTTGCAGCCAAAATTTAACATTTAACCTAAAAATCCACTAAATGTATGCTTTTATTCTGTAATTTCATGCACACATCTTTGACGTGATCACACTCCACAATACAACATGTATTCATGCTCATGTTAAAATTGAGCAAGTTTGAGATTTAAAGCAAAAGAATTCCTCAAAAAGTATCTGGAAGTTGCGAAACACTTTCCCTTAAAGTCTAAAAAAGGTGGCAATTAAACAGAAAATTTATTTCTTTTTCCTTTTGAACTCTTAATCCACTTTGGGACTTTGTGAAGCTGCTTTGAAGCAACTGCTAATAAAGCGCTATATAAAAACATTTAGATTGATTGGTATTCTTCTTTTCTTCGTGCTCCATTCATTCTGCAGAAGGGTTGAGTAGAAATAATGATTTCTATCACAGGTAAGGCAGCTCTTTCGAGGTGAAGCTGCTTTAAATCACTAATTCATGTGCTTGAGATGGCTGGCTTGCATTATTCATCTAGGGTTAAATATAAAGCATGTCTGTTGAAGGTATAGACTGTCCCCTCTGAGCGGCAGGTTGTCATTTCAGGGACTTTTTGCATTTTTAATCAGCGCAGGCCTCTCTTTTTATGATATGAACCCCAGCAATGTGTTACGGCGGGCAAATCTTTAAAGCTGAAACGGAAGAAAATAAAATGAAGAATGATTTACAATAAAGTGTTTTTCAATTGAAAGTGAAAGTGAGCAGTCGGCCAGATATGGAGTGAGCCATACCCGGAATGTGGCTCTGCATGTAACCCATCCCAGTGTACACACACACACACAGCAGTGAACAAACACACCGTGAGCACTCACCCGGAGCAGTGGGAGCCATTGCTGCGGGGCCCGGGAAGCAGTTGCTGAAGATGAAGAGCAAGTGTTTCATCGCTCCCTCCACCCTCAACTCGGTGGATCTGGGTTTGAACCTGCGACCTTCCGGACACAAGTCGATCTCCTCATCCACCGGACAACAACTGCCCCAGTTTGTTTATTTAACATTAACGTCACTCCATTTTCTTCCAGAGATTGCAGACGAGCCTCTGTCTGACCCTGGATGGAGAGAGCCCAGGCCTGCTGGAGAAAGCGAAACAGGTGTAGTATTAAAGATTTAGGGGCCTGTTGACTGCGAGGAGCATCACGCTGCCTTCCTCAGGCACGGACTCCTGAGAAAACCTCCAAATTTATAGCTCTGCCACCGACAGGAGAGGATGTCAGATCGACGCTTTCCCTGGCTTTCTCTAAATCACTCACTCACCGAGCAGGGAGCCGTGAGTTATAAAAAGATCTCTGAAGCCAAAAGCAGCTCTCGGCGAAGCAGAAATTCAGCAGCACACTCACCTGTTATTACTTCTCTTTCTGGTTTCACTCAACTCTTTAGGATTGAGACTGAACTCTAGTAAAGCAAATTTAAAGACACAATAATCATCGTTCAATTTAGGAATAATTCCAAGATCAGTGATGCAAAATAAATCAGACTAATATCAAACAGTTCCTCGTAAACTACATTTTTGTTTAATCGGGGGTGTTGCCAGGACTTATTTAAAAGGCCTTGAAAAGTCTTGTTTAAAGTTGCTTAAAAAACTGATAACTGTTCTAGGTCTTAAGTCCTTTCTCGCAGCTCTTATTTGTAATTTATATATGTAAAACTCATCAGATGTTTTTTTGGGTTGCCAGAGATTGAGAAAATGCTCCTAGAAACGACTCGTTTCAGCGAATCTGAGTCGACTCTTTTTTTTTAAAGATGAGAACTCGACACACAAACACTTTTCAGGAGTAAAGCTCTAACTGGATGTTCCTCAGACTCGCAGCTCTGTTAAAGATCAGTTATGAAACTTTATAATACACTTTAAAGCAGGGAACCAATGCCGACTCTTCAGAACTCTTTTTCAGATCCTTGAAATGCGCACATTTGGCCAAAAACACAAAAAAAGTATTGAAATCTTGAAAAATCTCTCTAAAGCAGCCGCAGCACCACAGCAAAATCCAATCTTTACCATGCTGCACTTAAAATACAATTCTAAGGATTTGTTTTGACAGTGTGACGAATGCAATGGTACTTTTGGCGCCTCTTGACTGATGAACCATGAATCTCAGCGGCTTCTTTAGCATAACACGCGTGTCAGCGCCTTAGGGAAGGGTTCTTTCTTAATCACCCGTGTTTATATAACTGTTCACAAACTCCAAATTAGGTCAGTGTAGTCATTGTGTTTAATCTTCCGCAGTCTCTCATTAATTTTCTGACACTTTGTTTGCAAACCAGAGCCCTCCTGAATATTAAACAGTTATCTGACGATGCAGAAAGGACCAAATTAGAGCTTTCCACCATAATCTGTGCTTATGAAAGTGGTTAAGGCTTTAATAGTAGACAGCTATGCGCATCCATGAAAGAATCAGAGGGCTTTATCAGAAAATGTTTTCTGGGAGATTACTACGATCCAAAATGGCTTGGCAGAAGAAAGAGGCGGTTAAAATACAACATTCAAAAACTTTATGTTTCTTTAGTCTTAAAGGGGACCTTAAATGGCAATTTTGGACAAGCGGAGCTGATTTGATGGAGTATTTATGAATTCCTTTACAAAGATCGATTAACTGCACAATTCTTGATTAAAAACACACTTTTTAACTCTTCCACTTACTCAACATGATGTTCTTTGTGACGTCATGCTCCATCAACAAGTTGGAAATTTGTCTGCCATCGCCAGCTCTGCTTGTTCCTCACACGGATCGTGCTGCTTGGTGAGACCGCTGCTCACTGCGTTAAAGAGAAGGGTTCTCTGTTATCAGGAGAACGTCTCGATACTGTTCTTTATCTTGCTAGCTGGAAACTTGTCTGCCATCGTCCTCTCTGCTTGTTCCTCACTCGATTTGCGCCGCTAGAAGAGAGTTTTTATTTATTTATTTTTTTCAGGTCCTGTCCGGCGAACCGTTCGTCGATTGATATTAAGTTTGTATGTTCTTTATGCTGAGGAGGTGATTAGCACCTGCCTCAGTTAGCGAGAGTCCCCTCACGGAGGAACTCCTGTCTACTCTACCTGATCCTCACAAGGACTTTGTGAAGCTGCTCTGAAAGCAATTGCTAAAGAAGCGCTATATAAAAACTGATTGATTAACTGCTTCTCACTCATGAAATAGAAGAGATACAGCTCAGAGAGGCCCCTTTGTGACATCGTGGTCTATCTTGGTCAAGCTATTCTTGCTGCTTCTGAGCCTGTAAGTGTTTGTTACTGAGGTCTAAAAGCAGATATTTGAGGCATACAATAGCTGTTAAGTGTTGGGCTTTCAGATATTAGTCCTCCCCTGACTACCTGCATTTCTCTTGCTCTGCTTGTTCCTCACACTTGTTTGTGGCCACTAGGAGAGACAGCTGGGTACTGAATATTAAAGAATCTTTTCAGTTCAAAGAGGGTGTGTTGCTAGGGAGCCTGTTTCTTTCATTGCGCCAACACTTACCCTGGCTCTTTGTGACCCCATTCCACATCCTGACCAGTTCGTCTACCTTTGCCCACTCTGCTTGTTCCTCACACAGTTTGTGCTCCATTGGGAGACTTCTGCTCGCTGAATAAAATAGAAGGGTTCCAGTTATATTGGGATCATTTACAAAAGGGAATGTTTTAAGATGGTTCCTTTACTTACACCGCTTACTCCGCCTCTTTGTGACATCATTCTTCTTTCCGGCCAATTGCAAATCCTTGCTGCATCTAAACCTGTAATGTTCAAGAAGTGGACTTCTGATGAATATAAGCAATGTTTGTTATCGCGTTTTAGTCACTACACCTCACTTTGGCTGTTAGCACTTCCATCTGCCATTAACCACTCAGCTTGCTCCTCAAATGGTTTGTGGGGCTTCCCAAGACTGCTGCTTACTAAACAGAAAAATACTTCTGGTCAGAGGGGCTCTGTTACTAGAGGAGATGTTTCAAGAAGGTTTATAAAAAATGTTTTACCTCGCCTCTCTGACACCATTCTCCCTCTTCACCAGCTGTAAGCTGCCTGCCATTGCACACTCTGCTTGTTCCTCACTCACTTTATGGGCACTAGAGGAGACCACTGCTTGGAGTTTAGAGGGGTGGGGACTTTGGCTGGTTCCAGCGTGACTTCAAATCTGTTACTCGCAACTTAGAACCCGTGATTGGAGCGTCTCACAGCGTTTTAAAATAGCACTTTAATCACATTTCTCAGAGTAAGCTCGTGATCATTGTCTATAGGAAGGTAGGATGTTTCAGGTGGTTAATATTGGGTTCTTTTGTTTGTTACCAGCTATTGTTTGATAGATTTAATTACTAGGGATTGTTAGAAGATCGTTGGTGATAATAACTTCAAAGTGTAGCCTAAAGGACAAGACCAGCTTTTCGGTTGATCGGTTTTTGGAGAGTGGCTACTCATTCCCCCAGAGAACAAAAGGTCTGCTCTTCTCAAATTATCCAATTAAACTCACCTGCTCCGAGCCAATCCCAAGAGTACACATTTCATGTTCATCTGCCTCTTATCAAACAGGGTTTAATGGACTGTGGATTGTGCCTACCTTTGCTTATTTTCATTCGCCAGCACGCAATGTAGAGGCTGCTAAGCATTAAGACTCGCCACGTCTCTTTGTGCCATCATTGTTCATCTAGACCAAGTTGAAAGCTTGTCTACCTTCACTCTCTCTGCTTGTTCCTCACTCACTTTGTGGCCACTAGAAGAGACTACTGCTTACTGAATAGAAAAGATGTGTTTCGGTCTAGATGGGTTCTGTCACTAAGGGCTTTGGTTGGTTCCAGTGCTGTTTTTGGAGCACTTAAAAGAGTTTTAAAATAGTGTTTCAATCACATTTCTCAGAGTAAGGAAGTGATCCTAAAGGGCAACACCACTTCTTCTGTTAATCGGTTTTGGTCTGTTTTTGGAGAGTGGCTACTCACTGCGGCCAGAGAACAAAAGGTCTGCTCTTCTCTCCTCTTCAAATTATCCAATTAAACTCACCTGCTCCGACCCAATCCCAAGAGGACACATTTCATTTTCATCTGCCTCTTATCAAACAGGGTTTAATGGACTTATTGTGCCTACCTTTGCTTATTTTCATTCGCCGATGCAGTGCAAAGGCCGCTAAGTGCTGGGACTCTACTGATTATCTTTGCTGGTTATTATGCAAACCCCTCATCATGACATTTTAAAAAACAGCCTGTTGGGAAATGTCAGCGGCGCCGTGGTCAGGTCCCCAGCTGTCTGAGTGATGAGAGTAGCCTCTAATAAATACAAAACATGACCAATTTAATTGCGTGGAACACTGGTTGCCATGGTTTGTGGAACTTTGCCATGTGATGAAACTATCCAAACAAACCTTTTTGTCTCACAAGGCTCAAGCATAACACAAATAGTCCCGTCTGCCTTGAGTGGGCACTGATTTATGTCAAACACAATAGTGAAAAGATCGCACAGGGTTTAAGACATTATATAGATGTTAGATACGAGAGTTCATCAGAGAAACACATATTCTCACAGAATAATTTGTTAGTTTTTAACCAAATCTGTTTTAATTGATATTTTATCGTTCTGGGGTTGCATCATATTATTTATGAGCATTTTGCATGAATGTGTGGTTGTAGTCTTGAGCTGTCTTGACCAATCGCAGTGAAGCAGGGAGATGCACTGCATGAAGAGGTTTCTCAACTAAATTATTGGGAAACTTATTCAGTTTTGCCAGATTTGGCAATTTTTTGTCATGTTGGGATGGGAAAATTATATTTGGGCACGTCTATAAAATTTGGGCTGCTTTTTAAAATATGTAATGGGTTTTTCGGTCATTATTATAACATAAAATATGTTAAAAAAACTTAAGAATATATATATATAAATAAATTTTAAAAAACTCAGGGATGGAGATACATTTAAAATGAGAGATATGGAGCAAATATTATCTAAAAATGACAGCGATGGGAAGCAAAGGAATGATAAAATAAAAAAGTTAACTGGGATGGGGAGCAAAAATATAATAACATTTAAAAAATAACTGATGGGGAGCATAAAAGCTTTATTCGGCATACTGCACACACCTTCGAAGACCAGCTTTCCCTGTTTGAATAAGATTGAAAAACAGAGTTGTTGTTGGTGTGTTCCCCAGAGTACACGCTAGGAAAGAAACCAGAGCTTGTTTGGCTGAAGGTAAGACTATAACTATGGTTTGTACGTCAGTAAGGTGCTGTAATAACTCTGCAGCTATCGATCATTTTGTCAGCAGGTGCTCAAATCCATGAGCAGAAACCCACTGAATTTATCATCCTGAAAAGTGAATCACAAAACCTCAGAGCCGAGCGCCCTTCAGTCACAGAGTTCGAAAGAGAAGTGAGTCCCAAATGAGAATTATTCTGATTCAAGCTCAGCACTGAAACTAAAGGAAACAAGGAGCTTTTCTATTGTGTTTGGTTAGTTTGGTACTTTTCCATTAATCTGTGCTTACACCTAAAGGCAATATAAAGCGCCAAAGTGCATAAAAACACTTTATTTACAATTATTTACTCCATGTAGTTCTGAGAGCTGAAGCACTTATTTTAAGACATGTCGAGGTAAGCACATAAATGGTCACACACACACAATTTACTGTTACACTTGTACAACTGATTGTAAAAACCAGAAACTATGTTTTTTTTGTATTTTATGTAAAGAGTTGAGGGTGCCAGCTGAAGATCAACGGTCAAAATGTCACGTTTGACCTCTTTTCAACCAGAAAAAAACAACCCAGCAACAGAAAACGCATGGCTACATCGAGTCAAAGTGTTGAAATTCAAAAATGTGTTTGTAATGGAAGTCAATGGAGCTCTAATAGTAAATGAGAGAAAACATTTCAATCTGATGCTGCAGAAAAACTAAAAACGAGTGACAACTGCTGTAACTAATCATTCTCACGCACGAAACCTTAATGAAGGAAAACAAAAAAGCCAGTTTGGAATTGCCTTTCATGTTAAATTCATTAATATTTGAAGTCCTTTAGTTGGAGGATTTCCCTAAAATCAGTATTTTTTGCAATTAAAAATTCAGAATCCTGTGTTAACCTTTTTTTTTATATACTTTTGGACAATACTGAGGTTGATTAACACATTTATGGAAAAACACAAACAAAAAAAACAAAAGGAGACAATGTTTATCTGATAGTTTTACAGCAGTATAAATGAGTGGATTGTTTTGTCCGCCAAAACAACGAAAGGATGCTCAGACGCAGAGGTGGGCAGCAACTAATTACATTTATGAGCTGTTTGAACTATTTAGCAAGTCTCTCAGATTTTGTAAGTCAAGTCGCTTATCAGAAGACACCAGTGTGCAAAATCACTACCCAGATTCTTCAATTTGCTCTATTTTTTCTGCCCGAATAAATCTATCTTTTTAGTAAACGAGAGTCAGAAGAACCAATCCAAGAGATAGGAACACGTGTTTTATTTGTGAAGAGCGCTAAAAAAATAAAAATAAATCTTTCCAAGAGCATCGCATCATCCTCAGGATCTGAAACGCTTCCACAGAAATCACAGAACAGAAAAGGGGCAACTAGCTCCGAACTCACATTCAAAACCTCAAGAACAGTCCAGGAGATAAAAAGGGATCACTTTTTGGCGTAGGTGATCTTCATGGCGCACGTGGCTGTGATCCGGAAGCCCTGCAGCGCGTCCTTCGCCACGCCGGCTTGTGTCTCGCTTTCGAACTCCACGAACGAAATATCGTGCTTCCCAGGAACCAGACGCACTTCCTTAAAGCCAGGAAACCTGAGGAGATGAAGCAGGAAGTGAGAGACCTTCTGAAGTTCCAAAATTCCCGAGAATCCTTAATTCTATATTCCCCACCTTCAGTTATCGAACATAGCCAAATTAAATACAAATATTAACTTTTACAATTCAGTTTGTGTTTTTCTTTAAAGCTTGATAGTGTACTTATACGGAAGTTCATTACACTCACCAAAGAGATTTTTCTAGACAGCGTATCTCAATTATGAGATGTGTATCAAAAAGACAAAACTATTTATTTTGCCAACTGTTTGTGAAACAGCTTCTTAATATTAACGTTATGAAATGAAAGTGAATGAAAAATAGTTCGACCGTACTGGTTGAACAACATGGAGAGCATCATCTCGTTGGTTTCTTCCGGGAGATTATCCAGGAACAGGATGTAATTTGGTGGATTGTCGGGGATCTGAAAAAACAAGTTTCTAATAATCAAAACAAAACATACGCACTCGCACAAACACATCAAACTGTATAAAAACCTGTACCATATCCCACAAAAACAACCGTTCGATAAAAACCTGTGACATACCTGAACTGTGGCTGGAGGCGGAGGTTGTGTGTTTGCAGAGCTCTGCGGAAATATTTTTATATTCCCATTAATTAACGTGAACATAAAACTACATCATGCGGATCACATGAGGCGCCCAAACTCACTGCAGGTTTCTTGTTGATGTTGGCCAGCTCCTGTGCCTTCTTCTTCTTCTCCCTCTTCTTCTCTTTATCTCCATACAAGCCTCTCATCTTGGAGACAAGATCGGAGTCTGTTTTCGCGTACTGGATTCTCTGTGAAGCAGGCAGACATGAACATCTTTCTATCCTTCTCATCAAGCTGCGAGAACGTACTATTCAAGGTGATGCCATTGCTTTTATGGTTTCCAGAAATAATGCCAACCATGGGTTTGTTGAAGAAAGGAAAGCCCTGCAGCTGCCGGAGAGCATTGGTGGCTGCTGAAAGCTCCTTGAAGATCACGAAGGCTTGTCCCCTCATCTTCATGGTCTTCAACGCCACGATGTCCAGAATCTGTCCGAACTGAGAGAGCAAGGCGTAGAGAGCTCTCTTCAGCTCTGGAAACAGGTGAACATCAGAGTTAAAAACACCATGAAAGCCTTTTCATAAGAAACAAACAGATTAGAGTACCTTCTTTCTTGATCTTGTCGTTAACATTATTGATGTAGATGGTGTGGTTCGGTCGTATGTCCATGATTAAGGAGCTTATTTCTGTAAACAGTGAGATTGAATTTAGCAGGACGCTAATGTGATCAGCTAAAACAAAAGAATAAGCGATGTTGGCGTTTTCGAATCACAATCTGAATCAAAGTTTAAAATGTTAAACTAAAACTGAAAAGCAAAACCACTATTTTAAAGCTAAAAATGCTGAAAGAATCGACTCAGACTCACCACACTGCACTGCTTAGGCGGAAACTGGCGCCTGGCGTCTTCTTCGTTGGTTTTGGACTGGCGTCTGTGTACGTCGTGCCTCCTCCTAGTGTCGCGGAGGAATTTAACGGCTCCCACCAGCTATGGATGCCTTCGTCAGAAGCAAACTTCGACTAAATTTACAAAATAAAGTTTTTATTATATAACTTTTATGTGTTACTCGAATGTTATTGCTAGTGGGAGAACACGAAATTGAAATAAAACGAAGGTGAAAGATGTAGTTTTTTAGTAAGAAAAATACTGGAACTCTTGTCATGTTTTGTTGTCTTGTCTTGTAACGTGTTTTTTCCACGTAAAAAATATCAAAATCTGTTATTTAATAAGTGGATTATTATCATAAACACTCTTCCTCCTGGTCACCCATCCACTAAAAGTGGTCCACATTAGGGGTAAAATTGTAATAATAACTACAATTATATAACATTTCCATTTACACTCGATCTTGCTTTGGTCTGAACCAATTCAGACCAAATAAGCAAATAAGATCATGCAAAAAAAGAAAAGGGTTCATCTACTACATTAGTGGTCCAACTGACCTCAATGTCCTACTACTCCAGTTCAAAGCGGCCCAGGGTCAATTGAAAAAAAATCACTTTACTTTAAGTTTATAAAGTGCACTTAACAAGCTAATGAAACGAATGGTCTAAAACACAGTGATCCCCTCCATATAAGTCATTCATTTAACCTTATTTTCTATTTATTTTATAAACCTTCACACAACATTTCCAGACAATGTAGTTCCTCCTATATGTCATTCGTTTAAAACAACAGTTTTTTTTTATTTTTTATGAACAAACTCATAAAATTGAGTTGTAATAAATTATTGGTTTTGTTCCCAACCCTGATTGGGAACCCCAGAAATTTGATGTAGGTTTTGATTTAGCGTAAAATCAAACAAATCACAAAAAAAATCTCCTTTATTAGTTAAACACACACAGAAAAAAAAAAACTTGCGCACAAATCTATGGGAAAAGTTTCCTGACTGGCTTGTGGCCGGAGTGTCCTTGTGTTCAAAGGCTGTTGATGCTCTGTAGTTTGCGCTCGGTGAAGAAACGATGCGCCTCTCGAGCGCTGGAGAGCTCCGGCGGCTTGCTTCGGCTGAAGTAGGAGAGCATGGAGGAGTTGTTCTGACGAGCGGCCGCCTTCTCTCCGTCTACCTCATCATCATCCCTGCAGACAGACCCGTGTCAGAGTAACCGGAGAGACATCGATTGAAGCTTGTGCTTTCTAGGAAGAGAACACGCTAGACTGTCCTAGCTGCAGCCTGTCAGGCGGCAATGACGATGTGGTACAGCGCATGCTTAAGATGAAGGAAGGTCTCCGTTACGGATAGATCAATGTTTAATAACGTATTAAATGCTGCAGCCTAATTTCCAGAGGATCGTCTTAAAAGAAAAAACTGCTTGTTTCACATACCATGCCGTTCACCATCCACAACGCAACATAAAATCAATAGAAGAAGAATCCACATGCTACGTTTAATTTTAATAAAGTTACTTTCACCTCCAGCTCATTGAAATTTTTAGGTAATGAAAAACAACATAAATGAGTTTTGGAGGAGTTGATTTCATTGTAATTTACTTCACATGAGACGAAGAGCTTTCGTTCACGGTGAGCTGCAGCGGAGCGATCACGAGGAGTGGTGTGTGGTTCATGAACGATTCATGAACGACTCTTTAAAGTGACTCTGTAGGAACGAATTGTGTTGGAGACGGATTGGTTCAGTGGCGCATGCGCAGCATTCTTCTGGTTTTCTGAGCGTAACGCGCTCATCATTAATGATGAGAGAACGAAAGGAGCCGCAGGACTCGGTGAAAGAACAAATCTTTTTTGTTTCCGACTCAAACTGCATTTGGTTAATATTAGAGAGCGTCACGTGACAGAAGAAACTAAAGGACTCGGGGAAAGATGGAATCTTGTATGTTTCCGGCTCATATTGTTTGGTAAATATTAGAGAGCGTCACGTGACAGAAGGCCCCGGGGCCGGACTGTTCTCGTTCACATCAGAGAGAAGAGATGAGAGGAACAAATGAGACTTTAACCTGAAGATCAGAGCTGAGCTGAATCAGACTAAAAGACTCAGGTGCTTAAGTTTGATGGGTCTAAAATGACTATTTTTATGTTGTGTGTGTGTGTGTGTGTTTTCTGTATTTCATGATTTCTATCTTGTGAACTACTAACTTGTAAGCTAATGTCTTATATAAGTTATGAACTTTGCTGTGAAATAATGAATGATTTTTGCGCAAAAAAAACCCCAACCCAAAACGTATATATATATATTTTGCATTTTGAATAGAACACAACACTAGCTGTGTGCCCTTATTATTGTGTGTACACATATCAAATATTAAATCTGTTATTTTCTTTATTAGACAGTCGTATGGTAGCTCTGAAGGACAAAATGTGTTGTTAAAAAGGCATTTCTAAATATTGTCAGTTCATAAGATCAGCGTGCTACAGGCCACAGCGAGGACTACTTGGTACAAGATCTTTAAGCACAGTGAGTGAGGAGACAGTGCCCCCTGCTGGCAGACTGACCAGTGAACAGCCACAGCTTTACTGTCCATGAGCGTCTGCGCGGTGCTCCAGCTGATGAAGCGCACAAACTGAGGGTAACCAAACACCGGGGTCCAGGTACTTCAGCAGCCAGCTCTTGGTTTTAGATCTGGAGACACAGAAAATCTGCTCTCAAACACGCAAGCCTGCCTGATTATGAAGGGACCACTACATCTTGTTTACTCTGAGGATGTTCTCACCGTTTGGATAACCAGAGCCGTAATCGGTGTCCACGTCCCCCAGGTCCTCCGCAAACTTCCAGGACTTCACCCGCGTGATCTTGGCCACCTTCAAGAGAAAATATAAATGTCTGCCTCAAAAATGCTCCGATCAATTTAAAGTAAGATACTGTTTCTGACATGGCTTTAAGGTTAGCAGTGCAAAATTACTTTTATTAATAGTAAAATCTCAATCTGCTGTGCTTAATTAGATGTTTTTTTTTTTTACTTCAGTCACCTGAAGCTTCAAGCACTAATCAAAACGAAGCCTTAGAGTGCGATAAAATGGGAACGCAATGTGTTTTAACATGATTAGGGTTTAATGGCTTTCAGAAATAAAACTAGGGGCCTTTTATTACTGCTAAGAAAGGTGCACTTTCCTTCTCCTTTTTTATTTTCACACCGTACCTGTAACTATTTCAACAGTAAAAATATACAGTTAAGTGCTGGTTAAAATTAGATAAGAAACAACCTGTTTATGTGATTTTTTAATACTTTTTATTACAAAATTTGGAGCATACATCCCTTTTCTCCTGCTGGTTCACTACAAACTAATGTTGAGAAAAGCAAAGTTTTCAGAAGAAAAACGTTTTATTACTATAATCAGCATATGACTAAAAGATTCCATCACAGAGCATTCACACACCAAGAACGGAATTAGTGTGGTTATTCATGAACCGCGCCAGGACTTTGTGAAGCTGCTTTGAAAGCAACTTGCTACAAAAGCTCTGTATAAAATTTATTGATTGATTGTGTTAAGTCAGTGGCTAGGTATGTGATCTGAGCAGAAAAGTTGTGGCATCCTAGATAATGTGGCATTGGAGTACACGCCAAGAAAGTTGGAATTTTTTACTCTTGGCATCCATTTCACGACGGATATTCATAACAGGATTTGGGCCATCCAATAGGAGCTTCTTTGTTTTTATCGTTTATCGACTGATATGAAAACAAATATCCTGATTTACTTTTTTGTCCACTATCGCCCAGCCCGAGTACAGGGCCTTCCTCTTTTGCAGACCCCTTGATCCCATCGAAGAAGAAGTGTCAGGAATGGTTGCATCTGATTTATTATTTACCCTCATGCAGGGTTAAGGGTGATTGAACAATAGTTTTAGTCATCAAGAGTTCTTTCAGTGTCCTCTAGGTGTGCGAGGAGACTACCTTGGCACAGATGCTAGCAGCGCTGACGATGGGAAAAGAGCGAATCAGCTTTGGGACGCACGGTGACCTCCACGCCGGGGAACCGCTTCGAGAGCTGTCCTGGTAACTTCTCAGCTGGACCCACGGTGTCCCACAAATACCTGAGACAAATGAGACCAAACTGAGAAGAGTGAGAACGACAGAGGGTTTATTCAATCCTGATGGGTTGTCACGCACCTCCTTGAGCTGAAACCCCCGAGTCCAGAGCATACTGCACCAGGCCGATGGCAGCATCGTGGGACAGAGCGTTCAGATTGTACTTCATTCTGAAACAAGGTTTTTGAACGTGCCTTTCGGTCAAAGTTAAGCCTCAAATGCAAGGAGATGATCATTATGAGCGATGGTGTAGAGCAGTGGTCCCCAACCTTTTTGGTGTCACGGACCGGTTAATGTCAGACAATATTTTCAGGGACCGGTCTTCGAGGTGTGGCTGATAAGAAAACAATTTTGATCATTTTCAAATAAAACATCATTCAAATTCCGAAATAAATACAACGGAAGTAGTGCAAGTTATTTATTCTTTCTGTGCAGCCCGGTACCAAGTGACCCAGGGACCGAGACCGGTCTGTGGCCTGGGGGTTGGGGACCGCTGGTGTAGAGCATAAAAGATGGCAAGGGAACCTGAGTATCCCCTACAATTTCTTGAAAATAACCTGATAAGTGTGTGACCTTTAAAGCACCTATTTCAGCTGTTTAAAATCAGTCCATTCTCTTTGTTACTATTGCATTAGCACCATCTGCTGGACTGAGAGGTAATCTCATTTCCTGGTAACCCATCGTAAACTCAGCTATGCTAAAGCCTGAGGGACTTGAGGAGTTTTTAGTGGATAAAACACTCAACCGTGACAACTTCCTGAAGCTCTGAAGCTACAGCTTCTCTGGGGGTCTATGGAAAGTGAGCGGGAGCAGAAGCTAAGCATTTTGTAGTTGATTGGATGAACTGACGGTCAGTCTCAATCAGTCAGTCGGACTGACAGTTTGCTGACTAAACTGACACGCTGCAGCTGGATATTGTAGTTCTGAGAGCAACGCTGCTTCTGTCGACACATTCATGGAGTTTAGGTCTCAAGCCATTGGTAGGGGAACTATTACGGGCTTTTAGTATTCTAACTAAACAGTGGAAATTAGAAATTAGTGACGCAAGAAATCCACGCTTTCATCCCTCCATGAAAGCACATATGTGTTTAATATCCAAAGTAAGTAAATTGTAAAAAAAACAAAAACTGACATTTCAGAAAATAGGAAGAAGAGAAAAGCATCTCATCAGAGTTGTTTAAGTTAATAACTTCTGTTTACCACTATACTACACATATTATATACACATATACTACACATATTATATAATAGATAATTATATTAGATAATAAATGTATATAAATACATTTGAGGCTATGTTTTAGGCTATCATGATATGAACAAGCTTCCTCAGTCTCGTTAGCGTAAAAAACTCCTCGTTTCTTGTCTTAGGCCTGAACTATGACTTGCAATTCCAATTAAATCACAATATGAATAAAACACAATTTACAAATTGCAGAAACTGCAATTAAAGTCATGTGACAGTGTTCAGACAGAAAGTTTTATTCACCTAAAGTCTGTCACATAACCTTAATCAGCTCTCAACACGTGCAACCCACAGGTTTGTTACGGCAACTTTGAATTATTAAAATATGGTAAATTTACATAATATATATTTATTTATTACAAAACAAGACATACAATCCAGGTGACCTGCTATAATCTTAAAAAGCACATTCTTTCTCTTCGTTATATTAGTTTGCTTATGCTTAGATGCTCCCCTCCTTTCTATACCCCTCTTTATTTCTCTCCACTTGTTCTCCTCCTGCTTTTCTCTGCAGTTTTTAAATGTCTTTAATCTACACTTTGTTGAATTTGTTTTTCTATGCGCATAGGGAAAAAAAATCATTATAAGACTAGTTGATAAATCCTTTAATTTATTTTTTATTATCAAATGTCGCATCACATGATTTCATTGTGTTTATCAGTGTATGTGATCCACGGCTCGTCTGCTGTTAGCTGTAGAGATGAGCTGGACATCGGCGTACGGTGCATGCGTGTACCTCTGCAGCATGCTGTTGGAGATGGTGTTGGGTGAGAGGACCTGCAGCGCCCAGCCGATGTACTCCTGAGCCTCGTCGAGCTTGTGAAACAGGTTCTCTCTCTCTGCCTCCGTCAGCGTCTTTGAGTCTGGAACACAGGGAAACGGTTAAACCAGAACGGAGATCTGTGTGGAGCTGAAAAACAACCAAGTCAGACCTGCCACTTTCAGATCTTTCAGCTCTTCCTTTCTGGAGACGGGGCAGAAGCATATGCCATACACCATAGGACCTGCAACACAGCGTTGTTCATCAGTCAAATCATCAGGAGGGGTGTAGCTCAGTGGTAGAGCGCATGCTTTGCACGTATGAGGTCCTGGGATTAATCCTCAGCATCTCCACGAGCGGCATCAGCGATTTTCCCTTCTGTAAGTCGCTTTGGACAAAATCTTGGACAAATCATCTTCTGTTCACAGTTATTTACAAACAGAGGCTCACCAAGCACGGGCCCCCTGCCGGCTTCATCGATGCCCAGACAGCAGTCCTCCGTTTTACACGCGTCTGGGATGTACGACGACAATCTGCAGCTCACCGAGTTATCCGCCTCAAACTCACTCAGGTCCATCTCTGAGGAGCAAAACAAAGCATGGTAGAGGATTACAAGAGTTGAACCACTTATAGATGTTTTCTCTCATGGAAGAGCTGCTAATTGAGTTCCTCGGGTTCTTCTGTTCTAACACACACCTGCGGCTCTCATTAACTTTGAATGAAGATAATTGCTTAACAACCTTTATCAACACAATCCCGTCAATATCAACATACAACAATTGTGTATACATTTATAATGCAATGACACCAAAATTAAAAAAAGTCTAATCTTAAATAGTTTGAGAAAGAAACCGAAAAACACACCTGCGGGAACTGTTTTATGAATTAGCCAGAATTACTTTTTTTTTAGATAGTTTTTTCCATTTCAACTCAATGGTAGCCTATTAAAATATTGAATAATTTTAAATCGAGACATCACAATTACAGTCATGTTAATTATTAATTTACGTCAAAACAGTCCCAAAAACCGTTCATGCTAACGCTTACGTTACTTTAACACGAATCCTCGTGATTTTGTGCAAATAAATAACTAACAAAACGATACACAATATGCGCGAACTACTTCTTGTAATAAAGTAAATGTAAGCCACTATTAGTCAAGACAGATATAATTAAAAATGTAACTTATAAAGTTAGCTCATTAAAAATAGTTAGAATAACGTTAACTCATTTTGTAGAATTAACGTTAATAATGACTTTTTTTATCTGGGAAAAAAGTCAATAACAGTAAAAACACTCATAGCCAACACGGATATTGCTCAATTTAATAAAGTAAGATTGTATAACACTTTATAAATATCAAATTGTGTGAAAAGGGACGGAAAAACAAATTGGACTGACCGGTGTGTTGTTCAGATGGTAACGGTACCCTTCAACCGGAAGTAAACAAATAGGCGCGAAGTTGGTGGAGCGGCGTGACTTTTAACGAATAACTTTTTAAAAGCGGAAACGTGAATTTGTGTCATCATAAACATTGCGCGACTTTCCAAAAATAATATAATTTCCGTGAGGTTTTCAGAGTTGTGAAATAATGCTTTATGTTTATCCCTACACGACATTCACCTAAATGTGTTTCCGTTGCGGGGTGTTGTTGGAAATGGCGTTCAGAACATTTCTTTCTCGATTTCGTTCTCATAACCAATTTAAATAATATATTTATGTTTGTATTTTAGTTTGTGATAAAAAAAGTTTAATTTGTCAACTAACAAAATAAAGCAGGTTAGATTTCACAAAAAATTATGCTGTGCAAGTTTTTAAGAGAATACTAACAACAGTTGTTTTGTTAATGGTGCGATTGGGAGATAGAAAAAAGACTAATGTTTAATCTTAACTGCTTGCCGTTTTTAAACGTGTGTTTGTTTAAACGACAGAAACCCTAGCCAGAAACCCGTTAAAATATAAACAACTACACGCAATCTGTTTATTTCTGTTTCCTATCATTTACCCATAAGTTAAAGGTTTAAAGTTAATAAGTAGAGACAGCCTTATGGAGCGCGTGATGTGACGTAAGGTTACGTAAACCCACGTCACACCCTTCATCTTTAGCAGTCCGCGCAGCTGCCGTTTCCTGTGCGAGTGCATCGAGCGATAGACAACTTTCTCTCCACAGAACGAGCAGGTGAGCATTTTAACGACGACTTCACGTTTTGAGAAATCTTGTAGCTCTATGCGCCAATGTATGAATAAAAAAAATCAATATTAATGTTTGATAATACGTCACAGAAGAGCGCATGGAGGCAAGTCCTTTGTGCTTCTTTTTAATGTAAGTTAGCGCAGGGAAGTTGTGCGTGTATGCGCACTTATTTGCAACGAATACAGCGTAAATACCTCGCGAGTTTTTTCAACGATATTCACTAAACTATTTTTGCTAACGCGGCTAATTAGCTTACAACTAATTCACTGATACCTCAATTCACTAATAACTCTTCCAAACATTTTTTTTAATTTGAGGTCTTTTCCACGCTTCTAAAAACTATGTTCGCATCCGGTAAGACCAACCGTTCAGAGGCGCACAGTGCGCTCGTCTCGCCCTTTTCATCTCCTCTTTTAGGGCAAAGTCTGAGAGGGTGGGTGACCCGTGACCCGATTGTTGGGCTCTTATCGGGTTTGCAGGGATGTTATCAGAGAGAGCGGCGCTATCAGAGGCTGCAGGGACTCACTGAAGGCGTTCGGGCGACCTCTGAGCCAAGTTCACCGCGTAAAACCAGCGGAAAGCGCCTGTGTCACTGGAGGACCGGTTTGTAGTTCTTGCTTGGCTCAGATGACCTAAAAGAGATCCCTGAGCCCTTCTCCAGTGAGTTTCTGAGAAGCCCTTTGTTCGTAGCTGGAGTCATGTGACTGGTTGTGTGATCCCTGCAAGCTTTTGCAGAAATTATTCAGGGACGCTTGAATTAATGAGCTGCTTTTGAACCGTTTTGGTGGATTGAAGCTGAAGGCTTTGAAGCCTCTGGTCACGTGAGCTTCTCCACTTCTCTTTTCAGCTCCAAACAGAAACCTTGGTTGGAGAGTGTGTGTGCGTGTGTGTGTCACAGCCTTCAAAGTAACCTGCTTTGCTCTCCCTCCACAGTGAGGACCAATCTCCACCATGTCTGCTGGAAACGCTAAGATCGGACAACCCGCTCCTCAGTTCAAGGCCACCGCGGTGGTGGACGGAGCCTTCAAAGACCTCCAGCTCTCAGACTACAGAGGTGGGCTCATTTCACATGAATCACTCTCTGATATTCTCCTCATAATCCTCGGTCATGAGGGACACCAAGAGGGTAACAATGCGCACGTAAAGTGACAATTTAGACCGCATAGTGACAAATTGGACCGAACGGGAAAGATGGGGATTGTTTCAGAACCTAATACTTGCTTTTGCTTGGATTTCAAGGCGAGGCATTGTTTACTGAAAGCACTTTTGAGGCGTCTGATATGGCCAGGTTATCTTTCATTGACTTGATTTTTTTAGTTAAAGAAATTGTAACTTTAGTTAACAGTTCCAAATTGGCAATATAAATTTTTTCTTTATTTTTAGGTAAGACATTCTAACTACTGTCCCAGATTCTAGAGCGTGCGAGTTGGCCTGTTCAATGTATTCTTTATTAATTTTTGAAAGCTGGAGAAGCTATTGGAGCATGCGCAGAAGCAGGGTCTGGCTGTTTGTTCCCACAGCGCTGCTGGTTTTGAGGGATGCTCTAGCGAGGCTTGCTCTTCTAGTGTTCAGATTTTGCTACTCTTTGAGATTTGCGTGCTGTGCATGCGTAGAGACACACGTTGTTTTATTTTTATCACTTTTATTATTTTTTTTTGCAGCATACTCAACTTTATGCCGTATAAGCGCTTTAAACATTTTCAATGTGTTATTTTATTTATTTCTTAAACAGCTTTTACATTCATTACGCTACAATTAATACAGCCATGCTAGAACTTTTATTTTGACATTTTATTCAAGCATGTACAATTGAAACGAGACCAAATGCGGTGATTTAGTTTGCATTTTTATTTAGATTCCACCTTCAGACATCCAAGGCATTTTTTTTTACTGCGTCGATTTTGGAAAAAACCTGCACGAAACCAAGCCTGAAATGGTTTGTGTAACGTTTTGTATTTCATAATCTCATTTATCCAATGAGTCCTCGTTTATGAAAAAAATGTAAAGTTGGAAACAATCTTTTTAGTTTCTTCCCAAAAAAGTGAAATATCAAGAAAGCAAAGCAAACTTCACATACCGTGGTTGTTTAATCTTAACCTCAGTGGAGAGTGCATTTTCATATGATGTTTAAGTTCCAGGAATGAATCAAGCCACGCCTACTTTGCTACAGAAACGGTTCACAGTTTCAAGCTATAAGCTTAATAAAACTACAGCACTTTCAGACTTCATAAACTGTTCAATATGGAAGGCCATTTCATCCACAAAATTAAATATATATAAATAATAGCTTTAAAAGTAAAACTTTTTGTCCACATTTTAAGTTAGAAAGTCCAAATTTTGAGAATAAAAGTCACAATTATGAAATGAAGTCGACATTTTCACCTAGAAAGCCATAATTTATAAAAAAAGACATTTTGAATTAAAAAGTTGTAATTTCTAGATAAAAAATAAAATCAACATTTTGAGTTAAAAGTGATTTTTTATGTAAAAGAAATTGTAGATAAAAAGTTGACATTTCGAGATAAAAAGTAAAACTTTTGACTTAGAAAGTCATAATTGTTTAGATAAGAAGTCAAAGTTTTGTGAAAAAAAAGCCAGTCAAAAGTCAAAATTTTACTCTTTATCTCAAAACAATATATATATACAATATATATATATATATATATTTATATGTAACAGGGCATCACGGTGGCGCAGTGGGTAGATCTATAAAAGCTTGCACAGAAGCTTTCTAAACTATTATGTGTTCCTATGATGTTATGATAATAATGTTCTGTGATAATAATGCTATGTGCATTACGGTGGCGCACTGGATAGCACACTCGTCTCACAGCAAGAAGGTTGCTGGTTCGAGCCTTGGTTGGGTCAGTTGGTGTCTCTGTGTGGAGGTCTCATGTTCCAGTGCTCTGGCTTCTCTCACAAGAACAAAGACAATTGGGTAAAAACGAATCTTCGTAGTGTTTGAGTGTTAATGAATGAATGAGTGTGTGAGGATGTTTCCCAGCGATGGGTTGCTGCTGGAAGGGCATCCACCGCGTAAAACATATACCAGAAGAGTTGGGGTTCATTCCACTGTGGAGACCCTGAAAGAAGATGGATGGATGACTTGCCAACAGTGTTGGGGCTAGTTACTCAAAAAAGTTCTATATTACTCTCATAAATAGTAATGTCCTACTTTACTATATTACTCTCTGGATATTACTAGTGACATTTTTTCTAAATTACCTGTTTCTATAATTGCTTGTGATGGATCAGATGGAGGGAGAAAACACAAAGGAGGAGTGTTATTTAGGGTCGTTATTTTTAGAGGTTGCTTATCTTTCTCAGATTTTGATGTGGTTAGTACTAAGTATCTGCTGCTTTCTCGTTCCTGTCACTCTGCGCTTCACAGCGAGCTTGATGTGTCCGTGCTGTCGCTGAAGGTGCTCCTTTAGGTTGGAGGTAGAGGTACACGCGGTGGAGAGAAGCCAAGTTATTTCCATTCCATTGAACATATTCAAAATAAGGACTGAATCTCCACATGTGAAAATAAGCTTTCTGTCGCTGGGAACCTTCCTCTGAAAAAGAGCTTGCTGTTAATGAAGCGTCCATTTTCCCCATCTGTCTTCGCGCTCTGCTGCCGGGTGACGACCAATCGGTGATGGTAAATGATACCTCGTGCCAAACCCAGACCAATCACGGCTCCATTCACGCAGTAACTAGTTACACCCAACACTGCTTGCGTATGTTTCTTACTTTCTCATTGCAGACTAAGACAACAGAAAGGTGTAACACTTTAGAATACTCTGCATTAATTAGCGCATAACTAAGAGGGAGTTACTGCGAAAATAACAAGTAACTAAATATTTAAAAACTGTTACCCATAATGGACGCGCATTATTAGTTCAAATGGAGAAACGTGACGATGGCTCTGATGAGATTGACGACGTAAAAAGAGAAACGTAACCTTTGTTGCAGAGTTCTCATTAATGGCGATGCAAGTTTCCTCTTAGCGGAGTGAAAAATGAAATAAAAAGAAGTTCATGACCTCTGTCATCAGATAACTCATCGTTAGCCATCGGTACTCCGACCGCACTCAATCAGCTCTTGGGTCCGTCCGTAAGTCTCCGTCTTCTTGGGCAAGGTTAGCATCAGCACTGATCCGTGAGAGGCCTTTAGGAGCCATGAGTCAGGTAAGAGTGAGTCTTCCTGTCCCCTCGGGCAAGGAGAAACAAGTCCTTCTCGTGTGCTTCATATGGAAAGTTTAATGCTAACAGATGGCTTTTAGCATTTAAAACTCAAGCCCTCGCTCTTCCTCCTCCTCCTCCTCTTTGCTGGCCCTCATTATATCCTCCCTGCCCTCAGTCTGGGGTCTGTTGTCTCCACGGCTAATCGCGCTAATGAAGGCCTCGCTAATCGGCGCTCGGTGACTGCGGGAACAGCCTCGTAGCTGCAGGTGATGCGGCGAGGAGCCTCCTAGCAGTCGGAGACCTTTAGCACAAGGCACATGGATGTCATCGGGATGAATGAGATTGGCAGGAAAAGGCCGCGCCACGCTGCTCCGGTCCTCGAGGGCACGTGCAGACAGACAGGACGCATATGGACGACAATGAGGAGGAGACGTCTTGAGCATGAGTGAAGCCACTTGATGACATTCCAGAAGCCAATTAAAGAGGGTGCACTGCAGAGAGCTGAGCGTTCGGAGGAGGTTTCAAGAGGAGATGTGGATTTATTGAGGAAAAAGAGAGCTCGTTTGCGCGTCATTTAAGCAGTCAAACATCTCAGTGAGGTTTAAAGGTGTTTTATCTTCTCAAATAAATGGTGCTTTAATCCAATTCATTTTTTGACACATTCCAATTGTATCAAAGGGAGTGATGATGATGATTCGAGTTTTAATAAATGCAGAATCTTTGTTGTAGGCTAGTTATTTTTATTTTAGATCGAGACTTGTGTCAAGTGTAAATGTGTCGAGACTAGAATTTAAATAAGGATAGTATGGAAATAGGGTTAAAAAATAGGGGTTTAAATAAGAATGGTATGTTATCTTGTTAGTTTCACCAATAGCATAATTGTCTCCTGTCAGTTTGAACCCATCCCTAATAAAAACAATAGTATTTGCATCTTTAAAATGTCTTAAACTGTTTAAAAGACTGTGCATGGTACAATACACCCACATAGCAAACATGAGTTAGCCCAAATCTGGTGCATACTTTCAGCTTTTGCTTGCCGCAAGTACCATAATGAATTATGGTACATGTTTGAACTAAGTTTTGATTCCCGACAAAGTTGGCCCGTGTCTGGCCCAGGTCTCAGCCAAGCTAATAGCCTATACTTAATCCAGATATCATGTTAAATACATCAAATTCTACTTTGCCATAGCATTGTGCATGATTTATTGTGTCCTTTATAGAAATTTGTTTTAAATAACAATAAAAAAATGTAAAAGTATTTTAAATATGGTTATGTTCTTTATTATTAGCATAGGCTACATACCAATATTTCGTGTCTGGCTCGAGTCTTCTGTGCCACACTAAAAATGCAGTTTTCAAAAATAAATAAATAAATAAATAAATTCTGGGGTTGGAGTCACACACTGTGTTTTCTGAATTTGTGGTTCTATGAACTGTAAATTTGCTTTCACTTTTGTTGTTGTGTTTTTTGATTTGATAATTTTTTGTTTGTTTTTATTTTCTTAATTGTGAACTGTTTTGCACCTCTCGGCCATCGTTCAAATCCGTTATTTAGTTATTGTTTTGTACACATGAAGGTGTTTGGGTTGATGTTGACACATGGTTCATGATGTATTATTCACACATGTTAAGATATTTGCTGAATCTTTTAAAGAGTATGTCTGTGATGGATGAGCTAATCGGCTGAATCAAGCAAGGACTTGTCAGATCGCAGGAAGGCCAGAAGCTAAGCAATTGAATAGTTGTTATTCTAAGAATTAAGCAAGCCTTCAGAAAACTCCCTAAAACTACTGTCCCAGCTCCACCAAAAGTGATGCAGTAAAAAATCTCTCATTAAATTAACTGTGTATTATATGGAAGCTCGTTTCCGCCACTGAAGATAAAATAATACAACTTTATTCAAAATCACAGAAATCCATGATAAAGCTCACAATTCTGACATTTTATCACACAGTCCTGAGATAAAAAAAATCTGAATTCTGAGATTTAAAGTCCGAATTCTAAGATATAAAGTTGCAATTCTGAGATATAAAGTAATAATTCTCAAATATAAAGTCAGAGTTCTGAGATGTTAAGTAGCAATTTCGAGACACAAACTCAGAATTCTGAGATTTAAAGTCTGAGATATATATTCTGAGATATAAAGCTGCAATTCTGAGATATAAAGTCATAATTCTAAAATATAAAGTCGCAATTCTACAATATAAAGTCAGAGTTCTGAGATATAAAGTTGAAATTCTGAGATATAAAGTCAGAGTTCTGAGATACAAAGTCGTAATTCTAAAATATAAAGTCGCAATTCTACAATATAAAGTCAGAGTTCTGAGATATAAAGTTGAAATTCTGAGATATAAAGTCAGAGTTCTGAGATACAAAGTCGTAATTCTAAAATATAAAGTCAGAGTTCTGAGATATAAAGTTGCAATTCTGAGATATAAAGTCATAATTCTAAAATATAAAGTCAGAGTTCTGAGATGTAAAGTAGCAATTTTGAGACACAAACTCCGAATTCTGAGATTTAAAGTCAGAATTCTGAGATATAAAGCTGCAATTCTGAGATGTAGTCATAATTCTAAAATATAAAGTCAGAATTCTAAAATATAAAGTCAGAGTTCTGAGATATAAAGTTGAAATTCTGATATATAAAGTCAGAGTTCTGAGATATAAAGTCGTAATTCTAAAATATAAAGTCAGAGTTCTGAGATATAAAGTTGCAATTCTGAGATATAAAGTCATAATTCTAAAATATAAAGTCAGCGTTCTGAGATGTAAAGTAGCAATTTCGAGACACAAACTCAGATATCTGAGATTTAAAGTCAGAATTCTGAGATATAAAGCTGCAATTCTGAGATGTAGTCATAATTCTAAAATATAAAGTCACAATTCTAAAATATAAAGTCAGAGTTCTGAGATATAAAGTTAAAATTCTGATATATAAAGTCAGAGTTCTGAGATATAAAGTCGTAATTCTAAAATATAAAGTCAGAGTTCTGAGATATAAAGTTGCAATTCTGAGATATAAAGTCATAATTCTAAAATTTAAAGTCAGAGTTCTGAGATGTAAAGTAGCAATTTCGAGACACAAACTCAAATATCTGAGATATAAAGTCAGAGTTCTGAGATACAAAGTCGTAATTCTAAAATATAAAGTCAGAGTTTTGAGATATGAAGTCAGAGTTCTGAGATATAAAGTTGCAATTCTGAGATATAAAGTCAGAGTTCTGAGATACAAAGTCGTAATTCTAAAATATAAAGTCAGAGTTCTGAGAAATAAAGTCAGAGTTTTGAGACTTTATTTTATTTTATCATCAGTGGCGGAAATGCTCTTAATAACATAGTTATTAATAGAGGATTCGAACCCAGAGTACCCAGGCCTCCATCTGCTCTGTGAGGGTGGTGCTGTCAGAGCTCTGGACGCGTGCCTCCAGGTCTCCAGCGGGTCAGGAACAGTGAGGTCACCCTGATGAGGTGAGCTCAGAGTGCCTCAGCCAGCATTCTGGTGAGTAAGCTCCCACACACCCAAACACCTCACATCCTACTCTCGAGCGAGTACGCGTGTTACTGAAAGCACTCAATATTTTGGGTCGCGTATATTTTTTTAGCATGGAGACGCCTCAGGCTGGGACCACACCGAGGCTTTGAGAGCTCTTACTCATTCAGAATGGCATGCTGTGTTTTAGCTGGACTTATTTTAATCTTTTAAATGACTAAAGGTACTCTGAAAGGGTTTTTACTCACACTCTATGTACTTTACACTTGAATTTGTTCTGCAAAGACATAATAATAATAACAGTAGCAATAATAATAATAATGAAGCCCTCCATTTATATTGCCAAGGTTTACAAAACGGAGTGTTTCTTTGAGAAATTGCAAAAAGGACATTTACTCTGGGCGGCACGGTGGCGCAGTGGGTAGCACGGCTGTTGTACACCAAGAAGGTTGCTGGTTCGATCTTTGGCAGAGTCAGTTGGAATTTCCCCGTTGACCTTTCACATGATTGTCTAGGTTTACTCAGGGAGCTCTGGTGTCACAAGTCCAAAGACAGGTGTGAAAAAGTGTGTGTGGATGTTTTCCCGGTGGTGGGTTGCAGCTGGAAGGGCTTCCGTTGTGTAAAACATAAGCTGGCGGTTTATTCTGTTGCGACGACCCCTGAAACAAAAGGGACTAAGCTGACAAAAAGATGAATGGATGAACATTTACTGTGTTAATTATTATCTGTTTCTTGGCAGTGTTTGCAGCCATTGTTAGAGACTCTTGCACAGTGCATGGGGTTATTTTTAGCTCTCCGAGGTGGAGGTGATTTCCCTTCGTGTGCCGGTGCACTCTCTACAGAGTTTCACTTCAGTGCAGCTCGATGGATGCAGGCCTAAGAATGAACACTGTACTTCTTTTTACTCTAATTAGCTTCTTTTAGAGCGCCGTCTAGTATTGCAAGCATCCGTTAATAATCCCAAACCTGCAAAACTAGAAAAGGAACCAAAGAGCGGAAAAGAAAAGCTGAAATGTTCTCTACAACCGTCCTGATTAGCCTTCCGTCAAACTTGCTTTCTGAGCGCTTCCTCTTTTGAATGTTTCAGAATGTTGAGTGTTCTTCTTTAAGACTACACATGCAGTACTTGTTTGTCACTTCTATGTGCAGAGCAAACACGAGGATTGCTTCGATGCATTGTTTCTTTAGCAGCCTCAAAACAGAACATGAACACCTTTGAAAGGACTGTAACACATCAGCTTTTTCACGATGAGTGTGCATTGTTTGGAGCACATGAGGTGTGGAGCTCAAAATGAGGGGCCAATTAAGTAATTAAGTATTACATTCAGTTATATTTAGTCACAAACAATGTTCAGTGTGAAAACAAAGAACTGCACCGGAGAGAGAGTTTGTCTCTTTTATCAGAAAGCACTGTTCCCAATCTCCCTAAAAAGCCCTTTGTTGGGTTAACCTTCTAGAATTCAAAGCTACCAAACTTTCTCCGTACAGAAAACCTCGGCTGAAATCACATTTTTAACTCCGGTAAACTTTTATTAAATTACCAACAATGTTGTTTTGGCTTTAAGCAAATTAACAAACCTACTTTAAATGTAACCATACAAATTCCCCAAACATCAGTCTATCTATCTATCTATCTATCTATCTATCTATCTATCTATCTATCTATCTATCTATCTATCTATCTATCTATCTATCTATCTATCTATCTATCTATCCATCCATCCATCCATCCATCCATCCATCCATCCATCCATCCATCCATCCACCCACCCACCCACCCACCCATCCATCCATCCATCCATCCATCTATCTATCTATCTATCTGTCACACCCAGAGAGAAGGATCCACACGCAACTTGTCAACCAAGGGATTTTAATAACAGTTCCAAACAAGGAGAGCCAATAGTATGCCTCTATAACGCTTTGATCGCTCAACGAGCGCGGGAGACCGTACAGCAACCAGTGTCCAAATCGGCAGGCGTGAGAGAGGTCAGACAGGCAGGCATCAAACGGGAGACAGATGGGACAACGAAGGCGTTCAAGCTCGGCGTCAGACAGGCGAAGTCAAAGGTAGGTGGCAGGCCGGGACAACTCCAAAAACAAAAAGAGGAGTCAGCAAAACTGGGCAGAGAGGGAAACAGGTTCAGAACAGGGAGAACAATGACAATGACAGGATTCAAAAAACTTCAGCAAGCTAGCCCGAAATACGACAGGAAACACTAGCGACTTGAAGATGGAAAAGGGAGAGCTTAAATAGCAAAGGAATTATAGGAGATAGAAGACAGGTGCAGCACATGTGCGCGCTGATCAGTGATCGCGATCAGCTTAGTGCCCACTACAAGAATGAGAGAGAGAGAGAGAGAGAGAAATCAAGCCAGGGTCCTGACACTATCTGTCTGTCTGTCTGTCTGTTCGTCTATCTGTCTGTCCGTGCATCCATCTGTCTATATGTCTGTCTGTTCATCCGTCTGTTTGTCCATCCGTCCATCTGTCTATATATCTGTCTGTCCTTCTGTCTGCTTGTCCATTCGTCCATCTGTCTATATAACTGTCTGTTCGTCCGTTTGTTTGTCCGTCCGTCCATATGTCTATATAACTGTCTGTTCGTCCGTCTGTTTGTCCGTCCGTCCATCTGTCTATATAACTGTCTGTTCGTCCGTTCGTCCATCTGTCTATATATCTGTCTGTCTGTCTATATATCTGTCTGTCCATCCGTTTGTTTGTCTGTCCATCCATCTGTCTATGTATCTGTATGTCCGTCTGTCTGTCTGTCCGTCCATCTGTCTATATAACTGTCTGTTCGTCCTTCTGTCTATATATCTGTCTGTCCGTCTGTCTGTTTGTCCGTTCGTATATCTGTCTATATATCTGTCTGTCCGTCTATATATCTGTCTGTCCATCCGTTTGTTTGTCTGTCCGTCCATCTGTCTATGTATCTGTCTGTCCGTCCATTTGTCTATATATCTGTCTGTCAGTCTGTCTGTTTGTCCATCTGTCTATATATCTCTCTGTCTGTTTGTCCGTCCGTCAATCTGTCTATATATCTGTCTGTCTGTCTGTCTGTTTGTCCGTCCATCCATCTGTCTATATATCTGTTTGTCCGTCTGTCGGTTTGTCCGTCCGTCCATCTGTCTATATATCTGTCTGTCTGTTTGTCCGTCCATCCATCTGTCTATATAACTGTTTGTTCGTCCGTCTGTTTGTCCGTCCATCTGTCTATATAACTGTCTGTTTGTCCGGTCGTCCATCTGTCTATATATCTGTCTGTCCATCCGTTTGTTTGTCTGTCCGTCCATCTGTCTATGTATCTCTCTGTCCGTCTCTTTGTCCATCGGTCCATCTGTCTATATATCTGTCTGTTCGTCCGTTCGTCCATCTGTCTATATATCTGTCTGTCTGTCTATATATCTGTCTGTCCATCCGTTTGTTTGTCTGTCCATCCATCTGTCTATGTATCTGTATGTCCGTCTGTCTGTCTGTCCGTCCATCTGTCTATATAACTGTCTGTTCGTCCTTCTGTCTATATATCTGTCTGTCCGTCTGTCTGTTTGTCCGTTCGTATATCTGTCTATATATCTGTCTGTCCGTCTATATATCTGTCTGTCCATCCGTTTGTTTGTCTGTCCGTCCATCTGTCTATGTATCTGTCTGTCCGTCCATTTGTCTATATATCTGTCTGTCAGTCTGTCTGTTTGTCCATCTGTCTATATATCTCTCTGTCTGTTTGTCCGTCCGTCAATCTGTCTATATATCTGTCTGTCTGTCTGTCTGTTTGTCCGTCCATCCATCTGTCTATATATCTGTTTGTCCGTCTGTCTGTTTGTCCGTCCGTCCATCTGTCTATATATCTGTCTGTCTGTTTGTCCGTCCATCCATCTGTCTATATAACTGTTTGTTCGTCCGTCTGTTTGTCCGTCCATCTGTCTATATAACTGTCTGTTTGTCCGGTCGTCCATCTGTCTATATATCTGTCTGTCCATCCGTTTGTTTGTCTGTCCGTCCATCTGTCTATGTATCTCTCTGTCCGTCTCTTTGTCCATCGGTCCATCTGTCTATATATCTGTCTGTCCGTCCGTCTGTTTGTCGGTCCATCAATCTGTCTATATATCTGTCTGTCAGTCTGTCTGTTTGTCCATCCATCCATCTGTCTATATATCTGTCTGTTTGTCCATCCATCCATCTGTCTATATATCTGTCTGTCCATCCGTCTGTTTGTCCGTCTGTTTGTCCGTCCGTCCATCTGTCTATATATCTGTCTGTTTGTCTGTCTTTTTGTTCGTCCGTCCATCTGTATACCTGTCTGTCTGTCTGTTCGGCCGTCCGTCTGTCTGTCTGTCTGTCTGTCTATCTATATATCTGTCTGTCTGTTTGTCCGTCCATCCATCTGTCTATATAACTGTTTGTTCGTCCGTCTGTTTGTCCGTCCATCTGTCTATATAACTGTCTGTTTGTCCATCTGTTTGTCCGTTCGTCCATCTGTCTATTTAACTGTCCGTCCGTCTGTCTGTCTATATATCTGTCTGTCTGTTTGTCCGTTCATCTGTCTATATAACTGTCTGTTTGTCCGGTCGTCCATCTGTCTATATATCTGTCTGTCCATCCGTTTGTTTGTCTGTCCGTCCATCTGTCTATGTATCTCTCTGTCCGTCTCTTTGTCCATCGGTCCATCTGTCTATATATCTGTCTGTCCGTCCGTCTGTTTGTCGGTCCATCAATCTGTCTATATATCTGTCCGTCCGTCTGTCTGTTTGTCCGTCCGTCTGTCTGTCTATATATCTGTCTGTCAGTCTGTCTGTTTGTCCGTCCATCCGTCTGTCTGTTTGTCCGTCCATCCATCTGTCTATATATCTGTCTGTCCATCCGTCTGTTTGCCCGTCTGTTTGTCCGTCCGTCCATCTGTCTATATATCTGTCTGTTTGTCTGTCTTTTTGTTCGTCCGTCCATCTGTATACCTGTCTGTCTGTCTGTTCGGCCGTCCGTCTGTCTGTCTGTCTGTCTGTCTGTCTGTCTATCTATACATCTGTCTGTCTGTCTTACTATCTGTCTGTCTGTCCGTCCTCCCCTTCTCTTCTACTAGTCGACAGCACTTTCTTAAAGGAGCTACCTCTGGATTCCCCCTCTCTTTTCGTGATCTGTATAAAAATGAGTTTACTAAATGAAACACACCTACTCGGTCCTCCATGTCTTCAATAGGAACAGGCACTCACCAACTTCTTCAAGGAGGAGAGATTCCCAGTACTGTCCCCCACTAGGGCCCTTACCACTGTCTGCTACTCTGAATTAAAACACACAAAATGACAAACTGCATACAAAAACACTAGGCCCTGGTCTTACCTCGCGCGAATAATCCTGTCGACTGTACGCTAAAAGTGGCACTCGAGGTTGTAGGGGGTCTCTTAAAAAAAAGAACATAATTTCCGTCCATTGATCTGTCTGTCTATCTATAGTAATAATAATAATTTTATTTCAAGGCGCCTTTCTCGATACTCAAGGGCACCGTAGAGAGTCAAAACAGGCAATATATAAACAAAACCAGGATAAAAGATAATATAATACAAATAAAACAAAGACAAGATTAAGTGGAGTATGCTATTTTGAAGACATGGGTCTTAAGTCTGGATTTAAAAATTGATAAAGTTTCAAGGTTTCGAAAGTCAGGAGGGAGTGAGCTCCATAGATGGGGAGCAGAGCGGCTGAAGGTGAGCAGGAGGAACTGTGAGGTGGATTTTAAGAGGAAGACCTGAGTGAGCGGGGCTGTGTGGTGACATGAAGAAGGTCAGTGAGATAAGTAGGAGCCAGGTTATGGATGGACTTGAATGTAATGAGTTGGAGTTTGTGCTGGATTTGAACGGGGAGCCAGTGAAGCTGCTGCAGGACCGGGGAGATGTTGTGAGTAGGGGGAGTTTAGGTGATGATCCAAGCAGCAGAGTTTTGTAGACATTTTAGTTTATGAGTAGTTTTTTTGAGGAAGACCATACAGTAGGGAAGTGCAGTAGTCAAGACGTGCGTCATTAGTAGTCTATCTGTATGTCTGACTCGAGCTGCCACTTCAGATTCTAGTGACTGTTTACATTTGTGTTACATTAGCAGGTACTGAATGAGCAGTGACTGAAACGGAGCCATGAAATATCATTTAGACAATAATAACTACTCAACCCTAAACCAGGCACCATTGTTAGTTATCGCTCATCATCAGATGACCTGTTTGATTAATATTATCAACCAGAGAAAGTCGTTTCCAGAAACTAGAACGAACTCACTTCCCTGCAGAGGGGTTTCAAAGAAGTGTGAGGGTGAGCTCTAGATAGAGAGAGAGAGGGGTGTATAAAGGAAGTGTGGTTAGGCCGCTTGCATGCATTGCATTTAGATGATGCATGTGTATCTCACAGCGTTTGTGCGCATGCATGTGTAGATGTAGGTGAAGATGTAGTTTGTTTGTAAAGAGTGGCGCATGGACTCCTTAAAAACTATAGCTAATCAATCATCGCTTGTTGTTCCATTGCTTGTATTTACTACATCCTGGTAGAAAAAACAAGAACAAAAAACTACAACGACATCTATGGAACGACAATGCGGCTGTTTTAAAAACTACAGCAGACAGAATGAATGAGGCAGAGAACAGGATCTCCGAGGTGGAAGACGAATCGGTGGAGAAGCTTTGAGCCAGGCCCTCCAGCAACAGGAGAGTCTGCAAGCAAAGTTAACCGACTTAGTCACGCTCCAGAAGGAAAAATCTCTGCATTTATGGCATTGCAGAAGGCACAGAGAAAAATTATATTCACCATTTTATCCATGACTTTCTTAGAAAAGAACTGGACCTAACGGATACCTGATCATGACTACCTCACGGAGATAATGGCAAAATCTATGTAGCACCAAACAGACAATTGAACTTTATTTTTACTACTGACTTAAAAGGGAGACTATCTCCCGGAGACAGTCAAAAACAGTCCCACGCTTGCAAATTTGAAGACAAACGTTTTAGGCAGGCTTTTAATTTATGAGGTCCAGTAGACAATTTGCTGCAGTGACATCATTTTATATTTCTGTTTTCCTACTAATTTTTTTGTTTAAAATGACTTTGTACCTTTGTTTTAATCATCGTTATCATGTTCTCCTACGTCCTTCACGGCTTGCTATGTTTGAATGATTCTGTGTTTTTCTGGCTTAAATGTATGTTAAATGACCTTGAGAGCCCTGAAAGGCTCCTAAAAATGTTATTATTATTATTTAGTGTTAACCTTTTGTTGTATTCCGCCATTTTCCAGAGGACTGCTTCCCGAATCTATAAGAGTTCAACTCAGGTTTCACTGAAAGGTTTCTGACGAATCGGTTCCACTTTATTTGAGCAGCATCTTCTTCCCAGTATAAAGAGCGATGCTAACAGCCTATTATTTCTGAGCGCCAGACGCCGCGTCCAATCACAGCAGACTTGAGTCTAACGACCAATCGCTGCAGAATGAATCGCGTAAAGGAGGAGTTTAAATGAATGAGTCGCGAAACGAATCATTTAGGAGTCATTGAAGAATCGGGTAGAAATAAATTCATATTATAACAAAAATAAAGTGTTTTTTTTTACCTTGAGACACCAAAACACAATCAACATTTCAGAACCACAATACTGGCTCTTTAAGGTCACCCTACCATCAAAATCTCTTACTCCTAATCTCTTAGTTTCAAACTGAGGACTGGAAGAACACAAACACCTCGGATCCTTTTCTAGAGAATAACTAGTGATTAGTAGGCGGTACTAATCTCATCTCTTACTCATCAGCGAGTGTCAGAATTACTGCTCGTTGCATCTGCTGATGAAACCTGCTGCTGCTCTTTCTCTGAGAGAGCTGTGCGGTGATAGCGGCGCGAGCGATGGTGCGTGTGTGCAGATGTTCTAGTCATCTCGATGTGGTCTGATCACACCGTTCACTTCTTCTCGTAACCTGGCCTTAGTGGCTTAGTGTGGGCGATTCTTGTGAAAACCCTGAAAAGAAGGTGCGCCAGGTTCTTTTTACATTATATTTGCTCTTTATTAGTGTAAGTAAAAGAAGTTGCTTTTAAAACGGTATTTTATGATTTCCTATGCAACTTCTCAGGGCCACCTGAAATCACCTGGTGCAGGGGTCACCAAATCTGGTCCTGGAGGTCCGGAGTTTATCATGAAACACACCTGATGGGAAAACCGTTCCGTGTTTTGAAACCGGTGTGTGTTGTACACAGCTGTATACCAAAATAGAAAACGATAGAATCAATTAAATAATTTTTTTTTTTGTTGTTTTAAAAAGACAAAAAATTATAATCTGACCCATTTTCTTACCAAACCAACTTTTCAACACTTGATTGGGATCAAAGCCTGTTTTAAAACAGAACTACTACAGGCTTGGTACAGAACTAATAGCCCTATTTTTCTATGTGGAGTTAGCAACAAAAAAAAAAAACACTCTGTAATCACCAAAATACCATGAAGCAGAACAGGGCTCGGCACTTTTCAATGCTGAATTACCGTCGTGTTTTTGGCTACGTTAATCAGTCCGACCATTAAAAACTATTAATATAACTTTCGGCCATTTGTAATATTCCAAATCAAGGAGAAGAGTGCAAGAAACTGGTTGAGGAATGGAGGCACTTCTGGTAAGCACTGGAGGCACTTCATTTCCTTTTCTTATTTTCAAATTGACGATCAAATGATAAACGGATTGAACAGAATTGTTTTAGAACTGCTTTTTTAGGAGTGCTTTTTCTAGAAATGATGCTGAAGCAAATCTGCAGTTGCAGCATACTAAGCAAGCGGTCTGAGAGTCCTAGGGGGCGCTAGGAGCCTGGACACCGCCAGTTGTAGTGGAATGATGTCAGTTTGCGAACGAAGGAGGACCCAAAAGCGAAGGTGAGTTCTTTCCGCAATGGGATTTTATTATGGCTCACAAGAAAACAAAGAGTACTGTGGACCATCTTCTGGGCTCCACACGAAATCCAAAAAGAAAAGAATAACTCCTGAGATTGCTAAGACAGTCCTTAGGCGACCAGGTAACTCCTCCAAAAGACTCCTTCTGAGGAGCAGAGCCAGGCTTTAGGGAACAAAGACAAAAGTAACTCACAATGAACAAGAAGGTATTTAAACATATCTACCAGGAACTTGAGTGATGAAAATCAGGCTGACCCAGATCACAGTTAAGACACAGAAGTGACAGAACACCATCCATCCATCTTCTTGTCAGCTCTCATCCCTTTCGGGAACCTTCAGGCCTATGTTTTATGGGGCAGATGCCCTTCCAGCCATCGCTGGGAAACATCCACACACTCTCATTCTCACTCAAACACTATGAACAATAGTTTTTACCCAATTCTCTTATTCCACATGTCTTTGTTCTTGTGGGGAAACCGGAGCACCCGGAGTAAACCCACGCGATCACGAGGAGAACATGAGAACTCCACACAGAAACACCAACTGACCCAGCCGAGACTTGAACCAGTGACCTTCTTGCTGTTAGACGACTGTGCTACCCACTACGCCACCATGACAATAATGGATAATGATGCTTAATTTGGCCAACTTTTTATGAGATGATTGAACTATATTCAGTAAAGATTGGTCATTATTGTGTTTGTTTGTTTGTTTTATCCTTATATATCTGTATTGTGTCTTTGTACACCAAGGTCGGCCTTAGCTGTTGGAAGGTGTTATAGAAATAAAGTTTGAAACCATTAATGCTAACTGTCTTTACGTCTCTCGATGGGCTGCAAACATGTCCGAACACCTGCAGCAGAGCACTGAAGATGAACGCAACGAGTCGTTAAGATTCAAGTTTAGTTATTAAATGTTGGTTGAAACAGGAATTCTTTTTTGTTTCTCGTGTGTCGTGCGCTCGTAGAGGACTTTACTGGTCTGCTTGAGTGAGACCTCTTCTTGCACGCACAGAGAGAAAGGCCAGGTTTGTTGGTGATAAAAATTTCCAGATTCACACTGGCACTCTCGGTGTGTGAGAGAGAAGAGGCAGAAACTGCAGCGTCACCTGTGGTTACGCTAACCGGGCAAACGGGTGTGGGGGGGGGGGGGGGGGGGGGGGGGTTTGCAGAGAAACTGAAAGCCTCGTCCTCTCTCTCTCTCCTGTCACTCTTTCTTTCTTTCTCTCTCTCTCTCCCACTCTCTCTCCTCTCTCTCTCTTTCACTCTCTCTCGCTGTTTCTCTCTCTCTCTCCTGTCACTCTCTCTTTCTTTCTTTCTCCCCCCTTCTCTCTCTCCTGTCACTATCTTTCTCTCTCCTCTCTCTCTCGTTTCTCTCTCTTTCTCTCTCTTTTTCTTTTCTTTCTTTCTCTCTCTTTCTCTCTCTCTCTCTCTCTCCCCTCTCTCTTTCTCTCTTTCTCTCAAACAGGTTGTTTTCAGCAGAGCAAGTAGCGCTGAGCTGTGTTATGTGAAAACTTTCTTATATTTAATTAGTTTTTATTAGCTTTCAGATACTGTAAGCATAAAATGTTCATATTTTTGCTATCTATATTTGTGCAATTTATTCATAATACCTTTTTTTTACAGTGTAAAACGTTTTTCTTCACCAATTTTGCTTGAACCTGCGATTGTGTGAACTTTCAGTACTGCTAAATTATTTATTTTCTCTATCGCTTACTTATTTTTCCTCACAAAGCTGTCCACACGTCTCAATCTCACTATGTGTATTTGTGTTTACTGACAATAAAGAAATTCTGATTTTATGAAATGTTAATTAAACTGCAGCATGTCATTTTCATGAGTTGGCACATTTGACATGACTCAATATAGAAATTTCTTTTTAAATATTTTACCTCGATGACAGGGACTACTTGGCTGCTTTGTGTCAAACTCAAATGCAGATACACCGCAAGTTTTTGACCAGCAAATGTGTGCAACTGTCCATCATTAAAACAACAACATTGTCCAAATCACAGATGTGCTGAAACGTTTGGCGGTCAGGGGGGCGGAGCTGTGACGTTTGACTGACAGTTTGAGCGGCTATTAGAGACACTCTTTTTTTTTATGACTTTAAATGGTCAAATAATTGTAAAAAAAAAAGACAAACAAACGTAAAGAGTTACAAATAGCATTGATTTATTTAAAAAAAATTAAGCACAAAAAGGGCACAAGCTTAATTAGAAAAGGTGGTGCACGTGCGTGCTGACCATTTTATCCTAAATAGGACTTATTCGTATTCTGCAAACAGAAGGAGTATTTAGGGTTCTAATCAATGCTCGTAAGGGTTCTCATTGCTCTGTGTTTATACGCTTTGATTTGATTTTGCACCACGTCTGTGAGAAATACTTCAGATTTTAAAACTTCTGAGACTCGTGAAGAAGTTGAAGCTCTACGTTGGTGAGCTGACGGTCGCAGGCTCCCCTCGGCGGTGAGCTGTGTTCCCGAGGGTGTCGTAAGCCTCACTGGAGAGGTGTTTGGTCTCTTTTCACAGCGCAGCGATGACTAAACATGTCAGTCTGTCGGGCAGATTTGTTGGAGGCGCAGGTGTGGCTCATCGGGGTGTTTGGTGTGTGTGTGTGGAGGTCTCGTGAGAGAGGTGCTAGCTTTTAGAAGAAAAACACCCGGAGCTTTCAGTCCGACCGACCGCAGGATGCTCAGAGCAGTCTCAAGCGGTTCCAGATCTCTCGTTCGCTCTCATTCTCGCAGCTCGTTCACCTCGTTTCAGAGTGAAAGTGAAGCTGCTATTTTGTGGGTTGTTTTGTGTGTTCCAGACTGGTTTAGCCGAGAAAAGTTGTTTTGCTTTCCTGTAAATGGAGGTTTTTATTGCATTTATTTGTTTGAAGGGAGGGCTATCTTTGTTCTAGGCTATCACGGTTACTGAACGGGTTCTTTAGCAGCTTTCTGTTCACTAATGCACAGAGCGTAAATATGAGCATTTCCTGAAGATGGAGTGAACGTGACTTTAAGCTGCAGAGGCTACATAAAGAAAAAAAAGAAGATCTTTCTGAGGCAAGGCAAGTTTATGTGTGTAGCACATTTCGTACACAGGGTTATTCAAAGTGCTTTACATTTGAAACAAGGAATAAAAAGAAAGTACATTTAATAAAATCAAGCATAAAACCAAGTCATTTAAATCATAGTGATTAAAAACTGAAAATTAAGACATAGATTAAGATAGTGAAGTGCAGAAATAAAATAGTTGTTGGACGTTGGTGTTCAGTCAACAAAAGCTAAACAGGTGAGTCTTTAGCCTGGATTTAAACGTGACTAAAGTGTTGGCACCCCTGATCTCCTCTGGGAGCTGGTTCCTTCTTTAAGTAATAAAATAACTTAAACAGAGTTGTTACGAAGCTTCATGATAGCTGGGAACATAAACATGGTTGTCTATGGGATCTGCTCTTTTATTAGCACCAGCCTCTAGTGGTCAGTCATTGAAATGCAGCATGATCTTCTCTAGGGCTGTTCAATTAATCGAATGGGGATTGTACTGTTTTCAGCTATTTTACCAATACAGTTTAATACTTTTCCAAATCTCTTTTACAGATGAACTTGAAAGTAAAAAAACTTGAAAATAAAGGTGTGCTCTGGTGAAATTTAATTTTACAATTTCAAAATCATATAAAATCATTGTGATTAAAAATGGAAAATTGAAACGTAGATTAAGTGTTGGCACCCTTGATCTCCTCTGGAGCTGGTTCCTCTGTGGGCCGCAGGAGAACTAAAGGAGGATTCACCCTGAGTGGAATTAACCCGGGGTAGATCTCATTTATCTGATCTGAGGATCTCAGCTCTCTGTTTGGTGTGTATTCACTGATCTTCTCTGTTAGGTGTTTAGGTGCTGAGTTATGTTTGGACTTATATACGAGCAGCAGAACTTTAAAATCTATTATTTAAAATCTAAAATCAGTGTAGTGACTGAAGAACTGGAGAAATGTGTTCTGCTTTCTAGTTTTGGTTAGAATCAGAGCACTGTGTTGTGAACGAGCTGGAGCTGTTTAATGGTGTTTTTGGGACGAGTTCTGAGAAGAGCTCAGTTCAGCTGCTGGAGATGAAAATAAGCAGATTCAGCTATTGCTCTTAGGCGACTAGTGAAGCTCAGATCAGAATCCAGGATGACCCCGAGCGAACAGCACTTTTTCAGAACAGAAGTGCGTCTCATTCAGTGATATTTAGAGAGTTTAAAAGTCAGTCTGCAACACACTTATCTCTGGTCGTTTAAAGTAAGTTAAAAAGAGTTGCTAGTGTGGGACGTGCTGCTGCGTGTAGGAGGCAGCATACGTGCTCTCGTGAGAGGGACATCAGGGCACCCTTCAGAAAGCACTCTCTGGAAGCGTGTGGGAACAGAGATGCTCACTTTCAGATGGATTTCACCCTAATTAAATCAGTCAAACATCTGTCTTGCTGATCTGCATCAGATGGGCTCATCCTAACGAGCGCTAACGAGCCTCGTCCTTGTAATTAGCCAATTATTTTCAATATGCCTCCGTGGGGTGGTCATTATTGCCATGGCGATGACTGACAAGCGAGGTGACGTGAATTAGCAGCATCTCTTAATATTTGGGGGATGTTTTCATCCACTGGATTGAGAAAGGGAGGAAATTAGATGTGACTTTAAATGATAAGCCAATCTCTTCACCTACAAACGATTTTCAAAGCATTTTTTTAAAGTGCAGAAAAATATAAACTTTGTTTTATTTGGCTTAATCTGTTAATCCATCTCTTGATTTTATTTCTTTTATTGGCAAGTTCATCACAAATATAGGCAAGGCAAGGCAAGGCAAGTTTATTTGTATAGCACATTTCATACACAGGGTAATTCAAAGTGCGTTACATTTGAAATAAAGAGTAAAAAGAAAGTGGATACATTAAAATCAAGCAAAAAAAGGCATATAAAATCAAACTGATTTAAAACACTGAAATTTAAAACATCGATTAAAACAAAGATTAAGATTTGAAGTACAGAGGTAAAATAGTTGTTCGGACGTTGGTGCTCAGTCGACAAAAGTCTTTAGCCTGGATTTAAACGTGACTAAAGTGTTGGCACCCTTGATCTCCTCTGAAGCTGGTTCCATCTGTGGGCCGCAGGAGAACTAAAGGAGGATTCACCCTGAGTGGAATTTACCCGGGGGAGATTTAATTTATTAGATCTGTGGGATCTCAGCTCTCTGTTTGGTGTGTATTCACTGATCATGTTTGTTAAGTATTTAGGTGCTAAGCTATGTTTGGACTTATATACGAGCAGCAGAACTTTAAAATCTATTCTGAAGGAGACCGGCAGCCAGTGTAGAGACTTAAGAACTGGAGAAATGTGTTCTGACTCTCTAGTTTTGGTGAGAATTCGAGGCGCTGCATTCTGAACGAGCTGGAGTTGTTTAATGGTCTTTTTGGGAAGACCGGTGAAAAGGCCGTTACAGTAGTCCAGCTGCTGGAGATGAAAGCATGAATCAGTTTCTCTAAATCTCGTCTGGAAACAAAGCATCTGATTCTATGTTTCTAAGATGGTAATAAGCGGATTTTGTCATTGATTTTACGTGGCTATTTAGACTAAGATCAGAGTCCAGAATCACTCCAAGATTCCTGACCTGATTTGTAGTTGTTAGGCCCTTTGCATTGAGATACGTGTTAACCTTGACAACCTCGCTTTTGCTTCCGAATGCAATGACTTCATTTGTCCTTGTTTAATTGAAGAAAGTTGTTTTCCATCCAGTTTTTAATCTCATCAAGACATTGGCAGAGAGAGTTTATGGGGTTGTAGTCATTTGGGGAGATAGCTAGATAAATGTGTGTATCATCAGCATAACTATGGTATGATATCTGGTTCCTTCTCATAATTTGGCCCAGTGGAAGCATGTACAGGTTAAATAGTAAAGGAGCAAGGATTGAACCTTGAGGGACTCCACACGACACTGCAGTCCACTTCGACATGTAATCACCTATGTTTACAAAGAAGCCTCTTCCTTCTAAGTATGATCTGAACCATTTTATCACAGTTCCTGAAAGACCAACATAGTTTTCTAGTCTATCGAGAAGGATTTTGTGATCAACTGTGTCGAAGGCAGCGCTCAGATCAAGTAGAACCAGGACAGTCACTTTTCCTGAATCGGTGTTTAACCGGATGTCATTGACTATCTTCAGTAGAGCTGCCTTTTTTTTATTTTTATTTTTTTTTTACAGTTTTAGACACATAAGATTAGACATTCAATTGTCACGCAAAATCTACCAATTTCTGCTGAATACTTTCATTTTTTTCCTCTGCTACTCTTACACTTCTGGGTCAGATTTCGCATTGAGATGAGCTACATTAGCGGTCCCTCTGATTGATCAAAGGGAGGCGCTATAACAGTGGGTGTGGCTATAGGCATTGAGTCGTTTTGAGCTCCAGAAATAGAAAATAGACACACACAAAACTGAATGTAGAATACCCGATTACTACATTTTCCAATTCCATTGCTACAGCTCTATTGGGAGTATAAGTACTACAGTACCCAGAATGCTTAGCACTACAGCGCGCATGCAGGTCACGTTGTTTCGTTCCAGTCCTACATTTAGCGAAACATACAGGAATCAGAATATGACTCGAGGCATGTTTTTGATGAGGGAACGCCACTAAAACATGAGAAAAACATGTTTTAGAAAGGACGAGGTTCTTGGTGGTCTAGTGGTTAAGGTTCAATTCTCTCACCACCGTGGTCTGGGTTCGATTCCCGCTCAGGGAAAATTATTCTTTTACTGCATTTCGTTGCCTTGTACTTGTACAAATGTAATGGCAATAAAGTTGAATCTAATCTAATCATCTGAAAAGATAAGTTTACATGATACAGCATCGTTAAACCGATTCGAACACATCAAAATGGATTGACAGTAATCTTTGACGTCAATAGAGGAGTGAAGCAATCCATGAATCATGCTCTCCCCAGCACTCCACTGACTTTGTTTCCACTTGAAGAGGAACGTTGATTCGTGTTGTGCAAACAACTAAGAACTGAATCTTTCTGCTGTAAAGTTAAAGGACAATGAATTTATCTCGATAACAAAATTAAAGATGTCTTTCAAAGACCTTTTAAACAAACGCCAAGTAAGAGTTCGCTCGTCTTCCAGTAGCCTATCAGAGGACGGAGAAACGGAGGATTCCGCTGTCTTTAGTGTTTGCTTCACTTTGTCAACGTGGAAAAGGTCCTGGAAGAGAACTCAAAGTTTTTTCTAGCTGAAAACTGAAAGGACAACAGCGTTAACAGCGCTGTTGCATTTCCATATCGCTCAAAAAAACGAGGCCGCTCAAATAAGTTTTGTGTTGTTCTAAAATGTTTTATGTACAATTGTTACATCGGTAAATAAAATGCAGGTTTTTTGCTTAAAATTTTACAACTCATTATAATACAATAATATTGTGTGTAACAAAATTGTGTGTCTCATACGTGTCGATATCTATAACGTTTCTGTTTCTGTAACATTGCCGCGCTTTACTAGTGAAACCAGTGACTTTTTTGTAAAATATATGACTATTGCTGACCTACAAATGTACTTGTTACATAAAAACTGACACACGAAAAACTATTAAAAAAACTTTTTTCATTTTTATAAATGACAAGAAATTTTCAGCTCTTTCCTTGCACTGTCAGCCATCTCGAATAAACAAAGCTGCATCCTGCATTGCATGTTGAGAAATTCTTCACAAACCCTACTCTAGTATGCATACTACTCTAGCTTCAGACGATCAGAGTGGACCTCAATTAGTGCAACAGGTATGTTTATGATGCTTGAACCAAAAGTGTGCAGAACTCCGGCCCTCCAGGACCAGGTTTGTGGACCTCTGCTCTAAACTTTAGTTCGAAAGAGAATTGGGATTGCAGCATAAGGTATAGGAACTGTATATATATATATATATATATATATATATATATATATATATATATATATATATATAGTTGCAATCAAAAGTAAGTGAACCCTTTAGAAACACACAGAGTTTTGCATAAATTGGTCATTAGATATTCTCTGTTCTCTCAACTCACAATTACAAAAAACAAAGTCTGCTAAGTAAATAAGAATACATTTAAATTATATGTTTTCATGTTTTTATGAACAGTGCAGGGTGGAAAAAGTATGTGAACCCCTAGCCTACTGACTTCTCCAAGAGCTAACGGGAGACAGGAGGGAGCCCACCTCGAGTCCAGTCATCTCTGATTATATTGTGTGTGTTACTGAAAGCTGTCCTACCCAAACACACATCTGTTTTGGGTTTTAAAAAGCTCGGCCTGAATTGAAGCTCACAGAAAAGAGCTCTGAGAAGACCTACGATCAAGATTTGTTGACTTGCATCAAGCTGGAAAAGGTTACAAAAGTATCTCCAAAGCTCTGATGTTCACGTGTCCACGGTAAAACAGACCATCTCCAAATCTGGCAACTTTTCTTGCAACTGTATGGACATATAACAAATATAGAAATGTTTCAAATTTATATATTTGTTATATGTCCATACAGTTGCAAGAAAAGTAGCCAGATTTGGAGATGGTCTGTTTTACCGGCTAAGCCATATATATATAATGGCTAAGCCATATATATATATATATATATATATATATATATATATATATATATATATATATATATATATATGGCTTAGCCATTAATCAGTAGTTTGTGCTCTTTACTTTAAGTGAGTCACATGTTTTTGTGAAGATTCTTGTTTCTTGCGTCAGTATGAAAGCATTAAAAAGCATTAAACTCTTGCTGGTACTTGAGCTCTGGAAGGAAATCCTTTTACACAGCAGTAAGTCTGTAGATGAGTTCTTCGTGGTGGATTCTCATCGTTTGCTTCCACTTTTGGCTTCCGGGAGGACTTGCTGCCTGTATTAATGCACCGGTTTCAGGTTAATGATCAGAGAAGCACACGTGGATACACGGATACACGCTGCAGCTCCTGTTCGCTCCTTTGCGAGGTTTCCTCTCAGTAGTTGTGTTTTTGTGTGATTTGTGGTAGAGAGATGGCGTGTAAAAGCGGTTGGTTTCTGCAGCGTTTCGCTTCCTGTTCTTTGTGGTGAGTGCCAGAGCAGAGAGAGAAGATGCCTCGAATTAGTCCCCGAAACACTTCCTGAATCAGAGCCCAAACCACGCTCTTCAGATGCTCTTCAGAGAAAAGGGAAGATGCTGCAAGCGCACACATCTCTGCTTTTGGGTGTTTTTGAATGTTTTTTTTGTGCTTGTTTGTGTTTAAACAAATCCTTTCAGTTGATTTAATTTTTTTTAATTAATTTGGTTAAAGTTGATTACAATTTATGAATAGCATCTGTTTCTGTTGTCTGTTGAAAACAAAAAAGATGTTTTTAAAGTTAATGCATAGATTTGAAGACCTTTTGAGTCCTGTGTCTAGGCGCATGCATTCTGGGTCTTCAATAATATCACAATATTTAAGGGAAATATGATGATAACGATATAAAAACGATGTTTTTGAGGACAAAATATTCAATAAAATCTTTTTCAACAATTTCAAGAAAATGCTATTGGACACAAAAAGCGTCATTACTTTATTGGCATCAAACGCACACATTACATCTTAAAATAAAGAACAGAACTCAACAGAATTAAGTAAAAAAGTTTCTCTTCCAATACTCCAATTTTCCAATACTCCAACTTCCAATACCAATAAATTAAATTATACATTTTTTCCGTTTTTGCGATTATGATTTTAGCAAAAACATCTACCGATATTGTTATAGTGATGAGTATCATTGTTTGACAGTTTTATTGTTGTAGTTTGTTCATTGTAGTCACTCACATCCACCAAACACACTCCACCAGTCACTCACATCCACCAAACACCCCCCACCATTCACTCACATCCACCAAACACACTCCACCAGTCACTCACATCCACCAAATAAACTCCACCAAGTCACTCACATCCCCCAAACACCCCCACCAGTCACTCACATCCACCAGTCACTCACATCCACCAAACACACTCCACCAGTCACTCACATCCACCAAACACACCCCACCAGTCACTGACATCCACCAAACACCCCCCACCAGTCACTCACATCCACCAAATAAACTCCACCAAGTCACTCACATCCCCCAAAAACACTCCACCAGTCCACTTA
>UELW01000089.1:0-115901 GCA_900490495.1 Danionella dracula
GAGAGAGAGAGAGAGAGAGAGCGAGAGAGAGAGAGACATTGTTATCATGTTACAGCCTGGGCCTTCTGTGTAAGCGTTTGGACGTACACGGAGACACTCTTCAGTTTTTCTGCTGCTTGATTAAAATGCCAGACATTCAGTTTATTCGGAATGTGGTCTTGTAGCTGCTCTCAGCCTATTTAAAAATAAATATTTGTAAAGATCTTCTAGATGTACCAAAGTGTTTTAATCTGTTTTGAACTCGTATAGTAATGAGTTGGATGCTGTGCAGCTAACTTGCTCTCATTTCATTGATATTGCACATTATTTTTGTCGAGATGCATCCTCATCCTGTTATTTGTCACACTATTAAAAAGGAGAATTAATGTTTCACCGTTATTTATAACAACTGATTGTTGTGTGCAAAGCCAGCAAATCTTGACCACGCATTAAAAAGCCAAATTTATACTTATCAAATGCATTCAAGTTCAATATCCTTCTGCTTTTGGCATTATAAAACCTGTATTTATCATTTTAGATGGTATTTGACTCGTAGGCTTGAGCCCTGCACCAGAGTCTTGTGCCAGGATCAGTATCGGACATCAGCTCAATTTTAATATTACGTCAGAACATGTAAAAGTGTATTTAAATGTTTTTTTCTAGCCTGCTTATGGTGCTTTATCTGCTCGCTGCATTGAACTCTTAACTAAAGCTAAAGCGCTGCTGCTGGGGCTCTTCTTTTGGGATTTGGCGTCCCTCAAGCTTTACATGGAGCTCACGAACATCGTGGAGGAGTTTAGAGAAAAGCCATTTTTTAAACGCAGGCCCTGAAAGAATGAAATATTACAGTACGCGTTTAAACAACCTGACTACAGAGAGGAAGAAAAGTCTTTTATTAGAGATGTCAAGCATCAGTTAATGCTGAGGAAGAGATTGTTTCACAAAACCAAACTAACACAATAATCAAGGCACTCCCTCCGTAGCTTCTCTTAGATAAGCATTAAATAAACGCTGGATCGGCATGCACTGCTCAACATATTCTCCGAGATGCAGCAGTTTGAGCTCAGATCAACCATCAGGACATCTACTGTTAGTCAATACTGGGAACAGGTAGAGCCGGCGGGAAGGACTGCGAGGAATGATTAACCTGCCTCATGCTAATGTTAGGCCATAAAAACATGGAAGTAGAAGAGGAGTCACTCCTATCCAGAATGTTTCCATCCAATGTTTTGAGGCATGAACGGAAGGCTGAATTTCTGTTACTCTCATACCAGATAGTGAGCGCTCTAGGTTTGTGTGATGAACCACTGCTTTTTAGCTCTTCAAGAGACTTGCTTTTTATGGCAGTTTTGTTTTTAGCACAGTGTGTCATTTTTGAGAAGAAATGCTGATTTTAAAGGGGCACTTATTCCTTTTCAGCACCCAGCAAGCCTGAAGAGCTTTCACATGGTTCCTGTGGGGTGTTAAAAAGTCTTAAAAGCCTTGAATTTGGAAATAAGGCTAAAAGCATTACATTTTTAAATCTCAGTCGCGAGGTTTGTGCTAGTTAAAACTTTTTCAGTATGAAATTTCTTGTCTGAAGTATGCAACTTTACGCTGGATGTCAACCACTGACGAAAAATGAGACTAAGAAGAAGAAAAAAGGAAGCAAAAGAAGACTAAGAAGAAGAAGAAGCAGGCAATTTCAACCTTATGACACAGCACAAGATAGCTACTTGAGACTATCAAGAGATATAAATTTAACGAGGCATGGATCAAAACCGGTGCCGGAAATTTTTTATTTAATTGTATCGCATGGGGTGCAAAAAGAAATTGCAATTTGGTACCTCCATTGATCGTCTAGGTTTTGTTTGCTATGTAAATTATTGTTCTGAAATTCCAGGATTTGGTTTTCTTTGTCTGTGGGGTCGGGAAGAAGGCAGAGAAATAGGCAAAAAAGTAACTTGAAGAAACTTGCGGGGACCCTGCTCAGAAAAGGGAAATGAGCAGGTGTGAATAAGTGATGAAGAGAGAGAGTGTGATTGTATAAAACTATGTTTCACTTCAACCTAATTTGTCCTTTAAATGCTTGATTTCAGTGAGAGGCTCGAGAGGGAACGTCAGACATTGTTAACTCTACCTTTGTGACTGGTTTATAGTCACCTAGATGATTTTAACCACATCCGCGTTTGTCTCTCCTCAGAAACAGATCAGTTTCAAGCACTTCCATGAAGTTCTCTGATCATGAAGCAGAAGCAGGTCCCTCTCCAGAACCAGGCGATCACATGATCCTGAATACAGAGCTCTGAATGAGCCAGATCTCCTCTGGTGAAAGACTTTAGCGACCATGTTTTCACCCCTAATTTTTCCAAGCTACATGCAACGAAACTCACCAGTAACTGTAACTCAAACTTTTGTTCAAAGACACGTCTCTCTCGGAGAGCCGAGAAAACAAGCTCTTTATCACTGAACCGAAGAGAATATGATGCGAGACGATTGTCTGATGCGTATTACTGAGCTCTGCAGAACTGCTCTCAGATTGGATCGGAGCGTTCTCATGAGTTTTAACAGTAGCTGATGGTCTCACATCATTTAGAAGAGCGCTCGCCACTGAAACTTTTCTTCTCAAACAGGAAGTGCTTAACTGTTTGGGAAAATAAGTCGTTTCCTTTTAAAATGTTGTTAATGATTCATCCACAGTATACACCAACATGAGATACACATATTCATCCTAATAATTCAAAATAGAACCTTTTTGTTGTGCTCCAGTTTGCAAACTAGTCTGTCTTCAGAGATGACGAGAGGTGCGTAAATATTGTGATCAGGCTGTGGCACACATAATATTGTAAATAAATTTGTTATGAGTTTGTAAAGATGACTTAAACTGACAAAGCAATCGTTTAGGCTTTTCTTTAGCGGTTTAGATTTACATTTCTCTTTGAGGTTGCTCACCATTTAAACTTGTTAAAGTTGTGATTGATGGGGAACATTTTGGTGCAACGTTTCCTCGATCCCTGGGGTCTGAAATCTGTGACTCCTTCAGCCCGGATTTGTTTTATAGTTTCAGACAGAAATATGTTTTGGATTGCGTAACTAAAATATCCAAACTGTCTTTAACCTATCGAGTTCTGAGCTGACACTCCTCAAAGTCTACATCAGCAGTTAAAGAAATGTTTGTGCGATTGACAACCAACATTCAATGCCATGATAAACAGGATCTAAATTGAGTGAAATTCTTAGGAAGAAAAAAGTAACAGCAAGCATATATTCTTATGAGTTCAGGGTATGAAAGGGTTAAATTAAAGAAGGTAAATAAGCAGTTCACACTTGAACTACAATGCTTCTAAACCTCCCAATCCCTGCTGGAGGCATGCGTGGCTCACACATGAATCGTGTGGATTGATGGTTTAGGAAGGTTTTGGGATGCTTCGGGAGGAGGTTCACCCCTGCTGTGAGGACACACGGCTCACACTGCTGGACTTCCCAAGCGCTCCCTGCGGCTGTTTGATGTTGCATCCTTTACCGATAAGAAACTGGACGTCGTTCCCTATGGGCCGCTCGAGAGAGGCATTACCGCTCACTTTCAAGCACTCTTTCAAAGGGCCCGGCCTCCACATTTATCTTCAGCCCTCCATCTTTTGTCATTACGGGGGAAGATGGGCAGCGCTGTCTGGTTCGGATGGCATGTAATAGCACTGGTGGAGTGGTTTTGTGCTTGGAGATACAGTAGAGTGCTCAGATTTGCTCTGATAAAGACCTCTTTCATGTTCCCGAGACCTCTATCATCATCCTTCATAATTGGACGGTGCGGGATGTTGGGATCCACTGTAATTGAACCATCATTATCCCATGACTTTCTCAGGGTGAGGCTCTCTGTGTTTGCTGAAGCTTCGGTGCAGGGTGGACCAGATGAATGCTCTCGTCCTCCTCCTCGATGGTGTTTGAAATGGGTTTGATTGCACGAGTGGCTGTTTCTTTTTGTTCTCAATTAGTCAACGGCTGCTATTTGTTGCGATGAAAAATGAGAGTGTTGGCATGCTGATTATCTCGAGGGAGAGTCAGCATTACTGGTGTGTTAAATTGCATTAACTACAGTGTGGTTTACTGGGAAAATATATAAAAGCTCAAGCTGCTGAATTACCGCTACGAGAGATCCTGAAAGATTCATAGCTGGAGAGAACAGGAGCCTCAGCCATTCTCTGAAAACGCTCCACGTTTTGTAACTTAATACTTTTACCTTCTGTTTGGTGACCTGGTCTGGTTTTAGTTATTCACAAACTTAAATAGCCGTAGAAGCACTGCATGTTCTCAAGCCAAACTTAATTGAGCTGTTGTGAAAATGGCGCGAGCATAGCTCCATCCGTTTCAGGGAGATGTTGCTACAGGGGACATTTCATTCGGTTATTCGTGCAATCAGAACAAAGTTGATGTTTCATAGTTTGGGGTTTCTAACTCGTAAGTGGATAACGTTTAGTCAATGGGACTGTAATCTTGAATCCACGCACATAAACCGGAAAAGGCATAGGGAAGGTTAAAAAATAGGCTGCATTGTGAAAAATGAGCATTAACAGTGCGGACAATTTTGGTTTTGGGTTCCGACTGAAGATTAAAGATTTGGAGGATATTGGCAGTGCAGGAAAAAGTGGTTTCCTACCATCAGGAGGAAGTAAAATATTATTTCACAAAGATTATAGTCCTATTTCTTATGTAATTTACTAGTTATGAAATTAGAAACCTTTGTGAAATGCGTAAGTGTTTTCAAAACTTTTGGTCTGTTGCTCAACACCCTGATTTGTTGACAGTAAGAATGTAACACATCTAAAACAATTGTGTGTGTTTTACTCATGCAACACAAAGTTCAGTAAAAATGGCCTGCATTATGGTGTCTTCGCTGCCACCCGGTGCTTTGGCTGAAGATTGAAGCACATGGGGGTTTCTCCTCCATCACCAGAAAGTCCTCACCCCGTCAGATTGTTAGTGAAATCCTGAGACGGGCTTTTGAGAGAGTCAGCAAAACATTTCAAGATGGGCTATTAACTTCAATCTGGACCTGCGCTTGGCTTGTCCGTGAAAGCGCCCGGCGAGGCTCCGGTTCCAGCGTAATGATGAGGCTGTGTGTGAAAATATTGAATTGCAAAAACATCCAGTCAGCGTGTGAGCTGGTGTGAATGTGCCTTTCAGTGCGGTGTCTGAGTGATGGACAACAAATGGTATTTTGTGCTGGGCAGACGCGCCATCGCTGGCAGGCAAGCCGAGGGCCGCTATCAGCCGTGCATCTGACCCCGGGATATTTCACCGCCTCTGTCAGCCATCTGACTCTGGAGTCCGGCGGGGCACAACGAGAGAAATAGAAACCTCAATGTGCCTTTTTGTCAGCAGGAGGGAAACATATCGTCCGTGTGTCAAAGGTTTTAGAAGATTCTTTTTTTGTGAGCTACAGGATGATGAGGAGATTTTTTTTTTTTACAAAATTTAAAGAAGGTTACAAGATACTCAGTTGTTTTTACAATATTTAAAAAGGCCCACCTAATATTCAAGGTACACATTCTTGTTGCCAGTTGCCAATATTTGTCTATGTAGTTACACGTAAACTTTTTTCTGGTCAGCTTTCTTTCAGATCCATAAAATCCATCCTCTCAAAGGCATGTTTGCAGTTCAGTTCTTTTCTGCTTTCGTTGCAGCTTCTTGTTAAACCAATTAAGAGATAATTGACTGAAAAAAATTAAGTTGATTGAACTATTAGAAAACATAGAAGACTCACTTTCTAATGTACACATACCTCTTTAAGTGCAGAGAGCAGCATGGCACTAGATAAAGAAATGTTTAAAATGTTTCAATGTTTGGTTCAAATATTTTTTTTCCATTGAGCTGCCTCTCCGGAAGAGAGGCGGAATGGGATACAATTTGTTTATGATTCCTCTTTAATCATTAATATTTAAATGCTCCGTTTCAGCACCCAATGTTCATCCCTTGCCATCCACTTATTCTAAAGGTTTTGTAAATTCCCTAGATGTTTCCATATTTAGAGGGAGGATGTGTTATTCAGTCCTAATCTTTTAAATCTTGCATTTCATAATGAATAAGAGATTAGCATGCGTGTAATGTGTAACTGTCCTTCTTTGTTAGTTTTATTGTGAGTGTCAAAACAGACTCAAATCATTATCTGTCTTTTTACAAATTTTCTTGTATTAGTGGAGCTCAACTAACAGACCATTATAGAAAAATGAAAACCAGTTAAAATTCAGTGAATCTGAACCATGAATTAACCCTTGTGGGTGTTCATATTATTGTTACTCAGGCGGTGTTTGAGTAACCCTTGTGTGGTGTTCATAGTATTGTTACTCAGGCGGTGTTTGAGTAACCCTTGTGTGGTGTCATATTATTGTTACTCAGGCGGTGTTTGAGTAAACCCTTGTGTGGTGTTCATATTATTGTTACTCAGGCGGTGGTTTGAGTAACCCTTGTGTGGTGTTCATATTATTGTTTACTCAGGCGGGTGTTGAGTAACCCTTGTGTGGTGTTCATATTATTGTTACTCAGGCGGGTTTGAGTAACCCTTGTGTGGTGTTCATATTATTGTTACTCAGGCGGTGTTTGAGTAACCCTTGTGTGGTGTTCATATTATTGTTACTCAGGCGGTGTTTGAGTAACCATTGTGTGGTGTTCATATTATTGTTACTCAGGCGGTGTTTGAGTAACCCTTGTGTGGGTGTTCATATTATTGGGTTACTCAGGCGGTGTTTGAGTAATCCTTGTGTGGTGTTCATATTATTGTTACTCAGGCGGTGTTGAGTAACCCTTGTGTGGTGTTCATATTTATGTTACTCAGGCGGGGTTTGAGTAACCCTTGTGTGGTGTTCCTATTATTGTTACTCAGGCGGTGTTGAGTAACCCTGTGTGGTGTTCATATTATTGTTACTCAGGCGGTGTTTGAGTAACCCTTGTGTGGTGTTCATATTATTGTTACTCAGGCGGTGTTTGAGTAACCCTTGTGTGGTGTTCATATGATTGTTACTCAGGCGGTGTTGAGTAACCCTTGTGTGGTGTTCATATTATGTTACTCAGGCGGTTGTTTGAGTACCCTTGTGTGGTGTTCATATTATTGTTACTCAGGCGGTGTTTGAGTAACCCTTGTGTGGTGTTCATATTATTGTTACTCAGGCGGTGTTTGAGTAACCCTTGTGTGGTGTTCATATTATTGTTACTCAGGCGGTGTTTGAGTAACCCTTGTGTGTGTTCATATTATTGTTACTCAGGCGGGTGTTTGAGTAACCCTTGTGTGGGTGTTCATATTATTGTTACTCAGGCGGTGTTTGAGTAACCCTTGTGTGGTGGTTCATATATTGTTACTCAGGCGGTGTTTGAGTAACCCTGTGTGTGGTGTTCATATTATTGTTACTCAGGCGGGTGGTGTTGAGTAACCCTTGTGTGGTGTCATATTATTGTTACTCAGGCGGTGGTTTGAGTAACCCTTGTGTGGTGTTCATATTATTGTTACTCAGGCGGTGTTTGAGTAACCCTTGTGTGGTGTTCATATTATTGTTACTCAGGCGGTGTGTTTGAGTAACCCTTGTGTGGTGTTCATATTATTGTTACTCAGGCGGTGTTTGAGTAACCCTTGTGTGGTGTTTCATATTATTGTTACTCAGGCGGTGTTTGAGTAACCCTTGTGTGGTGTTCATATTATTGTTACTCAGGCGGGTGTTTGAGTAACCCTTGTGTGGTGTTCATATTATTGTTACTCAGGCGGTGTTTGAGTAACCCTTTGTGTGGTGTTCATATTTTTGTTTACTCAGGCGGTGTTTTGAGTAACCCTTGTGTGGTGTTCATATTATTGTTACTCAGGCGGTGTTTGAGTAACCCTTGTGTGGTGTTCATATTATTGTTACTCAGGCGGTGTTTGAGTAACCCTTGTGTGGTGTTCATATTATTGTTACTCAGGCGGTGTTTGAGTAACCCTTGTGTGGTGTTCACATTATTGTTACTCAGGCGGTGTTTGAGTAACCCTTGTGTGGTGTTCACATTATTGTTACTCAGGCGGTGTTTGAGTAACCCTTGTGTGGTGTTCACATTATTGTTACTCAGGCGGTGTTTGAGTAACCCTTGTGTGGTGTTCACATTATTGTACTCAGGCGGTGGGTTTGAGTAACCCTTGTGTGGTGTTCATATTATTGTTACTCAGGGCGTGTTTGAGTAACCCTTGTGTGGTGTTCATATTATTGTTACTCAGGCGGTGTTTGAGTAACCCTTGTGTGGTGTTCATATTATTGTTACTCAGGCGGTGTTTGCGGGTCTCGTGGACCCATTGCATTTTGCAGATTTTAAATCACCCAATCAAAACTTTTTATGTTAAAAACTTAAACAATATTTCCTTTAGCCAAGAAACAAGAGATATAAACAGCAAATATACTTTATTTATTGTTCTTTAACCTGATTTCTTCACGTTTAGAAGTTGAACCATGTGTGGTGTTCTCATTATTGGTACTTTGGCAGGGTTGGTGGCTCTGCTGGACACATTGCATTTTGGCGCTTTTAATTCACATAATCACACAATTTAAATCTAAAATGTAAAATGTTATGTTTATGTGAGATTTATGTTTGTGTGGGAAGAGATAATTAAGGTAAAGAATCTACCATTTTCACACTTTAACACGCCCCGGGTCCAGTAGAGCCGAACACCTTGTGTGTAATATAAACGTGTAGGGGGCATACGTGTGGGGTCATAAAAAATCTGTTCTGATAAATGTTTTTCACAGGAAATGAGCCAAGCCCAGTGACTCACAGCTTCAAATAATAAATGCTGGTTTAATTTGTCTTCTGATGAAAACTGAAAATGGGTCCCACAGACCCGAACACCATACAAGGGTTAAACGCTGGACAAGTACAGAATTCCTACAGTCACAGCATAAGCACTAATTTAGGTTCTGTTGCTGTGTTTGGGGCAAGTACAGAATAAGAGGACCTGGTGAATTCTGGGAGGATCTTCAACTTGGCTGCTTTTTCAGTTCCTCTGGTCCTTTTTCTCTTTGTGTCCACGCAGATTGGCACCAGTGCCCCTTTTCCAACTGCTGTCCACTACTCCAGCTCCTTCCCCCTTGTCTTTTTCTTTTCTGTGTTTTCTCTCGCTCTTCCTCTCCTCTGGAAGCTCCAGCGCTGCAGTCCTTTGAAAGGATGCGGCACTTTGTGTCCGCAATAAAAGATGCCATAGTTTCCCTTTTCCTCTCCTTTCTCCCCCGTCCCTCTGAGGCTCTTGTAAAAGTGCAAATCGTCCCCTCCGAGGGGCTTGTCTTCCTGGCTTCAGAAGGCCCCGATTCCAGCCTGCTTAATTATGCTGAAGATTCCATCTCTGCTAAAAAAAAAAAGGGGGCCAGGATTCCCACAAGCACCTGGCCTTCTTTTCTGCTGGGCTTTGAAGGCCGCCTCCTCCTCTGTGCTTCTCTCTCTCTCTCTTGCTCATTAATAGAGGTTTTGAATTGCTTTCTGACCCTGACAAACTGCTCTTGTTGAAAAGGAGATGAGAGCAGGAACAGGAATGAGCACTTGGAAGGGAGGGGGGGTGTTGATGGGATTGAAGAGAGTTGGTGCGAGTGTGTATCAAGTCCGCTGCTGTGGAGACTGAAAGGGTATAGGGTCGTGCCGACTTGTAAGTTAGTCAAGTCAAGGCACTTTTATTTCTAAAGAGCAAATTGTGTCAAAGGGGCTTCAGTAAGGGAGCTCAAAGACCGAATCACCAAGTTTGTTCTACAAAATCAAACTCCCAACAAGCAGGATGATGGAGAAGGTGGGAAGGAAGCGTTTAGTACTGTCGCTCAGTGGTAGATTAAGAGTGTCTAGGGCCCCTAGGTTAATGTTTATGGTACTCATTATTAACATAGAGCAAGCCTCAGCCTCAGACCTCACGCCCACAGAGTGTTGGTTAAAGGTCTGGTTTTATGGTAGGCACTTCTAGTTTCCTGATGTTGTGATCCGATTGGTTGAATTTGTCAGGATTTCTGGGAGAAGCAAGTGTCGCATTTGTTTTTGTTCCACTTTTTTCCGATATTCCATTGTAGAAGATTGTTGTCCTATTCTTGTAACTTTGCGTTATGTTTCGTCTTCTGTGACTTTTTTCCATGGCTAACTTGTTGCATGTTTATGTGGTGACATTTTAACACTGTGAAACATGGCGCTATGTGGAACGACATGGGATCGGTTGTTGTCAGTCAAACGGCCTCATGGGCGAGTCTTGACCAAAAAAAAGGCTTATCCCTGAAGGTCTGGCTACGAGACACTAGCGTCGAGGTTTTGACTTCATTCAAACTGAGATGGCATTTTGATATGTTATAATGCTTTTTGAGGAAGATGGACTGTGTTCCTGAGGTTCAATAAGAAAATGTTGGAGAAAAAAAAAAGAAATTCACACTCACAGCATCGTAAATAAAAAAATAGATTAATAAGGGTTTGTAGTGGATGTTGTGCAACGATACAGTTTCAGTGAAATATTACTGAAAATGAAATCGATTCAGCATTGATTATTATTGAATAATCACACAGACAGACGAAGTCGGGTTGTTCCCTCTTTCTATCATTGCAAGACTCCGGTAACCATAAAAACAGACAGTATCATGTCCTGATTTACTCAAACTTAATAGCTTCTTTTCCCTACATATTTACATACACTGTATTTTTTTACTCTTATAATGTTGACTTCTCCCTGAAGTGGATCTCAGAGTAAATGTTTTGGGTTAACAGCAGCACGACAATCGCAAATCTAATGAAGTCTCCAAAGAATTGAACTTGTACAGCTCTATTGAACGCCTAGGAGCAATCGATAAGCCATCATCGCGCTCAACCTTAACAAGTGAGAGGAGCGGACAGAGAAAGAGAGCGAGAGATCAAGCCTCTGGGAGCTAACAAATCACTCCATTATCCTCTCTGTGTGTATGACATTATCATGGGATGGTCTCCGGGGACAGGCTTTGACTAGATTAGACTTGTCCACAAAAGGAAGAGGGCCGTTCCTGCACTGTACTGGCAGTGTGCCACACACAGTCCTCGTCCACTCGGGAGATAATCATGAACGTCACACAAAGACACTCACTACAACCGTGCACCCATTTCTGCTTGGCCCCCTGGACAGTAGTGATGAGTCGTTCATGAATGATTCGTTCTTTGTGAACGACTCTTTAATGTGACTCTGTAGGAACGAATCGTGTCGGAGAGGGATTGGTTCAGTGGCGCATGCGCAGCATTCTTCTGGTTTTTCCGAGCGTAACGCGCTCATCATTAACGACAAGAGAACGAGATGAGCCGGAGGAGTCGAGAAAGATCTAATATTTTCTGTTTCCGGCTCAAACTGCGTTTGGTTAATATTAGGAGTGTCACATGACAGAAGAACTAAAGGAGCTGCAGGACTCGGGAAAAGAAGGAATCTTTTAGGTTTCCGGCTCATATTTTGTTGGTAAATATTAGGGAGCATCACGTGACAGAAGGCCCCGGGGCCGGACTGAACTCGTTACCATCAGAGAGAAGTGATGAGTGGAACGAATGAGACTTTAACCTAAACACAGATCAGAGCTGAGCTGAACCAGAATAAAAGACCCAGGTAGGCTTGATTAAAATATAATTTTTTGTCTTCTAGCAATTATAGTTTCGTCTTATTTGTAGTGTGATTTGTGTTTGTGTGTATGCTAAATATGTTCGGGAAGAAACACACAACATTTTATTGGTATTTGTATTGGTATTGGTATTGGTATATGAACGAAAATTACTCGAAAAGAGATTCGTTCGTTTAGCTGAACGGTACTCAAAGATCCGAGTCGGTGAAATGATCCGAACTTCCCATCACTGCTGGAGAGTGCAGTGGGCAGCACAGAGGTACCTCACAGACCTCTTCACTTAAGAAGAGCTAAGTTTGCTTCCTGCTTAGACGCAATTAGGAAAGAAGAACGCAATTTAAACAGGGTTTGAATTGTATAATCTCAAATAATGATGAGAATTCTTTATCCAATCACTGGTTGCTCTTCATTGGTCTAAATCCTGGGGTGCACGTTACCAGTCACAGAGGGGGAAAAAAGGATGAACACTTAAGAATAAAATCAGACAAAAGCAGTTTTCGCTTTCCTCTGGGCATCACAGTGGATTTGTGTGATTTAGAGGCTGTTTGGAGGCTTCGAGGGCAGCGTGTTACTCACTGTGACTTGTTGCTGTTGTTTTCCTCCTTCTCTCACCCTCCGTCAGCTCGAGCCAACTCCTGAAGCTCACATGAAGTGTGGATCCGGTTGGGAGCGGTGTTTTATGAGCGGTTTAGTGTGTGAGCTCTCCATTCACCAGTGTCCTGAGCTTTCTGAGATTTAATTGGGACGGTGTTGTTGTAAACAATTGGTGCGTTTTATCAGCTAGACTGAAGGTCCTGATGTTGGCATTGTTGGAGGGTGTTGATGCTGTTTCAGAGCTCTTGTGTTGTGTTCGCTCTGCAGGTTTTGGACATTAGGTTGTTAAAGGGGACTTCCTTTTATTCCATGATGATTACATCAAACATCTGAAGTCTTTACTTCGCGCATCCAGAATTGTATTCATCTGATGGTACATATATCTGTCTTGTTGCTTCAAGTTGTGTTTCCATGCTCCTGCTTGATTAAAATTACTTGTTTTTATTTTGTTTATTAAAAAAGTTACTTTTTTATTACATGTTTTTTTACATGTTGCTTTTTTCCTTCCTTCCTTTATTGACTGCTATCCTTCTTTCATTAATTCCTTGCTTTATTCTTTTTTATCCAGCTTCCTTTCCCAATGCTTCCTCCCTTCCTTCCTTTCTTTTCTTGATTGCTTCCTCTCTTTTTTCCTCCTAACGAACTTCTCTCCTCCTTCCTTCCTTCTCTCCTGCCTTTTCTTTTTTTTTGCTTGCTTCCTTCCTTCTTTCTTTCCTTCAAACTCCCTTCCTCGCTTGCTTCCTCTATGGTTTCCTTTTCACTTGCTTCTTTTCCTTTTTTTTCCTCTCTCCACATTTCTTCCTTTGTCCTGCTTTGAATTCTTTCCAGCTTTCACCCTACCTTAATTACTTTCCTTTTTCTTCCCTTCCTGGTTATATTTACAACTTATTGTTACCATTAACGATGTGTTTATGTTACTTCTATTACATTTGCCAATTTTAAATACTATTTAGGTATTTGTTTATTACTTTATGAAACGATCGACCGGTTCATCAAATCATTTTTTCTTTTTATAGCTGGGATAGTACAGTTTATAGTACAGTTAGATGTTCATCGATATACTTGTAAATCCTCATTCAATCATTCCTCTGCAGAGCAGCAGCAACAGTTTTTCTGTTGCTCCCATTCCTCACCTGAAGCCCCTCAGGCTCCACGATCACATCTGCTTATTATTCTCTGTTGTTTTATTTGGAAATTCGGGAGGTCAGAGGTTACAGGTTTGTGTTGTTTTAGAGCACACCGTTTGGGGCCCTCGCTCCCTCTGACAGTTTGAGTTTCTCGTTTAGATCGCTGATGATCCAGGGTTCGGAGAAATGCTTTATTGGAACACCCCTGAACCTGATTCATGATATGTCCTACGTCTGACCGTCCCGTCACTCGCAGGGTGCACTCTCGACTGTAATTAAAACAAGACCCGGCGCTCCTCCCGCTCCCCCGACACCTCCCTGTTTATCTACCGGACACTGTCGAGGGCGAGACCCGAGGAGAAGGGAAGATTTCTGCTTTCACAGGCGCTTCTTTGATGCCAAGTTCCTCTCGTACAGAGGAGAGCCGGCACATCTGAATCCATTTTGCTGAAAAAACAGCAAATGTTTGCCTTGTATTGTATGGCACGCCGTTTGAAAGGCAATAAAGCCCCTCTTCCAGCGCCTAAAGCAGCTCTTAATAAAATAGTCAAGAACAACTGCTTTAGCCTAATCTCTGCCATGGATTACACCGCTTGGGGAGGGAAATTAGCAGCAGACCCCCCTGGTTCTCGCTCTGCACGGCGAGCGGTGAACTCTGCATCCCTTCTTCGGGTCTGAGAGGGCAGGCGTGTTTTATTGAAGTGATATTAGAAGCAACATGTGGCTAATGTGATCAGATTCTCCACGGCCGGGGTCCGATCGGGGGTGAAGAGGCTATGGCTACAAACACACTCGAAGACAAATAAGAGCACCTCTTGTCAGGGGTCCGTTGTGCACGAGAGTGCTCGGGGGTTTAGACCTCCTTTTTTTTGAAGATGGATGTGCTTTCTAAAGAACATTCTTTCTTTAATCGTTGATCTCCAAAAGAATTGAAAAGGAGCAAATCCACGCTGTGGAAGTGCGTGTGCGAAGAAACTGCAGTTAGAGAAGTGGGCGGAGCAGTAGATGTGCTACTCAATTCAAACAAAACCTAAATCTTCCCAAAATATACCCTTTGTGTTACACTGTCAAGATGTTAGCATTTTTACTTAATTAGTCTACTTCTGTGACTGGGAGTCACGGTGGCGCAGTGGTCGTCTAACAGCAAGAAGGTCTCTGGTTCGAGCCTCGGCTGGGTCAGTTGGTATCTCTGTGTGGAGTTCTCATGTTCTCCTCATGATCGCGTGGGTTTACTCCGGGTGCTCCGGTTTCCTCCACAAGAACAAAGACATGCGGAATAAGAGAATTGAGTAAAAACGATTGTTCATAGTGTTTGAGTGAGAATGAGAGTGTGTGGATGTTTCCCAGCGATGGGTTGCTGCTGGAAGGGCATCAGCCACATAAAACATATGCCAGAAGAGTTGGTGGTTCATTCCGCTGTGGAAACCCCGAAAGGAAAGAAAGCTGAGAAGAAAAGGGATGGATGGATAGACTTCTGTGACTTATGATTCTGATCATTAAAGTGTTTTTACATTAATATACGATTAGCCGGTCATAATCGATTTAATTGCTGATTAAAAGTGTTCACCCTAGCTTCTGCTGTGAACTGTACAGCTTTGTATTTTGCATAAAAAGAAGTTCACTTTAGGTTTTAATGTAAAATTTCAGTTTGACATTATGAAGTTAATACCGTTTCACGGTATCAAGTAGGGACCCCATTTAAATTGAAAATTAAACTAAATATAAAAAATACATATTGTTTTGGAAATGTATCTCTATAACTCATACAAAGTATATGTTTAAACAATACGTTTATCACGGTTATAAAGTAAAGCTATTAGTTGAATTTGCTACAACTTTGAGGGAGCAACAATCTAAGCTCGTTCATCCTCATTCTAGCTTCAATTCAACGAGGGATCATAGACACAAAAATAACTTGATTTTAGTCATTTGGAAATCTGAATTTGTTAGGAGAAAACTTATTTAAAACTATTCAAATTAACTTCTGAAATCAGTCCTGGTCATTTCGGGGCAATCTTTATTGATAGAGCCGAGCTTGATTATTTTGACTAAGCGGGTGATAATCTTTAAAGTTATAGAATGGCAGTTTTACATTTATTGACATTTATGCATTGGCAGACACCTTTGTCCAAAGCGACTTACATTAGGGGAGAGACAATATGAGATCTGTTACACCGTCAAAGTCTATCTCAGCTTCTCATAATAGAAATTGTATCAACTGATCAATAAACCAAAGCAGTGAGGAAGATAAAGATAGAGGAGGAAAAAATTAAGTTTTCAGGTGTTTCCTGAAGAGAAGAGTTTTCAGTTGCTTTTTAAAAGCTGTTAGTGTTGCTAACGAGTCAGATTGTCTGAATAAACTACAAATTTTCAAAAATTTTTATGTGCCTTTTTATTGTAAGCGATCACTGTGGCATATCGACGTTGAATCAACGTTGCCCTTTTACGCTCCTGTCTTGACATCGCACTTGCGTTTGCATAAACAACAGAGTCAACGTGCTTTGGTTGCTACAAGAAAACATTACGTTTCAACAAGTACCCCAGTCTTGTTTTTTTATGTCTCTCCTTCTCTTTGATTGGATGGTAGTATGGCGCAGATCTGCAGCGGTTTGTCTCTCGCGTAATACTGTATGAAACGCTTCGTTGTGATCCATTGCACTTTCTAGGTCACAATTGCAAGTGCATTAACCAGCACATTTTCACAAAAAGTCATCCGAAATCAATGATCAATAAGTTGTTTAGTGTGTGTGTGCGCGCGCGCGTGTGTGTGTGTGAGAGAGAGATAGAGAGAGAGGAGAGAGTGGAGAGAAAGAGAGAGAGAGAGAGAGAGAGGAGAGAGAGAGAGAGAGAGAGAGAGAGAGAGAGAGAGTAGAGTTTAATCTTCAGGTGTTTGATCTCTTTTCAAACATTTTTATTTGCTGATGAGGCAGAGTTCTGTAGTCTGTTTGTGATCAGAAATGAAAGCTCTTGTATAAATATTTCAGTGCTCGCTAAAAGAGACACTCTGGAACACGTTTTACTGCTGATTGTGTAAAAGCAACATTTTTACATCTCATTTTACTGAGCACTGGGGCTCTAAAAGGCCTCACTGGTCCTGCCGAAGCTCTGTACGCAGCTCATGGGGTTTATTTTCCCAAGCATCTCTGGGGTATGGTAGAATCTGAGAGCTCACTCATATGAGCTCATCGCCTTACTGGTGGCCCACAACTGCAAAATGCGAACTGTCATCAGCATCGCTGACGTATTTTTAACTTATTTTCTCACAGTAGTGGAAAAGATATGCTGTGGATGACGAGGGAGCACACAGAAATCGACTGTAGCATGTCGAACTAGTCAGCAGCCACAGCCTGGTCGAAAAATCACTTAATTATTAACTTCCTAGTAAGTTATGTGAAAATGCCTTGTCTCTCTCTCTCACTCACATCCCTCTCTCTCTCTCACTCGCTCTCCTCTCTCTATCATACACACACTGCTTCTCAGTATCTCTCTCTCTCTCTTTCTCTTATAATCTCACTCATCCTCATCTTCTCTTATACTTCTGCTTTCCTCTCTCTCTTGCTCTTAATACTCTTCCTCGCCTCTCTCTCTTTCTCTTAATACTCTGCTCTTCTCTCTCTCTCTCTCTCTCCTCCTCTCTCTCTCTCTCTCTCTCTCTCTCTCTCTCTCTTCTCGCTCTCTCTCTCTCTCTCTCTCTCTCTTTCCACATCTGATTCTTGGGTCTTTTCACTCTCTCTGCCTCCTGAACTGTAACCTTCTGTACTCAGACCAATTGAGAAGTTAAAAAAGTTTTGACTGTGCTCATGAATGTGAAAAGGGCATCACGGTGGCGCGGTGGGTAGCACGGTCGTCGCATGTGTGTGGATGTTTCCCAGCGATGGGTTGCAGCTGGAAGGACATCCGCCGCATAAAACATATGCCAGAAGAGTTGGCGGTTCATTCTGCTGTGGAGACCCCGAAAGGGAAGAAAGCCGACAAGAAAATGGATAAATGTGAAATTTGAAACATTTAACACTAGAATGGGTGAGTCTATGAGCGATAACGTTAGCATGTTGTTGTTTTACGATCTCTTCCACTCGAGCTGTAAACAGAAAAAAACACATAGAGTGCGTCCATTGTTGGTTGTTGTCTCTGCAGGCCTGAAGGACCTGGGAGAAGCTTTTGTCTGAAACATGTAGGCTGGATTGGATTAATTGAAGCGCTCAGGATTGTCAAACAAGGTTCCAATATTTTTTTTTCAGCTGAAGGATTTTAATTCCTTATGGTAGTTTAAGTCGGTTATAAAGCCAGCTGATGGTTAACAATGTTACCCAACTCCTCTGAATCTTTGCTGATAATGTTTTTTGATGGTTTGGCAGTCCAGTGATTGAATCTTTCTACCACCCGATGCTTTGAGCAGGTATATTTTATAGCAGTGTGTGTCCAGTAATTGACTTCTCCTCTCATGTTTAGAACTGTAAGAGAGCCAGTGGTGTTTAACAGGACTTGAATATTTTGTTATTAAAGATGTTTTGAGGGTTCTCCAGTCCAGCATTTGAATTTGGTGTTCATTCATGATTAGTTGCATGTTAAAGTGTTTAGTCTGTTTGCTTCGCAAGTCAGTCCTTGCTCAAATCCGTTGCTGGAATGCTAGCGATTCAGCCAATGGTATCCGGTGCCTGTCTCGGGTCACGTTGCCACCAGTTCTAATATAATCGTGTTTTAAATCAATCAAACATTTTTAGTTTGATATTTGCCAATAGAGCGTCACGGTGGTGCAGTGGGTAGCACGGTCGTCTCACTGCAAGAAGGTCTCTGGTCCGAGCCTCGGCTGGGTCAGTTGGTATCTCTGTGTGGAGTTCTCATGTTCTCCTCGTGATCGTGTGGGTTTACTCCGGGTGCTCCGGTTTCCTCCACAAGAACAAAGACATGCGGAATAAGAGAATTGAGTAAAAACAATTCTCCGTAGTGTTTGAGTGAGAATGAGTGTGTGTGGATGTTTCCCAGCGATGGGTTGCAGCTGGAAGGGCATCCGCCGCATAAAACATATGCCAGAAGAGTTGGTGGTTCATTCCGCTGTGGAGACCCCAACAGGGAAGAAAGCCGACATGAAGATGAATGAATGAATTTGCCAATAGCTAATGAATATGTACAAAATCGTACTTATTGTTTTTCTCAGTTCCGGACCTCTTTAGATAATTTTGCCAATTAAGAACACCTGTAGCACTTGTTTCCATTACAACTCGGGTCATTCTCAGATCTCTATTGAGTTTGCGATGCTTTCGGGTCATGCGTTGTTCTTCTCATCGTCTTGACAGACTTCTGAACTAATCAGATCTGGGGAGGGGGCCACAACTGGTTTCGTTTCAGCTCTTCGGTTGCCGTCTCGTACTTGGACCAAATTTGATTTCTGGCTCAGTGTCGGATTGCATGCTGTGTCGTCTTTGAAGTGAAGGAAATTTCTCTGCATTCTCGAGCTAGCGCTGCTTATCTGCTGCAGCAGAGGACTATTGTTTCACTCGTCCAGACATTGTTAATTAGCCTCCTCATTGGGCTGAAGAGCCAGGTAAAGACAAATCCAATTTAGCCATGGTTGCGTTTGACCTGGGACACAAGCCTGGGGCCAGTGCTCTTGAATTACACGACCTCTGGAAAGCTGTCTGACTTTCAGAGGACCTCTGCCTCGCTGCTAGTCAATGAGTTAAACAAAACGAGTGTGCTTTAAAAGATTTGATTCAAAACATTACATGTGAAAATGATACAAATTTTCATCTTCCAACACACTCTTGGAGTTTTAATGTATTATTAGGTTTGAAAAAAGCTTGAAACAGAATAAAGATCTCGATCTACATACACTTTATTTCCTTTATTACCAGACATAAACGGAATTTCTTAAAACATATTATGAAGATTGTAAGGCAAAATGGAACGCATAAAGCTTAAAAATCGAAAGGATTTATAATAACTCCAATCATGTTTAACCTTTGTGGGGTACTCCCATTTTAAAAGCAATTAAAAATCTCCATAACACATTAACATATATGACTTACTTCAAATTCTTTTTGTCCGTTAATTAGGGTTAACCCTTGTGTGGCCTAATTTTCTAATTTCTAATTTTTACAAGAATAAAAATGTTCCAAGTGTATATTCTTTTATAGAAGGGACTGGCTGCAATAATTCAAGATATGTTATCTATATTGTTTGAATTTGAGATACGTCATATATATTAATGTGTTATGGAGGAAACTTTGGATTTTAATTGCTTTTAAATGGGAATACCCCACAAAAGTTAATAGAGAAAGTTCAAAGAAACATGTAATGCCTGCTGTTTGATTCTCCTTGATATTTGAGAGAAAGACGCATGGAAACTATTTTTTACAAGATTAACTTTAGGCCGCCTGCAACCACCAGCTCTGCTAGTTCCTCACTCATGTTTTTCATGAATGCTGTATATGAGTTGTCGAATAAATTAAGTAACAACTATCTAAAATAAAATAAAATAAAAGCTTTTCTTGGCGTATTGTGTAAATGGCAATGTTTTTGTCCTCTAATAACAAAGGTGTTGTTGGTTTAAGGGGTCATTTATTAGATTTTTTTTGGCTTGAGGTGTTCAGACAGGCTTTAGGGACACAGAGGTAATGGGCCTTACTAAAGGTGCTGGAACCCAACTGAAGGGCAGAGAGATATTTCCCCTGTGAGCGCAAGTGTGTTTGTGACCGAGCTTGACTTTAGGGACAAACCTGCAACCGAACGTCCTCAGAAGTCAAGCAAAACGGACAAAAGTTCTCACAGAGGAAATATCTGGAACTCTATCAATAATGCTTTCCTCGTGAGGAACGTTTGGAATGACGGTGAGATACTTTTTGATTGTTTTGGAGGATTTGTTGTTGTGTGTTCATTTATATTTATACAATATAAATGAATACAGACAATATACAGACAATACAATACAGACATCTATATAATAATAATTGTATTACATTTATGTAATCTTAGACCAGATTGTCATCCATACAAACCAAACTACTTGTATGTCAGGACAGATAAAAATTAAAGATTAAAATGGGAAAACAAAGGGAGCAGATCATTTATATTAATTAGGGAAAACAGACTTTAGGACTTTAGGAAAACTGTTAACATGGTTTTATTCCATTGATGCCTCATACTCATCTTCATCATCATTATATATTTGAACAGGGCATACATCGAATCACAGAGTTATTCACTATTACAGCAAGCATGGCCAAGTAGAATACCTCTATTCAGATATATTCTACATTCTCAGTTTTTTCTCGTTTCCAGAGCAAACAAAAACAACAAATATGTGAAAACCAAAAAATATGCAACTGGAACATTTCTCTGAATTTTATGACCGAATTCCAAGTGTGCCGTTATTTTCAACTCTTTAGTTTCTAAAACCACTCAGTAAAATCCTGAGAGTAAAATGAATCCCATCCAGAGTGCCAAATACACTCTAAATAGAGTCACACAATAACACTTAAACTGAGTTAAATCATTTTCTAAACCATTGATTATTCACCGAAAACGTGTAGGAAGTGATAAACATTTGTATTTCACTATAAATAAACATCACAACTACTTTCCTCATCACATTGTAACCAAAAATAAAAGTTTAACTTGAATGTTTTATGGTTCAGGTTAATGAGCTCAGTGCTAATTTAACTCTATTCAGAGAAGGATCAAATAGACAATTTAACACTCTAGATTTTTCTGTTAAGGTGTATTATCGCTTTCTCCACATTACTCTTTTCGCTGATTTATTCCCTTCTCTCTCTCTTTTTATTCATTCATTCTTTCTTTCTCTCTTACATTCTCTCTTTTACTTTCACTTACTCTTGTTTCTCTCTTTCTCCCTCTCTTACTTTTCTCATTTTTTACCCTTATTCTCTTTTCTGATCAAAATCTCACTCCCTCCCTCATTGTTTGCTTCCCTCTCTCTTGGTCTCCCTAAACCCAGACATCTCTCTTCCTCTCATCTTTACTCCTCTCTCGTTTGCGCATGCTTTGGCACCGTTCAGCTGCTGAAATATGGTTTTTCGTTGACCCCGACCCCATGCACACACTGTTGTTTATTCCCTCCCTAAACTCCAGCGACTACCGCACCCGTCGTTTATGTTCGCATTTATCGAGCCACTCGATCATGAGCGATTACGCCTCATTTGAGCTGCGCAGACGCAAACAATCCATAAACAAATCCCGAAACCTCGTCCTCCCCAAACATCCCCAGTTTTCAGAGACGCTATCTGATCGGGGTTCAGAAATGAAACATGTTGTGGCGCATTAGCAACATGTTTTTCGAATTACTGTCTCTTGGCTCGCTGAAATCGAGGGCTGCTATTGTGCTGAAAGAGAGCGAGAGAAGTGTGTTTGCTCTGGAACAAATAATATCTCCACGGCTGACTCATGCTCGACTCAAATGAGAAGTGATGAGGAGTCGTTGTAGGCTTTTGGCAAGGCCTGGAGCAGCGTTTGTCTACGAAGAATAACCCCTTCCTGTAAGCATCCTCACAAGGGCTTCACAACGGGAAAGAGGGGAGCTCGTAGAAAGGCATGAGAAGATGTTCTTGGTGAAAAATAATTGGTTAAAGCGGTGTTTGGGTTTTCAGTTCAGACGGTTTTCTTTATAAGTGCCATTCCTTTAATGTGTTGGAAATCCACAACTAGAGAAGCCACTTCCCATTTCAGTCTCTTGTGTGTGCACCTTAATGACTTTTAAAACACCCTCGCCAACATTGTGTAACCAAATTGGCAAGTTTTAAATCAAGCCACCGTATTTGGGATGTTTGGTGACTTTTGAGAGAAAACATGCTTCATGTCGGCGGTTCTTTGCCTCCCCGTCGTGCATTTAACAATAGTATAATTCTCGCGTAACCATTGATTATTCCGTACTTTAAGGCTGAGCACCCCATTGCTCAGATCCTGCCCTAGACACAAAAGTGGGACAGTGAAGCATGATACACCATTGAAACAGATTTCATAGAGGCCTTTCAGACTGGCATCTGTATTCCGTTTGCAAAAACCCTTGACTCTGATAACGGTTCATTGTAGGGTGTGTGTAAGCAATTCTTATCGTTTCCAAAAGTGCTTCCAGAAGTAGTCTCTGAAACGGTTCACGCGGTCGAGCGGACATATGGTGAGACATGTGGATCAAAAAAGGAAGTTGTCTGCGCTCGATGTGACGTAAAAACTCTGTGGAGGAGCGAGGAAATCCAATGTTTGTCGAAATTTGGGCAGATGAGAGCCTCCAGTCTCTCAGCTCGACTGGATACGCACAAAATCTAACCAACATTATTATGTAAAGACAACTGTATCCTTCGGCGAGCAGTCACAAACCGCAAGAGCTTTTGTCTTTTCTTCTTCCACCGTCCACGCTACTTGTTTCCAGTGACGTATGTATGCAAGCGTCTCCAAAGTGGAGAAAAACGTAAAACTGTGGGGGATTGAGGAGGAGAGCGAACGCTGTCGGTAGCAGAACATTCTAGACGTTCCTCAATCTGAAAGGCCCCAGAGTTTCCCCAAAAGTTCTTCAAATTATCCTTCTCTTAGGTTTAAATTATAAGCTTACACCATTGTCACCATTACTTAATTATTATATAATATTACACCTTCGCAAACATGATCAACATTAGCCAACATTTGTTTTTTTTTCTTGTACGATAAAATAAAAGACTGATCAGATGTGATCCTGGAGCTCGGCCTGACTGCTGATGTCTGCATCACAAGGGCAGATGAAGGAAGTGGGGACTCTGTGTGGCTGGGGGTCACTGTTATTATCAAAGCAGTGTTTAATGGGGTCCTGACCCACTCTCTCAGAAAGAATTCTGTGAGTGGAGCTGAAGGGGACCAGCAGGTATACCTGCAGGAGAAGACGAGGTGCGTATGGAGCAGCTTGTGGAGCAGCTTCGATGTGAAGGTTTAAGGGACACCCTTTTAAGGTGTTTATTGAGGAAGTAGAATATGTAAATTTCCCATAAAATGATCAAAATCCGTTTGTAACAATTAAAAGAATTTTCATTAGGGCAGAATTTTCATTTAACAGATGCGTTTCCTCACAAATACCAAGAATAAGACAAGCAAACTAACAAAACAAAAAGAAAGTTACAGTGCATAGAGTTGAAAAACAAACCCGCAGTGCATCTCTGAGCCTTCTGAATGGGAACAGACAGCAGAGACGCAGCTGCCAAATGCTGCGGCAAATATTTATTTTACAAAATTACACAAAGTCGCCTCTTTTTCTAGGACATGCCCCACAATGGTATCTCAACACACACACGATGCTCCGGAATGGCTGTGCTCTTCCCAGGCCTGCGGTGAAGAAGGCATGCTCCGCTGCGACTCAGATAGCCATCTGGAGTTTGTTCTCATCGACATCGGCCCACGTCTGTTTCTTTCTGTAATTACAGGAGCGTTTCACGATAGGGAGATGCACATCTTGAGACGAAAGTGAAGGGTGCTTAAAGTCCTTGAAAATGCAAGCAAACTAATGCTCACCACGCTCAGGTTGTTGATGGTTAAGGTAGAGAAGAGTTGAGAAATTGAGAATAGCATCTTGATTACAGTTTTTCACAATTGCTAAGACAGTTTTTTCAATACTTTTAACAACTTTTCTAAACTCTTGACACAATTAGCACAACATCAGTCAAGGTAGGCTCCACAATTAACACATTTTTTGTTGCTTTGATACAAAATGCATCCAGTTAACATAAATTTCAAATGCTTGAACTTGTTTTACACTCGAGCTCCACCAAACACCAAAACTATGTCATTTTAAAACAAAGTTTATTCTCAATGTGTTATGATTGACTAAATGTTGCTGTTGGAAGAAACATGTGTTAGTGTTTTGAAAACTGTATTATTGTATTTTGAAAATGAGTTTTGGAGTTTTGTTTGCAATGGAGGGGTTTTGAGAATGAAATTAACTGTTTTGCCAATTGTGTGTTTTAACTGATTCGGTGCGTTAAGAGTTAAGCAAACTTGTTAAATGTATTGAAAAAACTGTCTTAGCAATTGTAAAAAACTGTAATTAACAGAGGACACATCCTGAAGGGTGCAATCTGTGTCTGGTGAATTGATCGCTGTCGAAAACATGAACTGAGTTGAAATCCGTCAGGCAAGTTCAGATTCTTTTTGAACAAACCCAACTTGAGCTGGTTACGGTGTCAGACAAGACTTCTCTCAATGTCTTCGCTTACCTGGTGCAGCTCCAGATGAATCCGAGATTTACGAGCGTTGGGTGATTTCAACCCAACGCTTCAAAGCGCAACAAAGAAAGAAGAAAAAGTACTTAGTTGTGTTTCAAGTGCTTTATTTAACTGCTTAAATACAGGGAAAACGTAGCTGTCAGAGTATGTAAGTGATTTAAAACTTTTTACGTCCGAAAGTTGAAGGATGAGCGATAGCTGCTCCTTGGCTTTTTAATGATCTGCCTCCAGATATCTGTCTAGATGCAAATAATGTGATTTTTAAGGACCTATTTATTTTCTATGGCTTTCTAAAATTTGTACTACCTTTATCTTATGACTTGTTGTCTCTTTTATTATTATGTTATTTCTTACACTTTTGGCAGTAAGATATCTTCTTTTGAAATAAATTGTACTAACATAGTTGGTCACATGTCATGCATTTATGTTTCATTTTCATTTGTTATGTAGAGCACTGACAAGCATTATGTATTTTTATATATTGATATGTTGTTATGTATGGTGCAGTGGGTAGCACAGTCGTCTCACAGCAAGAAGGTTGCTGGTTCAAGCCTCGTCTGGGTCGGTTGGCATTTCTGTGTGGACCCTGAAAGGGAAGACAGCCGGCAAGAAAATGGATAGATGAACAGATGAAATTGTTGACTTTTGAAATGCTTGTCCTCTGTTTTTGAAATGCTTGTCCTCTGCGTCTCCGTTTAGACTAAAAACCTCTTGGATCTGTTTAACTGAAATTGCATTCGTTAACTTTTTGGGGATTTTAAAGCAAGGAGCTGTATTGTTCATGTTGTGCAATTCTTTGGAACATGTACATCTCCCCTTGGACTGTTGACCTATGTGTGTTTTGAGATAGCAATGCTGTGTGTAGCTGACAGTCTGAGGGGTGGCTAATGGACGGCTCATGATGACCAAACCTGCAGGTGATAAATGACGCTTTGTTTTGCAGGTGTGTGATTATCAGTTGAGCGGATCATTTACTGTGGTTTACACACCTGTCTCTGTCCATGCAGGAGAAACAGGTTTGATAATCGACCTTTGACTCACTGATGGATTAATAGCGAATGTTTACTATAAACAATGTTAATAGCCACATGACATGGTCTTGTTCAAATGATGTCATGCACTTAACAGCCAATCTGAGACAAGATACTTTCTATTTTTTGTGTTTCCCTAAAAGCACCATGCGTGCATTCTCTTGACGATGAACTCTTGATATCGATTGGTTTCTTCAATATTTTGAGCTAATGTATTTTGTTGTGTATTAAACTCTTAGATGAGATTTGGCTGCTGAATAATGTCTTTTGGATTAGTCGAGATAAGCCTTACTTGGCTCTACTTGTCTACTGTTTGCTCGGCATGGCTAAACTTTGCATGACTTGACATGACTTGACTCTAGATGGCTTATTTTTAGTTAGCTTGGCTTTAATGAATACATGATAAATAATAAACTGGCTTGGCTCAAGTTGGATTGAGTTGGAGGAAGTTGGTTTCATGACACGTCTTGTTTTAATTGATATTTGACTGACATTGGAGGGTTTGCGTTAACTTGGCTTGCTTTTATGTGACTTGTCTTAACATGACTTGACTTATTTTTACTCATGTTTTATTGAATTGGAAGAGTTTACCTTAACTTGACTTGCCTTTATGTGGTAACACTTGACTTGACATGACATGAGCTTGATCTGCTATTGGTTGACTTTACTTTGCTTGCACATACATTACTTGACTTGTTTTGACTTAAGTTTGCTTAACTTGGAAATGGTTGATTTTACCCGGCTTTCCTTACACTGACTGCTTTAATTATTTTGTTTTTACCAAGTGTGGCCAATTAGAGTTGGCTTGGATTCCAAACATGCCTTGTTTTTTGGCTGTACGTGACTTGGCTTACATTTTCTGATTGTTGTATTGTGTTGACATGAGTTGGCTTATTACCAGACTTGACTTGACTTAACTTGACATTAGTCAGCTTGGATTCCAATGGCCTGACATGTCTTACATTGCTTGGCTTGCTTCTGCACGGCATATTTTCTCTTGAAATGACTTGTCAAGTTAAATTGGGTTTGAAAAGACTTTACATGGCAAGACTTGCTAGGTCTGTGAGTCAACCCTGGAGACCCAAACTTGATTGGTTTATTTTAATAGCTTTTGTTTGCCTCATTTCTGCACCCTTCTCTCTTGTTTTTGCTCTCTGACTCCTCCAGCTATTAAAGTTCCTCCCTACACCCAAACACAGCCGAGACAAAATTCTCTCCTCATCTCATACTCTCTGGCATTTCCCATCCTCGCCTCTTTTTGCATTCTCCTCACAAGTGCTGAGGATTCACAGACAACAAGAGATAGTGGCCAGTGTCCAATCGGCCAGAGCTAATCAGTGTGCATCGTGGGAAAAGCCTAGGACGAGGGGCGAGAAACGGGTCATTGTCTGGAGGAGATTAAAGTCCCGAAAAGACGCCATTGTCTGACGAGGGGATAAATCTTCCTGCTGTCACTCAAACCTGAATTAAAATCTCCTTCGCCTCTAAAAGAGGCTTATCTCTGCTCAATAGCTTGTTGCGCTACAAGCCCAAAGGAATGTATTCGGTGAACTCGTGTTGCTGACACCTTACGAAGAAAAAATACATACGAAGCATCAGACAAAGGGAGATGTGGAGTGCAGTGACTTGAAAAAGGATGTGCATTTTGTGACAAGGCGCATTCTTGGTTATAGGTCATTGATTGATTGGTTCTGAACCGATAGCAGCATTCCCTGAACTCTCTCTGATGCATTAGGAACCATGTCACACTCTGCGTAAGACATCTGGGTAAGGTACTGCTAACTGGTGGCAAACATAAAAATCATTCAGCCAGTCCTCCAGCGAACTCTCGTGCCAAATTGAGCTCTGATCAGATCAGAGCCCTGGCATCGTCATCTTCGGCCTGCGCTTAAAACTGAGCTTCGCTAAGCAACAAACGTAAAAGGGAGCTTCTGTAGTGTCTTTCTCTGTGTCCCAAAAGGAGAGAGGACAGATTTTGATGATTCATGCAGCACAAGGGAGCACACAGATCAGATCTATTCCTCGTCACCCGCTGCCTGCTCCCTAAACAGGATTTTCCGCTTGCTGTTGTTGCAAGTCGCTGTTGTTGTTTATGCCCTTATTAAATTCCCTTCTTTCACAGCTCCGGAGCTGTGCTCTCGCCATCTCTGGCTTGTCTGGATTTGGCTCTTTAACAAGCAAGGCTTACACCTGCTTACAGGATTAAATTAATTAGCACGAAACAGAGATGGAGGGGGGAAGAATTATCACAGGCCATTGTTGCACCCTCATGGCATCCTCTAGAGCGGATGCTGGCTCTGTTGTTTGGAGGCGAGCGGAAGTTACACCAGGAGGATACAAAGCGAGCAGGCTGATTTGTTTGGGTGTCGTGGCCTGCGGGAGAAATATCTGTCAAGGTGATGTTTGACTGGCCTTATTCAGTGATGACCGAAGCCATGGAAACACATTCACTATTCATTGCGACTCTCTCGGAAATAATGCTTCGTTTCAGCAACTTGGGTTCTGAAACACTTTGGGTTTTAGGGAAGATTGTACAGTAGTTTTTAGACTCGTTAACACCAAAGGGAGGCTGTGATATGGCCGGGCTTTATCATGAAACTTGAGTTATTTTAGGGCTGCGATGAATAGCTCAAATTTTGTCTAATGGAATTAATTGGCTATGACTGACATTATCGATTAGTCGGCATTTGCCGTTTGTATGGGTTCAATCTCAAAGTTTTCCTCAAAATGGAAGCGAGAGTAGAAGGAAGTACAAGAGAGATGTTTGTGTACTGTAAAACCATGACATAATCTTGATTACTAGCACAGAAATTGATTTGGAACCCTCTTAAAGTCTGCTAGTAACTTTTAAATACAATTAATAAAATCAAGCATAAAAAAAGTCAAATAAAATCATACTGATTAAAAGCTGAAAATATAAAACATAGATTAAGATGGTGAAGTACAGAGATAAAATAGTTGTTGGACTTTGGTGCTCAGTCAACAAAAGCGCAACTAAACAGGAGAGTCTTTAGCCTGGATTTAAACGTGACTAAAAGTGTTGGCACCCCTGATCTCCTCTGGAGCTGGTTCCTCTGAGGGCCGCAGGAGAACTAAAGGAGGATTCACCCTGAGTGGAATTAACCCAGGGGGAGATCTCATTTATCTGATCTGAGGATCTCAGCTCTCTGTTTGGTGTGTATTCACTGATCTTCTCTGTTAAGTGTTTAGCTGCTGAGTTATGTTTGGACTTATATACGAGCTTTAAAATCTATTCTGAAGAAGGCCAGTATAAAGACTCAAGAACTGGAGTAATGTGTTATGACTTTCTAGCTCTTGTTAGAATCGGAGCGATGCGTTCTGAACGAACTGGCGCTGAAGAAGGTCTCTGGTTCGAGTCTCAGCTGGGTCAGTTGGTATCTCTGTGTGGAGTTCTCATGTTCTCCTTGTGATCGCGTGGGTTTACTCCGAGTGATCCGGTTTCCCCCACAAGAACAAAGACATGCGGAATAAGAGAATTGGGTAAAAACGATTGTTCATAGTGTTTGAGTGAGAATGAGTGTGTGTGGATGTTTCCCAGCGATGGGTTGCGGATGGAAGAGCATCCGTCGCATAAAACATATGCCAGAAGAGTTGGTGGTTCAATCTGCTGTGGAGACCCCGAAAAGGAAAGAAAGCCGACTAGAATAATGAATGTTTTTTTATTTTTATAAACCAACATGATTTAAGCCAACCTGATTTGCTTAGATTTTAGTTAGCATCAAATGGCTTTACTTGGCTATGCTCTATAGAGCACAGTATGGCTTTACTGTGCTTCGTGGGACAGACTTGACTTGACCCTTCTCGCCTTGAGGTGGCCAGACTTGACTTCTCTCTTTCTCCTGACTTGATTTTCTTTATTCTGGGAACAAAAGCATGCTAGATCCATGCTGGATTAAAACCATAAAAATCCATTATCCTGCTGCTAGAGCGAATCCATGTTTATTTTGCTGCTCCGAGAGACATCCGATAGCAACGAGCTGACCTCTGTCTTTTTGTTTTTGAAGTGGGTGGCTGAGTCTAAATATTGGAGGTGCGTTCTTATTTGGTGAGCTGACTTCTATTGACTGGGATCATTTCTAAGTCAAGACAGGTAACCCCAGCTTCATCAGAGGAAATTCCTCCTCCATGAGGCATTGAAGCCCCTTTGGCAAGTGTCTGCCCTCATCTGTCTCTCTTTCCGAGGGATGTCAGAGGAGCGCTAGAGGAACATGGGACCCAATACCCAAATCCATCTCGCTAAGTGCTTGCAGATGTAGGAACGGCACACCTCCTGATGAGTATTTTAGCTTGAGGTTTGATCAGAAATATCATTTGGTAAGGTTGTTTGTGCATTAAATCACAACATGCTTTTTCAATGCAATTAAAAAACTGTGTATTGGGGTCATAACTGAACTCAGCACTAACTACAACTTAAAAAATCTTAAAAAGGTGTCGCTTTCAACTGTGAAAAGACCACACTCTTAACCTGATTCACAGCTGAGCTCACTATTATTTACATTTATGCATTTGGCAGACGCTTTTGTCCAAAGCGACTTACATTAGGGGAGAGACAATATGCAATTTGTTACACCGTCAAAGTCTATCTCAGCTTCTCATAATAGAAATGTTATCAACTGATCAAAAAACCCTAGCAGTGAGGGAGTAGAGGAAGAAGATAAAGACAGAGGAGGGAAAAAAGAAAGTAGTTATTTTTATAGTAGGTGTTCTCTGAAGAGAAGAGTTGTCAGTTGCTTTTTGAAAGCTTTTAGTGTTGCTGCTCTCCTGACTGGATCAGGAGCTTCTCCAGCAGCCAGGAACAGTGAGAGAGAAGGTTCTGCTGAGAGATCTTCTGCCCTTGTGGGATGGAACCACAAGTCACTGTTCCTTCTCTGAGCGGAGGCTTCTGGAGGGCATGTAGGAGTGGAGGAGCTCATGGAGGTAATATCGAGCAAGTTCCAAGTGATTTCTTTGGAAATCAGCACCGTCATCATTACTGAAGACCATGAAGCTTCAAATAGCAGTTTAGCCTTGCCAGCACTCAAAATTCCATATTTTAGTTGGAGATATATAGCTGAGATGTGCAAACAAGTCAGACCCTAAAATCGAATCCCTTCTGTTCTCATCATTTGAGGTGGTCTCGTTGATGCTTAAGGTCACACTCCAAGCTTTTCACGTGATTCTCAGGGTCATTTGATTCTTAAGAGAGCTTATCCTTCCTAAAAAGACATCGAGCTTAGATGTCACACATGGAAGAGAGAGAAGAATGCCTCTGAGAGAAAGAGAAGGCCTGAAATGGACCCACTTGTCCGGCCACTTATTTCTGAATAGATAAAGACGCCCATCTTTTCAGAAGTGAGATCTTTTTTGATTGTGAGCAGATCAGGATTCAAGAGGTAATTCGAGAGCTTCTGAATGGCGTAGCCTGACACCATATAATTGAACCTTGAACCGACAGGAACAGATTCTTTAGCACCGCTTCCAAATACTGACGCCTGTCACTGTTTAGGATAAAGACGTCACTTTAGCTTCAACAGATAGCTTTGTTTACGTCTGGCAGATTTTTGTGTTGAAAGTGAAAGTGAAAAGTGAAAGTGTTGGTTAACATTTGAGCTGAGAATGCATCGTTAAAAGGACAAGAAGTCTGAATGCAATGTTTTGTTGAGTCTTCTTCTACCTCGCCTTTACATCTATGTCTCATTTACTCGTAAATATCAGCTTTATCAGGCTGGAGAGTATTCTCAGCATCCGTTGCTGCTACTTTTTAGATCGTCCACAGAGAATCAAAGGTCGATTGTCGCAATCCGCTGCGTATGACAGTGATTAGAGCGACGCAGACAATGAGCACGCTGAGTCCAGGATTCCAGAGCTAACCTTCTAGCTCAGCAGAGACGTCTCTGAAGGCTTAGCACATTCTTAACCTGCCAGAAAAACACAGACTTAGTTGAAGTAATCAAGAAGAGTCTAGGCTGCATTGGTTTGTGAGCAGCGCTGCTTCTACTTTGACTTTGAGTTGATAAGGTGGATGTTTTGTATCTTAAAAAAAGCCTTGACAAGAGTCGTTTTATTTACTCTCGGTTGGTTTTTGGTGGATTGGTTGCAATCTAAATTATTTTAAACAAATGATTTGAGTAAAAAATATTACAAGAAATGAAAAAAATCTGAATAACCATTGCTCTGCTAAAGCATTTGAACTGATTAGCGATATTACCTAAACACGTCCGTGAGCACGACAAGAAAGGAAAAATAAAAAGTAATTGTTATTATGATTATTATTATTATTATTATTATTATTATTATATATTTATTCATTTTTAATGTTATATTTATTATACGTTTTTATTTATTACTATTGTTTTACGTTTATTATTTATATTATTATTATGTAAATATATTATATATATATTTTATAATATTATTTTATATTGATTTGTTGTTATTTTACATTTTTATGTTTAGTGTGATTTGTATTCTTTATTGATTATTATTGTTTTAGAGTTATTATTTATGTTATTTGTATTATTATTATTATACTTATTATTATTACTATTATAGTTATTTATTGATTTTTATTTGTATATTTAGTGTTATTTTGTATTTTGATTTATTATTAGTAGTATTATTTTTACATATGCAACTTGTTATTTTTATTATAAATATTATAATTGTTATATTATTGATATTTGTTTTGTATTTTATAATGGTTTAATTTAGTTTAATTGTTTTATTTAAGATAATCAATGTTCGTAATTAGGTTGATTGTTTATATTTCTTGTCTTTCTTTTTCTTATAATTGTAAAATGTCTTTATAGTAAGTATTCTGTAATTATTAATAGATATTTAATATTTAATAGATATTTGATATTTATTTTAATTATGGTCTGTAATTATTAATACTAATTAATATGGTCTTCCTCTTTTTCTTCTTCTTCTTCTTCTTATTATTATTATTATTATCATGCAACGCAACTTACACGCTGGTTTTCCTTACAACAGAGCGCACTATTGCTTCACTGTGCATGCGTCACGAGTGCACAGATTAATGCTCGCAAAAGAGACTGCAGAAGAGATTTCAGTGTGGAGATCTGGAGATATTGATGAATTTGAGCGTTTCTTGCAATCTGTAACACAAAGAGCCTCGCGGACAGCGAGTGTGTGAACGCTGGCAGCTGTGCGCTACTTTAACCTTCAGCGACAGCACAACCGTCAACCGTCAACCGTCCTGACGGTCCGAGCGGGATCGCTTTCCCTCGTTCACACGCACACGGACGCACGGTGAAGCGATACGAAGAATACACCTCTGAGAGTTTCTCATTCTGTAATTCTAATGCGCTTCAGAACATGTCCAATGCTTCGCTGAGCTTGCAGCGGAGGAAGTGTTAACCCAAGCGGAAGGGTTTTGTCTTCTTGAGGTGAGAGGGAGAAGGTGGGAGAATGTGGATAACAGGACTAGTCACAGCGGCCCTGATCCTGTCAGGTATTCACGCTATTGTTGGCGTGTATGACGGCTGTCCGTTCGTCATCCCAGCGGTCATACGCCTAATCTGCTCTTTCACCGCTCTCTGAAAAGCCTCACGCCGACTCTCCATTCACTCTCTCCTGCCGAATGCAATCACCGGACGACCCAGCAGTAATGCTCTCCCTTTGAAAAACAAAATAAAGGTAGCCGGCTCGTCATGCAAGTCCCGGCGAGATAAATCATGCACTCCAAATTAACTCCCATTCAAAGTCCCCAAACGGAATAGCGTACGTGAACAGATGGAGCACATGATGCTTGGACTTGATAAATGTCAAGGCGGATAATTTGAGGGCTCTGATTAAGATCTTATCGGCCCGGGAAGTTAATGGAAAAGAGTTAATCAAAAAAGCCGCACTGGGTTCCGCCGAAGGAAGGATTCCTTTTAAATTGGCTTCACTCCGGTCCTCTCAATCCTGACCCTCACAGAGAGCTCCACACGTCCCACCAGGTTCTCCAACGCTGAAAAACAAAGCCATGATGTGAAAGCAGGCGGGTGACCTCCTCACCTTTTATTGCTTCTCTCTTTTTGAGAAGACAGCGTTTTTTGTTTGTTACAAAAGAGGAAAAGATAGCTTTGTTCGCTGTAACATTGTTAAGGTTGCAGTTTGGACTTGGGAATTAAAGAGTTTTTTTTTATGAGAGGAGGATGGAGAGTGTCGTTCCATTAAAATAGACGTTTCGTGTCAAGCTAGTAAGTCCTCTACTCTGTTCGTTAAATGAATCAGCAACACACTCCAACATCTAGCGCTCTTAATGTTAGCATTAGCAGGGAGTGAGCGGACTGTCTTTAATAACAAAGTTCAAAGGCTTCTGTGGCATTCTCTGGTTTAATGAGATTAATTGGTATTCTAAGCTATGCTAAAATTTCACCAAAAGTTAATGATTAAAAACAACCTAATATCTCAAGGATATCGGCGCATCAAAATTACAAGCTTGAATTAAAACAAAATGTAGAAAATACAAAGCAACGCAAAGCTTAGCTTTCAACTTTTGTCGAAGGTGAAAAGTATTCTTGCACTTTAAGCCAGTTTTTGAATGATGTAAATAGTCAAATAGGGGGGGTTACTGTCATCAAAAGACTTCCTAAATCAGAAGAGCATGAATGAATAGGAGTAGTGTGTCAGTTTTCAGTATTAGACTCTTTATCAAACATATTATGAATTTGAATACATTTTTAGTTAGTTCATATTTAATAAGTGAAGGGTCAGGGTTAGGGTTAACCCTAGCCCTAACCCATCTGATAGATATTTTTTGAAAGAGCAATTTATATTAAATTACGGAATCACACTAAAGAAAGAGCACCCAGTCTCTCTCCGGACTTTCTTGATGCTGCTCAGCACTGAAGCAGCAAAAGAGGCAGTTGTTGATCGGCTGCAGCTCCATAAAAGTACATCCAACCGGTTCCGCACAGTGTTAAATCAGTGAAATCTAGAACTACTAAACTTTTATTACAGTGTGAAAATAATTCTATTATAAGTTAACCTCTATTATGCCATTTTTATTCATATTCTGCTGGTTTTAATACTCTGTCAATCACCCAAGTGCTCTCTCTCTCTCTCTTTTCTTTCTCTCTCTCTCTCTCTTTTCACTCACTCTTTCTCTTTCTCTCTCTCTCTCTTCTTTCTCTCTCTCACTTCCTCTCTCTCTCTCTCTCTCTTTTTTCACCTTCCTCTCTCCTTTCATCTCTTTTCTCTCTCTTTTTTTACTCAGTCTCTCTCTCTCTCTCTCTGTCTCTCTCCCTCTCTCTCTCGCTCTCTCCCCCTCTCTCGATTTTTCTCTCTTTCTCCCTTTTTCTCTCCCTCTCTCTCTCACAGTTTTTTCTCTCTCTCCCCCTCTCTCTTTCTCTCTCCCTCTATCTCTCTTTTTCTGCCACCCCCCCTCTCTCTCTCTCTCTCTGCGGTGGGTGAACAGAGTCAGATAAAGATTGGCAGTGATGTTCTGAGGTGTAGCGAGGCTGCGTCGGTGAAATCCTGACACTTGAGCGCAGACACAGACTCGCTTCACAGAGGTGGCTAGACACAGCAGCGTGTGAGGAGCATCATGTGGAAGAGCTTTAGTCCCTGTCTCATCCTGTCAGAGCAGCGCTGTCTACGCCTGGATCTCCCACAAAGCCTGCGCCTCACGAGTGTGTGTCTGTGGGAGGCGCAGGCCTGCAGAACCTCACGTCAGCAGAGCTTCGTCCAGGACTTGTTCCTACACAGTGACAGCTGTTCAATGCAGACTCACTCTTTTTGCATCTGAACACGTCAAATGGGTTTAGTTCGGAAATGTATACGATCAGGTATATTTGAAGGAAAATATTATAAGGAAATAAAAAAGTTGAACTTAATATTGCATTTTAATTTATTCTGTTTCAAATTAGCATTTTATTATTTTATTTTCGGTTTTAGAAATTAAATTCTTTGCTGTTTTTTTTAAACATTTTTATTTAGTTTGCTGCATTATTTTGCTTCTAATAATATATCAATTTAGTATGTAGTTATTTGTGTATTGCTACATTAAATTAGTGTTAAACTTTTATTTAGAATCTGTATTTAGCTAAACTCAATAAATTTGTTTAGTTACATTTACATTTTTACATTTACAGTTATGCATTTGGCAGGAGCTTTTTGTCCAAAGCGACTTACATTAAACTTACATTTATTTTAAATTACATTAGTCACAATTTAGTATTTACGACAGTTTAACAATATTAATGTATTATTATTTATTATTAACATTTTTTTTTGTAATTTTATTAATGTGCTTGTGTAGTTATTTGTTAAATATATATATATATAATTTTACAGTTATGTTTAAGTCCTTATTATTATTTATACATATACATATATCCTTATACATATAAGCGCAGAGGAAGCAGAGATTTTCTCTCATGGACCTGAAGCAGAGGTTTTCTCTCATGGACCTGAAGCAGAGGTTTTCTCTCATGGACCTGAAGCAGAGGTTTTCTCTCATGGACCTGAAGCAGAGGTCCTCTCTCATGGACCTGAAGCAGAGGTTCTCTCTCATGGACCTGAAGCAGAGGTTTTCTCTCATGGACCTGAAGCAGATGTCCTCTCTCATGGACCCGAAGCAGAGGTTCTCTCTCATGGACCTGAAGCAGAGGTTTTCTCTCATGGACCTGAAGCAGAGGTCCTCTCTCATGGACCTGAAGCAGAGGTTCTCTCTCATGGACCTGAAGCAGAGGTTTTCTCTCATGGACCTGAAGCAGATGTCCTCTCTCGTGGACCTGAAGCAGAGGTTTTCTCTCATGGACCTGAAGCAGAGGTCCTCTCTCATGGACCCGAAGCAGAGGTTCTCTCTCATGGACCTGAAGCAGAGGTTTTCTCTCATGGACCTGAAGCAGAGGTCCTCTCTCATGGACCTGAAGCAGAGGTTCTCTCTCATGGACCTGAAGCAGAGGTCCTCTCTCATGGACCTGAAGCAGAGGTTTTCTCTCATGGACCTGAAGCAGAGGTTCTCTCTCATGGACCTGAAGCAGAGGTTCTCTCTCATGGACCTGAAGCAGATGTCCTCTCTCATGGACCTGAAGCAGAGGTCCTCTCTCATGGACCTGAAGCAGAGGTTCTCTCTCATGGACCTGAAGCAGAGGTTTTCTCTCATGGACCTGAAGCAGAGGTTTTCTCTCATGGACCTGAAGCAGAGGTTTTCTCTCATGGACCTGAAGCAGAGGTCCTCTCTCATGGACCTGAAGCAGAGGTTTTCTCTCATGGACCTGAAGCAGAGGTTCTCTCTCATGGACCTGAAGCAGAGGTCCTCTCTCATGGACCTGAAGCAGAGGTTCTCTCTCATGGACCTGAAGCAGAGGTCCTCTCTCATGGACCTGAAGCAGAGGTTTTCTCTCATGGACCTGAAGCAGAGATTTTCTCTCATGGACCTGAAGCAGAGGTTCTCTCTCATGGACCTGAAGCAGAGGTCCTCTCTCATGGACCCGAAGCAGAGGTTTTCTCTCATGGACCTGAAGCAGAGGTTTTCTCTCATGGACCTGAAGCAGAGGTCCTCTCTCATGGACCTGAAGCAGAGGTCCTCTCTCATGGACCTGAAGCAGAGGTTCTCTCTCATGGACCTGAAGCAGAGGTTCTCTCTCATGGACCTGAAGCAGAGGTTCTCTCTCTCATGGACCTGAAGCAGAGGTTCTCTCTCATGGACCTGAAGCAGAGGTCCTCTCTCATGGACCTGAAGCAGAGGTTTTCTCTCATGGACTTGAAGCAGAGGTTTTCTCTCATGGACCTGAAGCAGAGGTTCTCTCTCATGGACCTGAAGCAGAGGTTCTCTCTCATGGACCTGAAGCAGAGGTTCTCTCTCATGGACCTGAAGCAGAGGTCCTCTCTCATGGACCTGAAGCAGAGGTCCTCTCTCATGGACCTGAAGCAGAGGTTCTCTCTCATGGACCTGAAGCAGAGGTTCTCTCTCATGTACCTGAAGCAGAGGTTCTCTCTCATGGACCTGAAGCAGATGTCCTCTCTCATGGACCTGAAGCAGAGATTTTCTCTCATGGACCTGAAGCAGAGGTCCTCTCTCATGGACCTGAAGCAGAGATTTTCTCTCATGGACCTGAAGCAGAGGTCCTCTCTCGTGGACTTGAAGCAGAGGTTTTCTCTCATGGACCTGAAGCAGAGGTCCTCTCTCATGGACCTGAAGCAGAGGTCCTCTCTCATGGACCTGAAGCAGAGGTTCTCTCTCATGGACCTGAAGCAGAGGTTCTCTCTCATGTACCTGAAGCAGAGGTTCTCTCTCATGGACCTGAAGCAGAGGTCCTCTCTCATGGACCTGAAGCAGAGGTTTTCTCTCATGGACCTGAAGCAGAGGTCCTCTCTCATGGACCTGAAGCAGAGATTTTCTCTCATGGACCTGAAGCAGAGGTCCTCTCTCGTGGACCTGAAGCAGAGGTTTTCTCTCATGGACCTGAAGCAGAGGTTTTCTCTCATGGACCTGAAGCAGAGGTCCTCTCTCGTGGACCTGAAGCAGAGGTTTTCTCTCATGGACCTGAAGCAGAGGTCCTCTCTGATGGACCTGAAGCTTCTGTGTGACCTCTGCATGTGTTTGTGCGTGACCTCTGCGTGTCCCTTGCTTCAGCTGCACCTCTGCTATCTGCTGCACATTCTCTCACGTTAGCAGCATCACCCCATCAGAGAGCCTCTCAGCAGCCTCTTCAGCAGCCCTATCGGAGCGCTCTATGTGTCTGCAGCTATCTTGGGCTCCGTTAAATACTTCTGAAACCTGGACTTTCAAGAGCATGGCGGCTTTCGGTGAGTTTCTGGTGCATTCGAGTTTTCAGTCTGGAGTACGTTTTACCGTTTTTGTATCAAAGCAATTGTAAATGTGTTAATTGTAGAGCGTTCCTAAACGGATGTTGTGTTAATTGTGTTAAGAGTTTAGAAAAGTTGTTGAAAAATATACACGTATTGAAAATAGTGTCATAACAATTTCAATTTCAAAGTCAATTTTCTGGCTACACCTCAAGAGGAGTACATTTTATTTTGTATTTAGGTTAAGTAGACTCTTATTTTGTCAACTGTTTAACCAAGAACATGTATGAAAACACTCATAAATGCTAACACAGCTGTTTTACAGTTTTTCACATTTGCTTTTTTAATACATTTAAACAGTTTGCTTAACTCTTAACGCACCTAATCAGTTAAAACACACAATTGGCAAAACAGTTAATTTCATTCTCAAAACCCCTCGTTGTAAACAAAACTTTAAAACTCATTTTCAAAATACAATAACGCAGTTTTCAAAACACTAACTCATGTTTTCTTCCGACAACAACATTTAGTCGATCAGAACACATTGAGAAAAAATCTTAGCAATTTATCTTAGCAATTGTGAAAAACTGTAAAAGATGTTTTAACAAAAAAGCCATTCTATTACATTTTGATAATCGCTAAAACCCCGCGCAGTGATAAATGATTCAAGCTCGCCCTCCATTTCTCGTCTCATGACCATAAAATCAATATTGCGACTGGGAAATGAAATGAATTCCCTGCTCCTCTGTGGTTCTCCGGGTGTTTTGCACGCGGCGTCTGATCATTTGTTTGGGTTGGTCATTCTTCATCATCTTGTTAGGTCTAATCTCGTCTGCCTCCATCCACTCACCTTTGACCCCTGCTCCACCGCTCATGTTGTCTCCTTCAGTTAGATCTGTGTTATCTCCATCTGCGGGGTTCTTCAACACTTGCCTCAGGCCACGCTTCATCACTTTAAACAGCAAAACATCCTCTTTCTTTAAAGCAGTGCTTCTCAGTTATTTTCTACCATGTCCCCCCAGGAAAAAGAAAACACCGCCCCTCCCCTCTCCGACTACAAATAGTATCGTTTGTCTATAAAGTTGTTATAAGTACATCTCTGCATAACACACTTATTAACGTATTAATGTTTTAAATATGTTCAATATTTTTTCATGATGTCACTTGAGCGTGCATGCTCAGTGCAAACACCTACACCTACACCACCGAGCGAATGCACACTCTGCCAACGAGAGCGCCACTGCCTCCGAACGTAGTGGAGTGGTATTGCACTTTATTCTAGAACAGTAAAAAAAATCAAAATAGAAAAATATAAAAGCATGTTCCGTGAGGTCAAACGGAGCCTCCTATCTGAGAAGCTCCGCTGTAAAGCTTCTCAAGTTCAAGCATCTCATGATCATTCAGGGAGAGGTTTTTTGGCTGCTTTTAATTGTATACACATATTTTGTTTGTGTTTTATGATGAAATTTTAAGAAAATGACAGATAACTAGAATGCAGCTACGCCAATGTTGTGATACCTTATAAATAATAATGAATCAAACTGTGAATTAAAAATGAAGTAAATTGTTAAGAAAAATTAGTCAGGGTAGATTCTGCAAAACAGGTGCCTTCCATCTGTTTTTTAAAATATATTTTCAGGGAAAATATTGAACCACAGATGTTTTATTTTATTTTGCTCATATGTGTAATAACCAATTTCAAAACAGCAGAAAGTTGAGCAAACAAACTTTAGCTTCTTATCAAGTAAATATAAAAAATATATATATCAAAAAAATGTTTTACGTTGACACTTGATTTCTTTCTTGTATTGTATAAACTTGCTGGTAAAAAACAAACAAACATGTGTTTTGTTTTTCTTTTTTTGAGGGCAGTTCATTAACTAAACCATTTACAGTTTTTCACAATTGCTAAGACAGTTTTTTCAATACATTTAACAAGTTTGCTTAACTCTTAACATATCGAATCAGTTAAAACACACGATTGGAAAAACAGTTAATTTCATTCTCAAAACCCCTCGTTGTAAACAAAACTCCAAAACTCATTTTCAAAATACAATAACACAGTTTTCAAAACACTAACTCATGTTTTCTTCCGACAGCAACATTTAGTCAATCATAACACATTGAGAATAACTTTGTTTAAAAATGACATAGTTTTGGTGTTTGGTGGAGCTCGAGTGTAAAAGAAGTTCAAGCATTTGATATTTGTGTTAACTGGATGCATTTTGTATCAAAGCAACAAAAAAATTGTTAATTGTAGAGTCTACCTCGACTGATGTTGTGCTAATCGTGTTAAAAGTTTAGGAAAGTTGTTAAATGTATTGAAAAAACTGTCTTAGCAATTGTGAAAAACTGTAAAAGCAACATAACCCTATAACAACAAAAAACACCAAGTATTTATTTTTATTTTTATGTGCTTATTTATCTATTTTGGTGTCAGGTTTTCTATTATACACAGATCCCCTAACAAAGATTTTTTGTCTCCTATTTACACCTATCTTGTAATTGACGAAAAACATATATTTAATTTGCATGTGTTGGCTTAAACTCATCTGGGTTGAGTAGAATTCAAGGAACAACTATTTTATTTTAGATACTGTTTTAGAACTCTTCCATGTAAGTAATATAAACAATTATTTTATTCAGATTTTTAAACCAACATCCAATGTATTTTATGTCATTTTGCAAGCTTTTTTGTTATTATCATTTTCACAAGTGAAGATGATAAGAAAAGTAATGCTAACCGAATCCTCTGAGATAGACTTTATGCCGCATCGATTTTAACACAGGCTTGTTAGCTTTTTAAGCTTTAATTTCTGAAAAATAAAGAAAAAGTCAGAGTCGTTAACCAGCCGGCGGCAGTAAATAGAGTCTAATATTATTCCTCCAGCGCAGCCCTCCCCTGCCGCCCTTGTACCTTGATTCCTGTTTAATATAGAGACTGATGAGCCCAATTTGGCCGCGTTCCTCCTGCTGCAGGATGATTAATAGAGCTGCGAGGAAGCATCGGGGAGCTGTCCTCTCCCTCGGTCCTCTCATCACGCTCAGAGCTCGGCCTCGCACCCGCAATTGATGACAGAGCACAGCCATTTGCAAATCATATGCAGAGAGGGTGACTGTAACTCTGACACCTCCCTGTCCCCCCTTCGCGTCTCTCTATTTCACATATTTGTTGAGTGTCTCTGCCATTTGTTATGCAAATGAGGCGGGCGAGAGCCAGGGGTGCGACATCATCTCCAAAGCATGATAAATATTTGATCAGGCGTAATGGAAATTGTCAAGCCCATCTAATTGTGTCACATATTATCTGAAGGGAAGTGGCACGTTTGGGGCAGCCTTTGCTCTATCTCTGTCATTCTTTCTCTCTCTCTCTCCTCTGTCTCTCTCTCTCTTTCTCTCTCCTCTCTCTCCTCTCTCTCTCTCTCTCTCTCTCTCTCTCTCTCTCTCTCTCTCTGCTCATCTCAGTGAGAGGAAAGACAGAGAAAGACATTGAGAAATACGTTTGTGTCAGTGGGATCTTGGTGTCAGGTGTGTGGTGTCCCACATCACTCTGTTCTCGGTCCGCTTTGGTTGCTTTGCGCTTGGTACATCATTTTGGTTATGAGCTGTTTTGTAATGATTCAACGCGAGTCAACATTCTTTTCTTTTTTTTTCTTTTTTTCCATCTCCTGCACGCATTCTATGATGCGAGCTTAGTCAAGCCAAAATTATGTTCTCTTACTAGAAAGAATAGACATCATGTTGACTGCTGATTGGTCGGAACGATTCACTGTCAGAGTGACGCGTCTAAATCAAGGCTACTCACTACTGATACTTGAAGTTGGTAGAAATGCAAAAGTAACTGTGGCAAGTCAAGCTAAAGCATAAGTTACAGTTTTTCACAAATGCTAAGACAGTTTTTTCAATACATTTAACAACTTTCCTAAACTCTTAACACAATTATCACAATATCAGTCGAGGTAGGCTCCACAATTACAATTAACACATTTTTTGTTGCTTTGACACAAAACACATTCAGTTAACACACATTTCAAATTGTTGAACTTCTTTTACAAGAACTTATTTTTTTTTCTCAACGTGATTGACTAAATGTTGCTGTCAGAAGAAAGCATGAGTTAGTGTTTTGAAAACTGTATTATTGTATTTTGAAAATGAGTTTTGGAGTTTTGTTTACAACGAGGTAACTGTTTTGCCAATCGTGTGTTTTAACTGATTCGGTGCGTTAAGAGTTAAGCAAACTTCTTAAATGTAGTGAAAAAAACTGTCTTAGCAATTGTAAAAAACTGCTATACAGTCCAATGAAAAAGCTGAACTATATATTTCCTTTTTATATATTTTTTTGTCTCCTCTTTCACCATTTTGTTCTGTGGGGTTTTCTCATCAAGATCTGAATCAAACTAAAAAAGTGATTGCTCTCACACACTACGTTCCAGTTAGTGTGGAACCTAAGCTTTGGCCGAATGCAGGGTTCCCCAAATCCGGTCCTGGAGGACCCTGCACTTTTTAGTTGTAACTTTGCTCCAGTATGCATACTTTTCTAGCTTCAGACAGTCAGAGAGGACTTTTAATAGTGCAACAGGTTTCATGAAAGTTGAACCAAAATTGTGTAGGCCTCCTGGACCGGATTTGGAGACCCGTGGCATAAAGATCGACTAGATCTTCTCGTCAGACATGAGCTCTACATATTTTTAAGACATGTTTGCCATTTATTATAACTTGACAGCAAAGATTAGAAAATTCTGACAGAAAGTGGGAGAGAAAGGGAGAGATAGAGAGAGGAAGAGAGGAGGCGAGAAGGAGAAGAGTTATGTATTCTAACATACAGATTGTCAACATAAATGGTGCCACCATTTATCCCAACGACACACCCGTTGAAAAGCGAAAGGCACACAGCAGGGAGGTGGAGGAGTAATGGAAATTGACCTCAGACTCTTCCAATGTAGGATGATCAATGGCCAGCTTTGCCTTATGTGGCCTGTTTAAAGACCACTATCTTTAGCTTTGCTGAGCTAAAAGGTACGAGCGAGTATGAGGAGTGAGAGATGCTGCAGAGACAATTCTTTGCTGCTGTGAAGGATTTGATGCACGTGTAATTTATTTCTGGAATAATAATAATGAAGATATTTACATGGCATGTGTCTGTGTGAAAATAGGGTAAACACTCCCTTGTATTTTAGTGTTATGGGAAACCTTGAATTTTACATTTTAGTTTAATAGTTTGTTCTGCTGCCGTGAGCATCCATGTCAGTTGAAGAAGATATTCTAGGACTTTTGAACCCACTATACTCTGTATTTTACATCAGTACCATTTTGAAACACACACTTTTCTTCGTCACGAGGGTAGCATGGCCGTCTCACAGCAAGAAGGTCCCTGGTTCGAGCCTCGGCTGGGTCGGTTAGTATCTCTGTGTGGAGTTCTCATGTTCTCCTCGTGATCGCGTGGGTTTTCTCCGGGTGCTCCGGTTTCCTCCACAAGAACAAAGACATGCGGAATAAGAGAATTGGGTAAAAACGATTGCCCATAGTGTTTGAGTGTGAATGAGTGTGTGTGGATGTTTCCCAGCGATGGGTTGCGGCAGGGAAGGGCATCCGCTGCATAAAACATATGCCAGAAGAGTTGGTGGTTCATTCCGCTGTGGAGACCCCGAAAGGGAAGAAAGCCGACAAGAAAATGGATGGAGGGATGTTTGCAGTAAAGTAGCATGTTATTGGTTCTAGCTAGTCCATCTAGAGAAAATAGGTGATGAATAAAGATTTGTTGCGATTACTGAAAAATATTATTATATTTTATAATTGCTAATGTCCTTAATGAACCACGTTCGCTTTCAAGCAGTTCGAAAAGTGTCATTTTCATTCCTTTAACATCCCTTCTTTTCAAACGTAAAGTGTTTGGAGTGTCAGATCCCTTTTTTAAAGAAAGCTACAACACTAATCTGATGTTAAAGAAGCTCTGCTGTTACCGTGCATAGAGTTGATGGTCTTCTGAATTTGCAGGTCTGTCTGGAGGAGCGCAATGTCCTCCCTCTACTAGCACCTGAGATTTAATTCCATTGCTGGACATGTTGAAAACACTGCCTGGAGAGCTTCAAGAGCTGGAGTGATAAAATGGTTTTACTTTAGTTTTTTTTTTTTTTATATAATCTACAACTGAAACCAAATAAATATCGCCTAAAGCTTGTGGTGTAGTGGTAGTGAGCAGGACTCAGGTGTTCTTTGGTTCAGAGTTAGATTTGTTATGCTAATTTTGTGAAGGAAGTCGATTTAAAATTGTTAGCTGTGTAAGAGTGACACGTTAAGCAAATTAAAAGCTATTAATTTAATCATTTTCATGTATCTATATATTGAATTCATGAATCATGTAAAAACAAAACTGGCTCAACATCAAATTGCTGTGAAACATTTTGTGAAATGTTGTCAACTAATTTGTTGTGTAACAAACACAATTTTGAGAGAAGAAGGATAAATAGTTACAGGATAAACTTTACAGTTTTTTTTTTACAATTGCTAAAACTGTTTTTTCAATACATTTAACAAGTTCGCTTAACCCTTAATACACTGACTCAGTTAAAACACACGATTGGCAAAACAGTTCATTTCATTCTCAAAATTCCCGATTGCAAACAAAACTACAAAATTCATTTTCACAATAAAATAGTACAGTTTTCAAAACACTAACAAAATTTCTTCCCACAGCAAAATTTAGTCGATCTTAAGACAATGAGCAAAATTTGGCTTTAAAAAGACATAGTTTTGGTGTTTGGTGGAGCTCGAGTTTAAAAGAAGTTCAAGCTTTTGATATTTTTGTTAACTGAATGCATTTTGTATCAAAACAACAAAAAATCTGTTAATTGCAGAGTCTACCTCGACGGATGTTGTGCTAATCGTGTTTAGAGCTTAGGAACGTTGTTAAATGTATTGAAAAAACTTAGCAATTCTTAGCAATTGTGAAAACCTGTAAAATAAAAGTTTTTTTTTCATTTTCAGCATTAAAACTGCTATCTTTTTAGAGAAAGGAAGAACTTCCCAAAGATGTCCCTTTTTTTGCTCCAAACTGGAAAAAATTCCACCACACGTTGGTGTTGATGCCTCTGGCTGGGGTTAATGGCTTGAATTGTGTTTGCCACACACTCTCTGTGGCGCTAAAGGCCCCTCACCTGACTCGGGAGCCAGCTACTCTACCTGCTGGATCTCAGGAGGACTGCTGGGAATATTTACCCAACCCATGTCCACTCTGACCCCCAGAATCTTGCCACGGAGGGAGCTGAAAAGAGCTCTGAGCAGCCACTGTCTGAGGCATGACAAATAGTTGCAGTGCGCCTCTAGTCCCCGGAGAGGGACACCTTATTTAGGATGTCACGCGGTGAGCAGAGGCAGAGATAACAGAGACAAAGCAGGCGGGTCAGCTCAGATTACCCCCGAGACCACCTCTGTTAAAGGAGACCATTTGTTCCCAAATCGACCTGACGACCCCCTCTAATTACCAGCCAATTATCTGGAATTCACTGCAATTCACTTGCGCTTTAAGCAGGAAAATTGCCTTTCATTCTCGTTCTCTCTGTGTTAGCACACGTGTGCTCTCAGGTACGAGCTGTTATTTATGTGGACAAAAAACTAGCCTGGTGTCGCTAATTAAGTCACAAGCTTCCATGAATGTTAAGTAAGTGGTGGAACACTTTGCATCGTTAAGCATTCAGGACGTTAGAACTCGGCCTAGTTAGCACTCCCCTCTCAGTAGAATTGAGACATCTTTAAACAAAGCTTTCTTTAAAATTGGAATATGGAACCAAATGAGGACAGATGAAATGGTGGAAAAAGGAAGTGCTAGAGAATCAAACCCAGAAGCATTTGTGTTTCAATCATCATTGAGGCCTAGTTATAGTTATTTTTTGTGTTATACGTTATTGTTTTATTTTAGTTGAGAACGTTTGTCTGATCAGCTCCATCCTTGCTCAGACTTGTACCTGCCAAGACCTCCAGACCTTCAAGAGCCTTAAAAACGCTCCTGTTCCATCAGGCTATTCAAGAGCGAGAATGCCCAATCCATTCCTTTCTCTCTGTTCATCTTGTGCTGTTTTTAATTTATACCGTGTTCCTGCTCATCGCTGTTCATTGTTTTAATGCTTGTCATGTGTAAGATGTCCTTGAGTGTTGTAAAACTATTATAAAAATTAAAATTGATAAAACGTGTAATTATTATAATGAAAAGCTGTAAAGCTCTCCTTATATGTCAAGAAACGAGTTGTGTTCATTTCAAGCGCTGATATCAACCAGAACAGATAGAATATTCTCATTTGAATAGCAGAGAAGCTATTCTGTTCTTGACGTTGTGATTTTCCGTTTTGTTTTGAACTACAAACTTCCCCAAATCAAGGCTGAACACGTTTTAACTTAAAGTTCTTACATTTATTTTAAATTTTAGCCTAACACATTTTTTTTAAACTAAAGTTCTAGTTTATAAAATTGCACTTTGCTCAGAATTACCATTTTATTTTATAAAGCTGTTATACTGTGGTGGGAAAGGCTATACGTATTTTAGTGTGGAGTTTTTTGTGTGTGTGTGTATTCATGCCAGTGGACGGTAGAGTCACCATAAATGGGGAAAAAAGGTCAACTGAAACTGAGGTGCTGATACTCAAGTAGTTATTTAATTGTAACATCTTGGTGGATAGTAAAAAGACTTCATCACCATTATCTCACATTGTTATTTTGATAATGATATCAGGCTCCAAACAAACTTTTCACCGTGTGTCGTTCCGTGAACCTCGTGCAACTTCAGGATGAGCGATCTTATAATTAGCAACAGTTGATTCCAATCCTTCCTTTCTGCTCCCTAAGATATAAAACAGTAGCCACTTCACTTCCATTTTGACGATTAAATGAAAACTTTTTTATGCTCCGGGTTCCGTCCATGAACAGCTCGCCCAGTGCACATATCCCAATCTCACAAAATTTGCTTGTGTTTCTGGATTAATTCAGGAAATAGAGAGGCTTGGGTTCATCATCATTCGCACGGTTTGGACACATATTCTTATCGTTAGAGTTAGGATTAGGGTTAGGATTAGGGGTTATGGTTAGGATTAGGGTTAAGGTTATGGTTAGCTTAAGATTTAATTAGTGACACCCTAACTCTAACCCTAAACTCGTACCTATATTTGGTTGATGATAAAGCATCATCTATCCCTCATCTGAATGACACAATGTAAAAAAGTTTAATTTCATGGTAAGTGTTAGCTTTGTCAATAGTTATTTCTCTGTGCTCTACTTTCCGAGGTTACGGAATGATCATGTTTCCATGAAGTTTTCTGTCCTCTTGTGCTCTGTCTAGCATTGAGGGGAGATTCTCTTCTATTATAATTAACTATACAACACCCTACTACACTCTAGTATTCTGTACTATAGACCATAATGTTACTGTGGAAGCAAACTAGAAATAGTCTACATGTAAAGGTGGTGAAAGAGGTTGGTTTAAAAGTGTTTGTCTCATAAATATTACTTTAAAGATGTGTGCAGTTGGTACCGTTGAGTAATTCTTCTGCTGTAAGGTTCTTATATAGTTTTAAAGAGAGAGCCTCCAGAGGTGAGTCGGTGTATTGCAGCTTCGGTCTCGTATTAGAGGGATGAGGTTGCTGGTAGAATAGGGCGCATGTCGTAGCTCCAGACGTCTCCAGCGGTGAATCCCTTGCTGCTCTCTACACGAGTCTGAGTGTTTCTTTCCCAGAGTTCTCTGAGCCAAGCCCATTGTTTGTCAGGCGTGGATGTGGCATGAGTGATTGCTGGAGAGGCCGAGCAGGTTCTCAGCGCTCCGCGGTATTGTTTCTCGCTGCACTTGTTTCATTTAGTCGCCCGTCGCATCTGTTTTCCTGCTTCCTTCCTGCAGCTCGGCACGACGACTTCCTCCTCAGACTGTGTTCCTGGCATGAAAAACAGTCAAGATGAAAACAGATTTATGCATTGATTGATTGTTTTTAAAACAAATTCCGAGTCATTTGGATGGAAATCAGTTATTAGATTAATACAGTAATTTACTGGTTTCACAATGATTGTGCTTCACAAATATAGTGCTACAAATCAAAGCTTGTGAAAATATATATATATTATTAAAAATATATTTTTTTATTTATATATTAATCCTAACAAAGATAATGTTTTCTAAATAAGTATTAAACACAAGTTGCGAATTAAAAGCATAAACTTAGTTTACTATTTCGCTTTTATGGTAGCCTTTATTGGATTTCATTTAATATTTTACGTTTAGCCAACAATTTTTTTCATTTTGATTTATTTTAGAATAATTTACTTGTAACATAACTTTTTTTTTTACATTTATTCAGGGATTAGTGCTTTTTTTTACCTCTTTTTTAGTTCTTAATAAAAAGAACTACACAACAATGATATCAATTTAGTTTAATATCTTTTCTACCCTGTTTTCATTTGTTTCATTTAAGTACCCCAAACAATTTTGTTTTGTGTTTTTATTGCAATTATTGTACATTTGTTTGTTATTGGCAGTTATTTAGTTTTTATTGTTGGTTAGCATCTTATTTTATATTTTCATCAAATTAGTCTCAATTTGTTTTGTTATACAGAAGCAATTTTCTGCTAATAATTAATCATCAGCTGCGATTAGACTGACTCAAAGTGCATTTATTTGGTTCTGTTGTGAGCAGAGGTCAAGCTGCTTATGCTCAAGCCACTTAAAGCTAAGCTCCGGAATGTTCTCTGGATGTCAGAGCTGACTAAAGCTGATTCTGATCCTGTGATGCTGATGAGGAGCTGCAGGCTCAGAGCTCTTCTTCCAGAGTGATGAAACATGCTGCACTCATCTCATCAAAGCTAGAGAGAGATGTTAACCTCATGCAGCCAGGCCTCTGATCCAACTGATGGAAACGTCGCTGGAGAAATGCAGCTCTTGAAAGAACCACTGTGATTGTAGTGGATGGGTTTGAACAGCAGGAATTTAGCCTAAACCTTTTTCTGAGTGAGACAGGGACTAGCGTTAGCAATGCAATGCAAGGCACTATAGTGCAGTGCTATACTCTGCTTTACTGTACACAAAATAGCATCCTGTACTGGACTTTTCTATACTATAAAATTTTATACACAATATGTGTGTGGGGCAGAAAGATGTTGGAGTTGGTCGTTCTGTAACTGTCAGGTTGGTGGTCCTATCCCGCTAGGGCCATTCTGCCGCTGTGGCCCTGGGCAAGCCACATTGCCCAGTATGGATGTGTCTGACTGGTGGGGGGTGTTGGGTGGATGTGAGTGACTGGTGGGGTGTGTTTGGTGGATGTGAGTGACTGGTGGGGTGTGTTTGGTGGATGTGAGTGACTGGTGGGGTGTGTTTGGTGGATGAGTGTGACTGGTGGGGTGTGTTTGGTGGATGTGAGTGACTGGTGGGGTGTGTTTTGTGGATGTGAGTAACTGGTGGGGTGTGTTTGGTGGATGAGTGTGACTGGTGGAGTGTGTTTGGTGGATGAGTGTGACTGGTGGAGTGTGTTTGGTGGATGTGTGTGACTGGTGGGGTGTGTTTGGTGGATGTGAGTGACTGGTGGGGTGTGTTTGGTGGATGTGAGTGACTGGTGGGGTGTGTTTGGTGGATGAGTGTGACTGGTGGAGTGTGTTTGGTGGATGAGTGTGACTGGTGGAGTGTGTTTGGTGGATGTGTGTGACTGGTGGGGTGTGTTTGGTGGATGTGTGTGACTGGTGGGGTGTGTTTGGTGGATGTGAGTGACTGGTGGGGTGTGTTTGGTGGATGTGAGTGACTGGTGGGGTGTGTTTGGTGGATGAGAGTGACTGGTGGGGTGTGTTTGGTGGATGTGTGTGACTGGTGGGGTGTGTTTGGTGGATGTGTGTGACTGGTGGGGTGTGTTTGGTGGATGTGTGTGACTGGTGGGGGTGTGTTTGGGTGGATGAGTGTGACTGGTGGAGTGTGTTTGGTGGATGAGTGTGACTGGTGGGGTGTGTTTGGTGGATGAGTGTGACTGGTGGGGTGTGTTTGGTGGATGAGTGTGACTGGTGGAGGGTGTTTGGTGGATGAGTGTGACTGGTGGGGTGTGTTTGGTGGATGTGAGTGACTGGTGGGGTGTGTTTGGTGGATGAGAGTGACTGGTGGGGTGTGTTTGGTGGATGTGAGTGACTGGTGGGGTGTGTTTGGTGGATGAGTGTGACTGGTGGGGTGTGTTTGGTGGATGTGTGTGACTGGTGGGGGGTGTTTGGTGGATGTGAGTGACTGGTGGGGTGTGTTTGGTGGATGTGAGTGACTGGTGGAGTGTGTTTGGTGGATGTGTGTGACTGGTGGGTGGTGTTTGGTGGTGGGCAGGAGGTCGTAGGCGCAGAATGGCAGCCACTTCCTGGCTGGGGCAGCAAAGTAGCTTATCACCACCAGAGAGTGAATGTGGAGTAAATGAATAATGCTCTAATTATTGTAAAGTATCTTTGAGTATCTAGAAAAGTGCTATATAAACTGAAGGCAATATTATTATTATCATTCCTCTGTATAGCACACTACTTATTGATATTGTAATGCTTTTAGAAGCTGGGATTGTCTTATCAAAGACACTGACAAACGAGCTTTAGTTTATTGCTTTTATTTGTGGTTCACTACACCTGCAGCATGTAAAGATTACCACATGAGGCAAGATGAATGACAAGAACTATAAGAACCCAACTTCTTGCAACATCAATCTCGTAGACGGTTAGTTTTGGAAGCACTTATGATGATATGCGTGCAGTGTCCCGCCCCCGTGATGTCACTGCACCAATCTTAAGAATAGAGGTCCAACACACTGCACTGCTCTGCTCTACACCACTAAATCATACTACTCAACAGTACACCAAACTAGGCTACTCAATTCTATATTATTTTATACTCAATAAAGCACTGCACTATGAGATGCTATTCTAAAATGTACTGTGCTAAGCTATGTGCTGCTACAGGTGACTATAATTCAATGCAATTTACTGTACTAAACTGTATACTATACTATGATGTACTAAACTACAGTTCACTTTATGGAACACTACTATACTACACTATACTAAACTATGCTCCAGGTAACTACATACCACTAGGCTCAACTTATACTCATGTATTGAACTGTACTTTACTAAGGTTAAATATACAGAACTCTACTATACAACAGTGCACTCTACTTCACTATATTATTTGTCACTGTATATTGCACTAGTACACTATACTATACAATTATATACTGTGCTATGCTATACTATTCTATAATATACTAAGCTATTCCATACTATGCTATACTATTATATGCCATGCTATACTATACAGCACTTTTCAGTGCTAAATTAGATAATACAATTCTATACTTCAGCTCATTATACTAGTTTATTAAGCTATACACAACCTAACAATAAAATGCACCATACTGTACACTATTGTACTGTGCAACACTAAACAACACAAAATTGTGCAATTGATTGTTTCATTTTTACAGTTGAAACAGTTTCATGTTAAATAAAAATCATGTTTAAATGAGGTAAAAGCCACAAATTAAGAGAGCTGAGAATAAAAGATTAGTAATGACCATTTGAGCACAAATATATAACTAGTCATTAACTTCTCTTTTATTCATAGTTTGATTTTATATTACACTTTATGTAGTACAGTCTTCCCAAAAGCTGCAAGTACACAAGGTTAAATGAGAAAGTGGGGATTAAAAGGTTGTTTGCATGAAAAATCTAAACAATCGTGGAAAGAAAAAGTAAAGCTTCCTGATTCATTTCTCAATCACGAGGACAGAGTGATGAAGAAGTCTGGCTCTTATCACTCATCAGAGAGAAGGAAGGGTGTGTCTCCCTCGGAGTGACATTTCTGAAAGTCCCCTCTCCCTGCTGCGGTCATTTCTTCATAAATGTCAAGCTCAGTCGAGGTTGTGGACTTGAGAATTATGAAGGTCAAGAGGTGCGATGGTGTCCGTTCAGTCTGGAGAATAAGTTTCCAGTGTGAACTTTACTTTAGAGAATTGTGCCAGCCTTATTGATCCTTTTAATTCTCCTCATTACTGAGTCATAGGTCAAAATAATGTAGCACAACCAGATTCCTCGCAGTCCTTATACGCTCTAATATGGTCTGTAATTTAGCTTGCTTTCTCATTTGTAGCTACAAAGCACTAGACTCAACTTATACTCGTGTTTGTACAGTACTTTACTAAGTTTAAATATACAACACTCTACTATAGAACAGTTCACTATACAGCACTATACTGTTTGGTCACTGTACATCTCACTAGTACAATAAACTATATTATACTTTATTTCACCATACAGCACTGTACACTCTGTACTATACTATACTGCTCTATACTATACTACACTATAGAATACTATATTTTTGTATCGCACAACCAGATTCCTCGCAGTCCTTATACGCTCTAATATGATCTGTAATTTAGCTTGCTTTCTCATTTGTAACTACAAAGCACTAGACTCAACTTATACTCGTGTTTGTACAGTACTTTACTAAGTTTAAATATACAACACTCTACTATAGAACAGTTCACTATACAGCACTATACTGTTTGGTCACTGTACATCTCACTAATACAATAAACTATTTTATACTTTATTTCACCATACAGCACTGTACACTCTGTACTATACTATACTGCTCTATACTATACTGTACTGCTCTATACTATACTGTACTGCTCTATACTATACTACACTATAGAATACTATATTTTTGTATCGCACAACCAGATTCCTCGCAGTCCTTATACGCTCTAATATGGTCTGTAATTTAGCTTGCTTTCTCATTTGTAACGACAAAGCACTAGACTCAACTTATACTCGTGTTTGTACAGTACTTTACTAAGTTTAAATATACAGCACTCTACTATAGAACAGTTCACTATACAGCACTATACTGTTTGTACACTGTACATCTCACTAATACACTAAACTATATTATACTTTATTTCACCATACAGCACTGTACACTCTGTACTATACTATACTGCGCTATACTATACTATACTGCTCTATACTATACTATACTGCTCTATACTATACTGTACTGCTCTATACTATACTACACTATAGAATACTATATTTTTGTATCGCACAACCAGATTCCTTGCAGTCCTTATACGCTCTAATATGGTCTGTAATTTAGCTTGCTTTCTCATTTGTAACTACAAAGCACTAGACTCAACTTATACTCGTGTTTGTACAGTACTTTACTAAGTTTAAATATACAGCACTCTACTATAGAACAGTTCACTATACAGCACTATATTGTTTGTACACTGTACATCTCACTAGTACAATAAACTATATTATACTTTATTTCACCATACAGCACTGTACACTCTGTACTATACTATACTGCTCTATACTATACTGTACTGCTCTATACTATACTACACTATAGAATACTATATTTTTGTATCGCACAACCAGATTCCTTGCAGTCCTTATACGCTCTAATATGGTCTGTAATTTAGCTTGCGTTCTCATTGCTTAAACCCACTCTCTAAAGAAGACCGCTTACCTTTTTTCCCTGGAAATTTGTGGTTTACCAACTGAATCAGTTTCCTATCATCGTCAGAGTTTTACAGGTTTGCTTTAACACCTACTTTCCATTAGTAGATAATGCGAAGGAAGGAAAGTGGTGTTAAACTGAGTCCTTTGTTTTTAACTGGTCTGCTGGAGAAATCTTCTGTGCTCCATGTTTGGCTGAAGTAGATGTTGTGGTTGCTCCAGGGAGAAAATATGCACACTGTGTTTGCGCACTCTGCTCTTCATTCGACCGCAGAACAGGGTTTTTCTCTCAAGGTTCTATATTGAGTGGTCAGTGTGGCTATTATAGCCCTCTCTCTCACACGCTCACACTCACACAAACACCCTTCTAGTGGCTCAATGAGGCAGAACAGCGTGATTAGTCGGCCCAGCGCGGTGGCTAGCTCACTGAACGACCGCAGCTAATTCACTTGACCTGCTCACCTGAGTCCACTCATCACTGAGAGAGAGCGATCCCCGTGTTGTTTCTGGAGTCTTAGTTGAGTTTTAGAGCAAGGCACAATTTATAGAATTACATAGAACTGCATAAAAAAAACGGTGATAGAACATCTCTTTCTGATGCTTAAAAACATTCAAAGAATGTGTGCAAACAAGCAAACTAAAGTTACAAAAATAATAAAGCACAAACAAATACATTCAAAGGCGAGACATAAACTAAACACTAAATAACATTACAACAAACAAATAAATAAGAATGAATTAGATCCATAAAGGAGGCTTAGATATGTACATCGAAAGCATGCAAAACAAGAAAAGTATGTAAATAAGTAAATGAGGGCAAAAACTTTTTTTTTTTGCAGACAACACAAAAACAATTGCACATATCTTTATGCATGCACACTATAATATTTCATTTTTTAATTATGATTATAGCATTCATATTTGTACAAATTTCGAAGCATGTCTTTGCATTGCTGCAGTTAATTCTTTTCAAACCAAACATGCAGTTTTATTTTTTAGAAGCTGAAAACTTGCTTTCCTCCACACACAGAACCTCACGCTCTCAGTTCAGCGACTCTTTGGAGTCTTGAAGTGAAAAAGCAAACAAAATAATAATAAAGCGTCACAATTTGTGATAAAACTGTGATTTTTGAAGGTTTTTTTCATTTCTGAAGTTGATGAGTGATTTTATTTTCTACTCATTTACCCAATTAGATTTTTTTGCCTTATTATTTACAGAAAAAAACTTAACAGCTCAGATTTTTTCTGTTGTATCTGTTAGGTAATTTTAATTCATTTAAACGCCAATATACATAACTTTTTAAACATTTCTCATCTTGTACATATGCTATACCAAAAAAAACTTCTTTTTTTTTTTACAAATAATAAAAAATTTGACAATTATGTGATTATTATGTGACACCGGGCTATATCATATGGCTTATAAGAATGTTGTCTTAGTTTCAAAACGTATCTAAATATTATTACAATTATATAATATCAAAGTTACTATATGTTTTTACTATTGTTTGCTTATTTTAGATTGTTTTTTAAGTTGTATTGAAATCTTTAGAGAAATGTACACTTGCATGATAAATGCTTCTTTAACACCGTTTGTAAGTCCCTCCGAGCCCTGAGTCAAACAACACTCGAATGATTTTTTTTAAATCAAAAATTTTCCTTTCACCTTCACAGTAATTTTAACTGATGAAAAAAAGGACACCTTGACTCAAATTGCTGTTTCATTCTTGATTTCGCTATCTGGCATTTGGAACGTTCCAAACACATATTCGAAAACAAGCTCACTGATTGGTTTGAGAGAGGGACATCTTAAATCCAGCCATTGATGTTTTATGAATATTTCTTTAATTAAATCTAACCATTTATTTGCATACTTTGGCATTGATTTGAAGTTCTCTTCTTTGAAAGTGTTTGTAACAAGAAGGTTTGTGAGTGCCGATGGTTTTATATCCATTAGGCCCGTGTGAAGCTGTGCATGACGTAAATGTAGAGGCACAACAGGGTTCATCATCTTCTGAAAACCGTAAGCAAGTGAGAAAAGGAGCTGATTTCAGGAATTCTCCCTCTTCTTGCTTTTTTGGCTTTGTATTCCTCCTCAAACACAAACGCTCTCTCTCCCTCGCTCGCCCCGGTCCCTGAGCGCCGGCGGGTCAGTGGCATGCTAACACTTTTGTCAGTGTGATTAATAGCATGCTGGATTGTCGTTAATTCACTGGCTAATGACTAAGAGCGAGGCGAGTCCAGGAGTAATCGGGTGATGTATAGGTGGCGAGTGCTCTCTGAGCCAGAGGTGGAAATCACCCCCCTGTTCCCCCCACCGCCCATGCCCCCCTCTGCTCGACTCTGATAGCGATGCAAAGCCAAAGCAATGGCTTGTGCAGTTAATAAAAATGAATGCATTTCTCTCTCTCGCACCAGTACACAGACACACACACGCACGCACGCGCACACACAACCAAACACACACACGCATGCACCGTAGACTCATACTGAAATTGAGGATGTTAGGTTGGAAGTGAAAGCTAAGCTCATGCGCACAGCTGTTCTTGGATACATGTGTTTTATATATTTAATAAATAAACTTAAAAAAAACTCCTCATTTAAACTCCCTAACTAATACTCTTTCTAATTACTCTTGGGGTTCATCTTTCAGAACCCCTTTTGAGAGTATAGAAAACCTAACTCAAGCGCATAGGCAGCATTACATTGTAATCACAGAGGCATATCTAACCATTAAATTGTCTATACAGGCACAAGAGGAAACTTTTTAAACACTAGAGGGTGCTAAAATGTCGACAACCCCACACACACCCTTCCTCACCTCCACCACAACCCATATTTATTATTTATTATAACTAGGTTTACCTTTACATGCTGTTTTTGCACTTAGCTGCTGCTTAGGCTTTTTTTGCACACATTTGTCACTTTCACATCCTGTTTACGGTTTGTCTAGTACACGCATTGTACCTAACATTTTCAGTAGCTTTTAGGTTATTAGTCGGTATTATTATATATGTATTTCCTGTCCTGCACTTGTCTGTTTGGCACTATTTGCACTTGGCTGCACACAATGTACTTTGTTCTCTGTCACGCTGTACGTGCCTTTATGTTGTTTTATGCAGCACCAGGAACGTTGTTTTATTTCATTATGTAAATTTCATCATTTATTTCAGTTATATGGTTGAATTGACAATAAAAAAAGCTACTTGACTTGACTGCTTGAAACTGAAAATCACAAAAAAAACGATGTTTATGGCTTATGATGTTTAAAGTTTTAATCAATAATAATATAGTTGTATGTATTACAGGATCCCTGTTATTTATGATTTCTTGTATGTTTGTTTCCATTAATTTACTTCTCTCACAAGTAGTTTTTTTTTTCATAAATCTACAAATTTAACTTATTTTAATGGCTGCATTTATTTAATTTTATATAAAAAATGTGTACAACAAATTCAGAGCAATTAATGTTGTACCTTTTTTGCGTAATACCTTTAAAACAAAACGATACTCTATTTGCTATTTTATTATATATAGTTCTATAGTTATATATATATATATATATATATATATATATATATATATATATATATATATATATATATATATATAGAGAGAGAGAGAGAGAGAGAGAGAGAGAGAGAGAGCTTTTGCTGCTCCATCATTATCCAGATGCTTGAGACCTTCTGGCACTTATTAGCAAATCTTAGCCTTTTCCTGCATCCAGCCTCCTCCCTCCTTCCCCTTTCACTCTCTCTCTCTCTCTCTCTCTCTCTCTCTCTCTCTCTCTCTCTCTCTCTCTCTCTCTCTCTCTCTCTCTCTCTCTCTCTCGCTCCCCATGGGTGATGTTTGCAACTCAATTTGGCAAATGTAAGTTAGTATTGATTATTATTAATATTTATCATGTTTGTGAAAATGTCTTTTCCCTGGTGCTATTAATCTGTCGTGTTAATAAATGTCTGCTCAAGGCCTGGCGCTGCTCCCTGGGGAGCAAAGCAGAAGAGCAAGGGAAAGAAGGCGAGAGGAAGAGAGGATGAGAAGAGAGGAGAGGAGAGAGAGCGAGAGAGTATGGAGAGACGAGGAGAGAGAGAGACAGAGCAGCGAGAGAGAGAGAAGAGCGATCGAAGACGAATAGAGCGAGAGCGATAGAGCGAGCAGCGAAGAGAGATAGAGAGAGAAGAGAGCGAGAGCGAGCGCTAGTACTCTCTCTCTATCTTATCTTCTCTCGCTCTAGCGCTAGAGCTATCTATCTCTCTAGCTCTCTCTCTCTCTTCTCTCTCTCTCTCTCTCTCTCTCTCTCTCTCTCTCTCTCTCACCCACACACACGTGCAGCCTGCAGCCTCTAATATGATTCCGGTTAGGCTTCGTAACTGATTAGGCTTCGTAAAACCAGGTGTGAAGATTTAAGCATTCTAAGTATGTGCATATATGTACAATTACATGCCGAAGGTGTGAAAATCTTCATATGTTCAATTTCATTGCCCCAAAGCATGATTTTGATTCAAAACTTATACTTTTACTCAAATGTAAATCTCAGAGGCCTGTCTGTGTTTTTCCAGTACTTGAAGTCAAGTAAAATCCTTTTCATTCGGTGTGGCGCTGCCCTCTCAATGTTCTCTCTTCTGATCTAGAGACGGCTGGCACTAACGGCACTCTGGTGGATGAACGCGGTTTCCAACCAGGGCCAATAAAGTTTTTTAATGTTTGCTACGCCTTGGCCACAGGAAGTACTTTGTGTCGGAATGCCGTGTTGTGACCAGCCTGGCCTTTGAAAACAAAAGTAACGAAACACACACAACGGTCATGTGACCTTCATCCAAAGAAAAAGACATAAGTAAGGTGTAAAAAACGACAGCGTGTAAAGTATGAAACCCATAATTGGGAAAACATGTTCAGAAGTTAACAGACCCTGACACAACAGCAGCCGTGGTAAGGCGCTAGACGTTGTGTAGACAATATATATATATTTTATGATTTTTTAAATATGATTTCACCCAGCGTTGAGCTAAAATACTTGAAATCTAAGCAGAAACGTAGCTGCTGGGATTCATTGAGCCAGCAGATTTTCACGCTCTCTGACTGCAGCTGCTGGAGTGAGTGAGTGAGCAGAGCAGATCGTTGTGTATTGACTCTTCAAACAGTTCGAGCTTGATGAAGTCCCTTACTTACTGCCGCTGGACAGAACAAACGCACTTACTGAGTAAATACGCACAGACTCTGAGTTCCAGCGAAAACTGAACACACTTCAGAGGACTTGCGCGTCACATCAGGGGTCACCCCTTGTTCCAACCTTTCAGAGCTGCTTGGAAATATTTCCTGCTGCTTTTACGAGAGGAAATGTAGCATGTTTCTGGAAAGCAAATGTTGCAGTGCCAAGGAATCGTTCTCTTCATGCACGGGTCGGGAAGCAGTGCTCAGGTTTTCCCTTATTCATATAGTTTTGTTTTTCTGAGGTGTGATGAGCCGCGTGTGGCTGAAGAATTAATTGTAAAATATGTCAAATTAATGCATTTCCATGTAAATTTGCATTTCAACCTGAAATGTATTAAAAGTTTATCATTTACTGATATTTTCTCCCGCTGCATGAGTATTTTAATGATTTACGAACTGTGAAATTAAACTGAAAATGCATCACCCAGACTGAATTAATGTGTGTGTACATGTACAAGAAAGACATATCATTATTTACATTAAAGGGTTTTTGTCTTTGCATTTAAATTGTATTTTCATCACAAAGCTATGTTTTATTTGTAACAAAAGTCATCAGTTCGAGCTTGGACTTGATTCGCACCCCTTCTTCCTCTCGAGGGAAGCCCGCATCAGCGCAGGACTCACACGCCCTGCAACCCAGAATGCTTTGCGAATGACCAATCAGACAAAGGGTGTATCTTTGTCCTGAACATAAACATTATTTATTAATAAATAAATACATTTTATTTATATAAGTAGAAATAAAGGTTTACCTATGAGAAATACGATACCAGCGAATCCCAGATAATTGAGTTTGAGAAAAAAAAATTGAATTAAAAAAAGTATTCAAATTTGAGCTTTAATAGAAACAGTCTGTCAGTGAATGCAAAAAGATAAAAAAGAAACGCAAAACACACAATATACAGTACAGACCAAAAGTTTGGACACACTTTCTCATTCAAAAGTTTTCTTTCTTCTCATGACTATGAAATTTGAAACCAGTAGATTTGCACTGAAGGCATCTAAACTCTGAATGAACTCGTGTGGAATTGTATACGTAAGAAAAAAAGTGTGAAACAGCTGAAAATATGTCGTTCTAGCTTCTTCACCGAAGCTCCTTCTGCTTTGAGTACGCTTCGCACACTTTTGCCGTTCTCTCGATGATCTTCAGGAGGTGGTCTCCAGAAACTCTTCTCTTCTAAGAAGAGCGCTGTCAGGTTTAATACGTGGAGTTCTCTCTTATAAATGGAGTCAGGAGCATCAGTGGAGCTGAGCAGAAGTCAGGAGGTGACACAGCTGAGAGTTCCACTTAAGAGATTGTTAGAATCTCTATTATGGAGAGAAAAATGCTCCTAAGTAAAGAAAAACAAGTGGCCATCATTAATTGAAGAAATGAAGGTCAGTCAGTCCTAAAAACTGTTGGAATGAGATGGTATGTCCAAACCTTTGGTCTTTACTGTATGTGGCCCATTCCACCAGCTGTACCTTTACCTCCAATTGGTTATAACCTGCTTTTTGAGTGCTGTTGGACTCCCAAAAAATGTTTTTCAATGAACACATTGCAAATCACAAGCTACATATTAGGCGCTCGGCTCAATCTGGTTGTGCAGGACTAGTTGAGTAATACCATTTAATTTTAATTATTGGGGGGATTTTCACTGGGTCAGATTTTTGGGGAGGTTTGACCCCTGTAACCTCTGTGGAAAATACGCTCCGGAATCCATTGACCATTGTTTGGAGAATATGATGGAAAGAAAGCATTGACGTGAACATGTAGCTTAGAAATTACTTAGCGATAGATTATTTCACATAATGTCGACAAAATGTGACCACACAGTCCTAAACAGATTCTTCGGTCTGAACTAGACAAGTGGATTGTGTACCTAAACACAAACAAGAAGCAGCATTTATTCAGGTTCTTTGAGGAGTTACGGGTCTCATGATGAAGAAAATGTTCCTACTTCCAGCAAAATGAAAGACTGTCCCTAAATATGATCGTGGACTAAACAGTTTTTTACAATTGCTAAGACAGTTTTTTCAATACCTTTAACAAGTTTGTTGAACTCTTAACGCACCGAATCAGTTAAAACACACAATTGGCAAAACAGTTTATTTCATTCTCAAAACCCCTCGTTGTAAACAAAACTCCAAAACTCATTTTCAAAATACAATAACACAGTTTTCAAAACACTAACACATGTTTTCTTCCGACAGCAACATTTAGTCAATCATAACACATTGAGAAAAAACTTGGTTTTAAAATGTCATAGTTTGGTGTTTGGTGGAGCTCGAGTGTAAAAGAAGTTCAAGCATTTGATATTTGTGTTAAATGGATGCATTTTGTATCAAAGCAACAAAAAAAGTGTTAATTGTTGAGCCTACCTCGACTGATGTTGTGCTAATTGTGTTAAAAGTTTAGGAAAGTTGTTAAATGTATTGAAAAAACTGTCTTAGCATTTGTGAAAAACTGTAATAGGATCTACAGGGTCGGTCCTTCGTGACGTCATCAAAGTGTCCGTTGTGTGCCTTCTAGGACAGGACCTCTAGTGGTCTGTTTTGGAGGCTGCCTAAAGTGGTCCGTCAATTACAGAATAGCGATAAATTATGTATCTTTATTCAATGTTTACTGATGAACTAGACATCAAACAATCATACTTTTTCGGATTAATAATCAACTCATTTTGAGATTCCAAGTGCATCGAAACACTAGTAGGTCGAAGACCTGAGATCTTCGTAAGATTCCAGGTGGACTCCCATGGAAGAGGAGCACAGAGCACCTCTATAGCGGCTTACGATAATAAAGACCCCAGTTCTTCAGCTTCTGTGATGCTTTTACAATTTATCAAATAAATCTGATGCCTTCATGTGTCCGTCTTGGCTGCACAGTAGTTTCCAGTGCAATAACAAAGCTGAACAAGCGGTTCATTGTTGCCTCGGCTCGGAACCCCCAAGGTGCGAATTAATGATGCCGGCCCAATGTAATCAGGATAAACAGTTCAGTGTGAGAGCGAGAGCAAACACGAAGCAGAAGAAGGGTTCCGGGAGACGCTTTAAACGTCAGCATCCAGCAGCGAGTCTTATCCGAAGAACATCAGGGTCTCTGTTTAAAGTTGTCTCTCTTTTTGCTCCGTCGACTTGTCTGGGACATTGACAGACTTTGTTTCGTGTGAGATTAAGTTTTAGATTTGATTTGCTGAGACTGCCTCTATTTAACAGTGAAAAAAAAAACAATTCCACAACTTTTTCCCCCTTGTTTCAGCATGCCATGAAACATCTAATCTTGAAAATAAGATTAGTACAAAACCCCATTCAAGCACCCAAAACAAGTACATCTTTAAAATTAAAATGACACACATGATGAAAATGACAACATGAGGTTTGGAAGCCTGGTTAGTTTCGTCCCGGTGTAAATCCCTCTTTTAGAAGGAAGTCTGGAAGAAGTCCTCACATCTTCTGTGTGTGGATCCAGGATCTTCAGTGTCAGAACGCATCACACATGTAATGCAGATTCTTGGCCTTTAGACAGCACTTACAAATGTAAAAATATATTTTTAAAAAGCATGAATGGATGTTACACAACTTCGACCTGTTTTTCGACAAAAGTAGACTTTAAAAAATGAACTATAATGTACTGATTGGTATTTTGAGCTGAAATGTATCGCGTCATGTTCAGGAGACCAATAAGATTGATTTCACATCATATAAAATAGAGTGGGTTTTCTTTAAATTAAAATTGTTTATTCAATAACTTTGTTTTTTATCTACATTAATTTCTACTCATACTCATCTCATCTCATCTTCTTCCGCTTATCCGGGGCCGGGTCGCGGGGGCAGCAGTCTAAGCAGGGATGCCCAGACTTCCCTCTCCACAGACACTTCCTCCAACTCCCCGGGAGGGATCCCGAGGCGTTCCCAGGCCAGCTGGGAGACATAGTCCCTCCAGCGCGTCCTGGGTCTTCCCCGGGGCCTCCTCCCAGTGGGACATGCCCGGAACACCTCTCCTGGGAGGCGTCCAGGAGGCATCCGGAATAGTTGCCCAAGCCACCTCAGCTGACTCCTCTCGATGTGGAGGAGCAGAGGCTCTACTCCGAGCTCCCCCCGGGTGACGGAGCTTCTCACCCTATCTCTAAGGGAGCGCCAAGCCACCTGACAGAGGAAGCTCATTTCGGCCGCTTGTATCCGGGATCTTGTCCTTTCGGTCATGACCCAGAGCTCATGACCATAGGTGAGAGTAGGGACGTAGATCGACCGGTAAATCTAGAGCTTCACCTCTCGGCTCAGCTCCCTTTTCACCACAACAGATCGATACAGCGACCGCATCACTGCAGATGCTGCACCGATCCGCCTGTCGATCTCGCGCTCCATCCTCCCCTCACTCGTGAACAGGACCCCGAGATACTTGAACTCCTCCACCTGAGGCAGGAGTACTCCACTGACCTGGAGAGGGCAGGCCACCTTTTTCCGGTCGAGAACCATGGCCTCAGACTTGGAGGTGCTGATCCTCATCCCAGCCACTTCACACTCGGCTGCAAACCGCCCCAACGCACGCTGCAGGTCCAGGCCCGAAGAAGCCAACAGGACAACATCATCCGCAAACAGCAGAGATGAAATCCTGATGTCCCTAAACCGGACCCCCTCCGGCCCCCGGCTGCGTCTGGAGATTCTGTCCATAAAAACTATGAACAGAACTGGTGATAAAGGGCAGCCCTGCCGGAGGCCAACGCGCACTGGGAACAGGTCTGACCAAGCTCCTGCTCTGGTTGTACAGGGACCGGACAGCCCTTAGCAGAGTGCCCCGGACCCCATACTCCCAGAGCACCTCCCACAGGACACCACGAGGGACACGGTCGAACGCCTTCTCCAAATCCACAAAACACATGTGGACCGGTTGGGCGAACTCCCATGACCCCTCATTCTACTCATTCTCGTTTACTAAATGTAAACTAATGTATTATGTTTGATGCGTTTCTTTCTATTATATTGTTTTCTTCGGTTTAAACACTACTTTCTACCATTTTGGTTAGCCTTGAGTTAATCACATTTTCTGAAATGTACATTTGTGCGATGTGTCATGTGTAATGTTATTGAAAATAACCGAACAGATTCTCTTAGCTGAGTTAGCCTCGTACTTGGTGTCAAGATTCTTTCTGGAGAGCCGATGAACACGGATTTGTAAAAAGTAAATTCAGTTTCCTCACAAACGACATGTCATGGCATGATCTGTTTGAGCGCATGTGCCCTCCATTCTCCTTATGCATATTGCAATACTTTCCGTTTATTTCTTCAACAAGAAATACTTTTATTCCAAGTTTTTATCTCTTTAGGTAAATAGTTGCTTAGAGTTACAACTGAACTTTTTATTGCAAAAATGTGCTATCCGTTGTTTAGTGGTAACATGTTAGATGCACCACTGTTTAGTAGTAAATTCAAACTATATATTACTAAATCTTTAATATTTATACATTACTTAAAAACAATAGTGTGTTTAGGATCACAATAGCAGGGACCTCAGTATTAAAAGCTCACCATCAAACATGCATAAATTGAAGTTTTAAAGAAACTCCGACTTTGAAAGTGCTCTATGCATTGAGGGTTGTAATATTCATATATAGTTTCCAATGTAAAAAATCTCATTAAATCTTTTTTTTTTGCATTATTAGCACTTTATTGTAGCCAAACGGATATATTCTTTTAGCTGTCACTCTTTCTGTGCTTTACTAATGTTTTAAAGTAAATTAAAGATACTTCATTGGTATCAGACCAGCGCTGTTTTAGGGGTTCGAGATGAAGTTAGGCTCCCCCAAAAGGAGCATAAAACCTCGCTTCCACCACTCTTGTTGTTGAAGCTGCTGTTTGAAGCAAGGTGTGCATCCACTGCGAGCAAGCTGTGTTTGAGTGTGAGAGAAAAACAGTTTTGGAGTCATAAATGTGTTCTTGGCAGCTCTGGCAGGGGGCCGGTTGATTGGAAGCACTCCTGCTGTAATTGCAGCCAAGTTAGTCCTGATTGCTAGTCCTGTGTTTGGATAGCAAACTGCTAGAGATTAAGCCAGTCCAGCGTTGGGTATTTGCATGGCAGTTGTCATGGAGACTTCATTGCCCTGCCACAAATAACACTTAAGGAATGCAGCACTTCCAATTTTGGGAGCATCTTTTTTTCTTTTTTTTTTGTAGAGTGAAGCAAAGTATTTTAGCAATCCGAGTTGTTGTTTCGCTAGCATGAATGATAAGTGCTGTGATTATGTTGTCAGCCGAAGATTGACAGTAAATACTGATGCTTGTCGAGGCGTCTGGCCACGTGGTTGGTGCAAATATTATGTGTAAAAACATTTTGCACTGATGGATTGTGCTAGAATCTCTTCAGAGAGACGCTATCCCTCTGGATGGGAACGTTATCTCGTACCGGAATAAATAAGGGGTGAACCCGATCATGTGACTTTCTGGCTTTATTGCATGTCTAGAATTGAGAAATAAAAAAAGTCTTCTAAATCTTTAAAAAATACATGTTTTTTCTACATGTCTAACTCATGTTAATATGTGGATTAGGACCAAATGCCATCTTCAGTTTTAAAACTGAAATAATAGTAAAAAAAAAAAAAAATATATATATATATATATATATTTTTTTTTTTTAACTAATGCAGCTATCTGCAGTATGAATTGAGACAACTCAATCTTTTTGGCCCTCACTCATCCTCACTGCCCCTACCAGAAGAAATGGTTGTCTTTTAAGAGCTTATGGAAAAGAGCAGTTTTGAAAAGCATGGATCGTCAGTGAAAGATGAGCGAATGTGTGTGAAACCAGCTAAATCGGAAATGAATCATGGTGAAAGATTTTGGAACTCAACTGAGATAATCTATAATAATATAGAAATAATCAATGAACGAAACCTTGATGTGTCTTTTTGTACAAATGGTTGTGTTTCAGATGAAAGCGAGGCAGTAGACCGCCTGTTTGACTCAGAGCCCACCCTTGTGACGGGTGAGAGTGCAGAAGAGGAGACGGAAGACAGCATCATGTCCCCTGTAGCAGTGGGTCCCACTTCCCCTTTGCCCAGCAACGAGGACTTCACACCGAAAGAGGGCTCCCCGTATGAGGTGCCCGTCTACATTCCCGATGATATCCCCATCCCTGCTGACCTTGAGCTCCGCGAGTCCTCCGTTCCTATGGCTGGCCTCGGAATCTGGGCTAAAGTCAAGATCCGGATGGGAGAGCGCTTCGGACCGTACAACGGACTGCAGAGTGCAACGGTTAAAGAGAACTCTTACGGATGGGAGGTAAGCCTTCGCTATGCGTCCTAAATGCTTACATTTTTCTGAATGGTTTCTATTTTTGAATGTTTGTGTTCTTTTCCCATGATCACCTACTATTTGGTTTTGGAATCAGTTTGTTTGCAGCCAGTAATTATGTAAGAACTAGCTAGGAGTAATGTCTAAATAGGTCCAACTGAAGCATACAACCATTTTATTCTAAAATGTTTCTAAACAATATCTCTCTCCTAATGGTTTTTATCAACATCGGCTCTTTAGGTTCCATTGATTTTGAGTTCAGGAGTATGACTTCCAGGCCTTGTCTAAATATTCTCGGTTTTCGATTGGTTCTTATTTAAAAAAAAAACAGGGTTACAGGGTAGTTACAGGGTAGTTGTGGTCCGGTGGATGAGGAGATAGACTTGTGATCTGAAGGTCTCAGGTTCGATCCCCAGATCCCCAGAGTTGAAGGTGGAGTGAGTGATGAAACACTTGCTCTCCATCTTCAGCAACCACAGCTGTGGAGCCCTCGAGCGAGCTCCAGTTCCCCGACTGCTCCCCGGGCCCTGCAGCCATGGCTCCCACTGCTCCGGGTGAGTGCTCACGGTGTGTTTGTTCACTGCTGTGTGTGTGTGTGAATGCTGAATGGGTTACATGCAGAGCATAAATTTCGGGTATGGGTCACTCCAGATCTGACCAACTGCTCACTTCCAATCACTAATTATTTCAAACGAGTTTGGTTTACTCCAATGTAACAGCCACAAAGTTAGAATCAAAGAATCATAATTGAGCTGGTCTCCATGAAAGCAACATTTTAATTATACATTCATTTGAACTCTTACTTAAGCATAAATCACTTTTGATGACCAATTGGTTCTTCTTAAAGTTGCCTTTCTTCAAATGGCTTCTATTAAGGTTGGCTCTTCATGTTCCATTTCTGAAGTTGGATTTCAATTGAAAGGAATTGAGTTCAGAACTTTTAGGAAGCTAACTCAGCTTCTTCATACGTTTCCTTCTATTCTCTTCTTCTTTTTCTTCCGATAACTATTACTTTTGGAATTTTTTTTTGATTACCAAATGATTCCTTTTGAAATGATGCTTCCTATTTCTGAATGGCTCTCTTTGTTCGTGTTTTCACACTGGTTTGGGTGACTTTTCGAAACTATATTTGGTTCATCTCAGCAGTGGCAAATGTTTTGTAACATCAAAAGGGCTCAGATACTTAGAATGATTTGCTCTAACAGGAAACTGTAGTTATAGGAAGAAACACAATTAAATATCTGCGTTTTTCAGAGAAGGGTCACACCCCTAAGTCCAGCAGTTACAGAGCTTTCTGCTTACTGGCAAAATGAAAAGAATTTTGGACTCTTCTTATTATTTAAACGTTATTCTTAAACAAAGCCATCACATTTCAGATAGAGAAAATATTCTTAAAGGTTCCATACTGTTTGTTGTTTATCTATTAGAGAGTCAGGGTTAGTATTAGTGGAATAAAATAGTTGCTAATATTTGCACGAAGAGAATATTTAAGCTACAAGAACTATTATGAGCAAATTAAGTTGCCATCATCTCCAGAGATGGTTCTCACCCTCAAATACTAGCAGTGACCTAGCAGCTCCTACTGAAGCACTTGTTTCCTTCCTGGTTCCTCTTTCTGTGTGGCTCCTATAGATGTCCAAATATGTTTTTGCAACTCTTTCCAATTTTTCATTAGACTCATTTAGATCATTTTTGTAAACGATGGAAAAAATAATTACATTTATCTTGGTATCTTTTGGTGTTTATTTGAAAAGGGCATTTTTAAATAGCCTAACTTTGTTATTTAACAAAATCAATATTTAATAAATTATTTAATGGTTCTCCCCCAAAAAGATTCAATTTACAGTTTTTTTTACAATTGCTAAGACATTTTTTTTCAATACATTTAACAAGTTTGCTTAACTCTTAACACACAGAATCAGTTTAAAACACACGATTGGCAAAACAGTTAATTTCATTCTCAAAACCCCTCGCTGTAAACAAAACTCAAACAATAATTTTCAAAATACAATAACACAGTTTTCAAAACACTAACACATGTTTTCTTCCGACAGCAACATTTAGTCAATCATAACACATTGAGAAAATATTTGGTTTTAAAATGACATAGTTTTGGTGTTTGGTGGAGCTCGAGTGTAAAAGAAGTTCAAACATTTGATATTTGTGTTAACTGAATGTGTTTTTTATCAAAGCAAAAAAAATTTTTTAAATGTAGAGCCTTCCTCGACGGATGTTGTGATAATCGTATTAAGAGTTTAGGAAAGTTGTTAAAAGTATTGAAAAAACTGTCTTAGCATTTGTGAGAAACTGTAATTTGAGTGAGAAAGGAATTATTTTCAGTCTTGAAGACTCAGGTTTATCAGTGCAGTCGATGAAAAGCACGCTATGAGCCGAAGATCTTATTCCACGTCTCTACTCCTTTTTTATTTCCCATCCGTCTCTGAATTTCATTTAATGGTCATTTGCAAGAGTCTGATCTCTGAAGAGACCAGCTTTTTTCCTCTGTCTGCATTCATTAGAATGCACTCATTTGGTCACGCCACACGATAGGGGTTACGGGAGATGCGTGGCATTTGCGTGGAGCCGTATTGAACTATTAATTTTCATTTCAACATGACATCGGAGGATATTGAAGTTGCTTGGCTGAGCTCGTTATGGTGCTTGCTGATTCCACCCACGCGACCGATCAGACTGGAGCCACTCTCCATTTCTCTTCTCTCTGCCTCAGCTTCTCCTGGAACCATTATTCCCCTTTAAAAGTAAAACCCGTCAGAGGCGTTTATTTGGTTGGTTTATTCTTACTTAAGCGCTAGAAGTTATTTCCTCAAAAGCTTGCTGACGATTTTCTTCTAGTGTTAAGGTTGTCATCCGTAGTGAACATCTTTTAACCGTTTTAAGCGCTAGCGAAGACAGACCAGCGGAGGTGTACTGTTCTATACAATAGCTGATTAGCTGCCATTTAAGGCTTCTTTTAGATCAGCGTCTGTATTCCCTTTCCAGAAACTCTTGGCTCCGATAGCAGTTTATTGCTGGGTGTGAAAGCAATCATTTTGTTTTTGGGAACCGTTACCAAAACCGCTTCCCGAGGTTGCCTCGGAAACAGTTCAAACAGCCTATTGTAGGGAGGGGCGGGGCATGTGGCTCAGAAGAGGATGTTCCCTGCGCTCTACATGATGTCATAGGTTGATTATACTCAGCAACAAGGCTGGGAATGGGATGCTTTCGTCGTCCGAACTGCACGGTAAATGTGCAAATATGGAGACTGTGAACATCTGAGAACATCTGCAGAACAGTGTTCGCTTCATCTCGCAGGGATTTGTGGTGTCTATCAGTTGACTTCCGGGATGCAACAAGAAGATTGCTGGTTCGAGCCTCGGCTGGGTCAGTTGGTATCTCTGTGTGGAGTTCTCATATTCTCCTCGTGATCGTGTGGGTTTACTCCGGGTGCTCCGGTTTCCTCCACAAGAACAAAGACATGCGGAATAAGAGAATTGAGTAAGAACGATTGTTTGAGTGAGAATGAGTGTGTGTGGATGTTTCCCAGCGATGGGTTGCAGCTGGAAGGGCATCCGCCACATAAAACATATGACGGAAGGGTTGGTGGTTCGTTCCGCTGTGGCGACCCCGAAAGGAAAGAAAGCTGACAACTGGATTGATGGAAACATATATTTTTGTTTTTTGGAAAAATATTTTACAGACGCAAAATAAACTTCTTATTAGTTATTGTCACGCCTGATTCAAAGTATTGTGTATCAGTATCACTAGAATATTGCAAGAAGAGATTGCAAGGAAGAAAAATAAATCTTCGATGCACGGTACTCTGAGGACAGACAAAATTCCTGCAGTTAAGGTGGCTACAAGCAAACCCTGTAGCAAACATCTTTTGTATTAATAGTCCACTATTTGCATGATCAAATCTACACAATACTACACACAAGACACAAAAATGACAGATGAGAGTGTTTGGTGTGTTTTTCAGTGAGTTGTGACTGAAACTTATCAGGTTCGATTATAAATAGTTGGAAATTTTTGACAAGAGCCAGTCTATAAAGAGCTCTTTTTGAACGTAAAACGTTTTAATGAGACAAAGAGGTTTTGGTTATATCATTAAGAAATGTAAAATTTTTATTAGTAGCTTAAAGAATCATTCCAGCTTGAATTTGACTTCAAAGTTGCTATAGCAATTCAGTAGTTAAACATTTAGAGTCTCAGAAGGTTTGCTTACACAAGCATTCACAAGTGCTTTCCAAAATCTGCAAGGTTTGGATGGATGACATACAGTACGATACTCTATCTCCTACTCTTTCTTTTTTACTCTGTCTGTCTGTCTGTCTGTCTGTCTGATGTGACGCTCAGGTTTCAGCCCTAGCTTGCACACGAGAACTTTATAACTCAAGACCCTGGCTGCCACTGTAACGATTGACGAGAAGCACATCTTTTGGTGTCTCTCTCTCTCTCTCTCTCTCCCTCCCTCCCTCTCTCTCCTCTCTCTCGCTTTCTCGTCTCTCTCTCTCTCCTCTCTCTCGCTTTCTCCTCTCTCTTGCTCTCTCTCTCTGTCTCTCTCACTCTGTCTTTCTCTTGCTCTCTCTCTCTCTCACTCTGTCTTTCTCTTGCTCTCTCTCACTCTGTCTCTCTTTCTCTCTCGCTCTCTCTCTCCTCCCCTCTCTCTCTCTTGCTCTCTTTCTCGCACTCTCTTGCACACTCTCTCTGTCTCTCTCTCTGTCTCCCTCCCTCTCTCTCCTCTCTCTCGCTTTCTCGTCTCTCTCTCTATCCTCTCTCTCTCCTCTCTCTCGCTTTCTCCTCTCTCTTGCTCTCTCTCTCTCTCACTCTGTCTTTCTCTTGCTCTCTCTCTCTCTCTCTCTCTCTCTCTCTCACTCTGTCTCTCTTGCTCTCTCTCTCTCACTCTGTCTTTATCTTGCTCTCTCTCTCTGTCTCTCTCACTCTGTCTTTCTCTTGCTCTCTCTCTCTCTCTCACTCTGTCTTTCTCTTGCTCTCTCTCTCTCTCTCTCTCTCCCTCCCTCCCTCTCTCTCCTCTCTCTCGCTTTCTCGTCTCTCTCTCTATCCTCTCTCTCTCTCCTCTCTCTCGCTTTCTCCTCTCTCTTGCTCTCTCTCTCTCTCTCTCTCACTCTGTCTTTCTCTTGCTCTCTCTCTCTCTCTCTCTCACTCTGTCTCTCTTGCTCTCTCTCTCTCACTCTGTCTTTCTCTTGCTCTCTCTCTCTGTCTCTCTCACTCTGTCTTTCTCTTGCTCTCTCTCTCTCTCTCACTCTGTCTTTCTCTTGCTCTCTCTCTCTCTCTTTCATTCTGTCTCTCTTTCTCTCTCACTCTCTCTCTCTCCCCTCTCTCTCTCTTGCTCTCTTTCTCGCACTCTCTTGCACACACTCTCTCTCTGTCTCTCTCTCAATCCAGACAGACATCTGTTGTACCATCTGTGACAAACCATCTGTAAAAATGATGCTTGTTAGCAGCTGCCGGAAAGCAGATGACAGTGTGTTTCCTTCATTTGAAGATGTTCGTTTTATTTACATGATCGCTCTCTTTGGTTTGCGCTGCACTTTCTTCCTTGGAACTGTTCTCTGTCATTTGCTACTACACGTCCACATCCACTTCATCCCAGAGTTCTCCGATGCAGTCAAGAAACCTATAAAAGTCCACATGTTTTACCTTATTTTTTTAACCTGAGCTGAAACTGATATAGATATATAATAGCACATTTTTTTTAAACAGTTGTTTATGGAACTGACTTAAAAATGTCTGTAAAGCCCTCTCAACACATGCTCAGAATTTCAGAAATAGTCCTTTATTGACTTAAAATGTTTTATTTGCCAACTTGGCAGTAACACTACAAAAAAGAAGTCACAACATACACGTAGTGGAATAAATACACGAGTCAAAATAAACTTAACAAAAGACACTTGAAACATGTTTTAAAATGCCAGTCATGAAAAGAAGCCCTATTCACTATCGTTATAATAGTGGTACTTAAAACAATGGAGTCTCAATCTGCCAAACAAAGGGATCAATTTATACTTATAAACACTCCTGTTTAACTATAATTAGAAAATAAGCATTTACAATCTGTTTTTATCAATACTTTCTTCTTACTAAAACACTTTACAATCCCTTTGCAGCAGTATATGGTAGTTCCATTTCTACCTCATAGAATTATTAAGGCTTTTGTGAAGCTACTTTGAATGAAATGTTAAAAATCACTTTATATTAAAAACATTATTTGAGGGGGTTGAGTCTAGGTCGGTGGAGAAAAACCAAAAGAAGGTCGCTGGTTCGAGTCTCAGCTGGGTCAGTTGGTATCTCTGTGTGGAGTTCTCATGTTCTCCTCGTGATCGCGTGGGTTTACTCCGGGTGCTCCGGTTTCCTCCACAAGAACAAAGACATGCGGAATAAGAGAATTGGGTAAAAGCGATTGTTCGTACTGTTTGAGTGAGAATGAGGGTGTGTGGATGTTTCCCAGCGATGGGTTGCAGCTGGAAGGGCATCCGCCGCATAAAACAAATATCCCGGAAGAGTAGGTGGTTCATTTTGCTGTGGAGACCCCGAAATGGGAAGAAAATGGATGGATGTTTTCGTGCTGCTTGACTTTTGTTCGACCGCAGTAATGTTGACGTCTCAGCGGTGCGGGTTAATAAGAAGAGGCTGCAGGTGGAACAGGAAGTGCTCTTGTGTCCATCCCTCAGGCTCTTCTGTCTCAGATGAAAAGGTGTTAACTCGGAATCATTTCAGCGAGACGGACAGCTCAATCGCTGTGATGCTTTGCCTCAGGGCTTCACTTCCAGAGACTCGCAGTGTCTCTCCCTCTCGATCTCTCTCTGCAGAACAAGAGACAGAGGCGTCTATTTAAAAGCCATTATGATCCCCTTTATCACAACACATCATAAGAGCGACTCCAGACACAGACGCTTTCAATCAAATCTCTTTCGGAGCGAGACTCTTGGGGCCTGTGGGTTGAGGGCCAGGTGCTGCGATGGCACTGGCTGCATTATCGACGGAAGTGCCGAACACATTCTTGAAGCGCGATGCTGAGATGCTGTCAGATTGCATCCATCGGGGACCGCTGTCACCAGGCCTTTGTGTGGCTACTGTCAGATATCACTGGAAGGGACAGGGCTGCGAGTTTCTCTATTATCCATTATTCTTGAGACAATTACTGAGGATGGAAATGTCGAGGAAACAGTACAAAAGTGAGACAGCGAGCTTTAAAGAAAGCAAAAGGGCGCTTTCTTTCTCTTACGAGATCTAATTTGGTAAACCTCTACGAGGGTCAGAGCCTAAATACGGAGCGTAGCAGTTTAACTGACCTAACAAATCCTCCAGAAAATGATTTTATTTAAAAAAAGAATGATATTAGAGTTTTTTTGTGATTCCTTAATAATACTTTAACTTCCAAAAGACATAACGATTGAGATTATAATACATTTTATGTTATGTTACTATTAAACGCATTGCCTTTGGGCTGGGTTGGAATCATGTGCAAATTAAAGAAAAAATAGACATGGAACATTATTGAAAATAGGAAATAAAATGAAGGCATCTTTCAATTACATTTATTCGATCAGCATAAATGATTTATCCAAAGTAAGTTACCTTACACAATGAGTACACCTTAACACAGAGGTCGTCTTAACTGATCACCCGAAGCACGAAGTGCTCTGAATTGCAAACTATGCAAAGGTTAGTTTTTTTTTTCAATTATGATGAGTGCTCACAGAATAAAAGAGTTTTCAGTAGTTTTTTAAAAAGCTGTTAGTGTTGCTGCTCTCCTGACTGGATCAGATAGCTGTTCTGTCAGACAGGGACAGTGAGAGAGAAGGTTCTGCTGAGAGATGTTCCGTCAGACAGGGACAGTGAGAGAGAAGGTTCTGCTGAGAGATGTTCCATCAGACAGGGACAGTGAGAGAGAAGGTTCTGCTGAGAGATGTTCCATCAGCCAGGGACAGTGAGAAAGAAGGTTCTGGTGAGAGATGTTCCGTCAGACAGGGACAGTGAGAGAGAAGGTTCTGCTGAGAGATGTTCTGTCAGACAGGGACAGTGAGAGAGAAGGTTCTACTGAGAGATGTTCCATCAGCCAGGGACAGTGAGAGAGAAGGTTCTGCTGAGAGATGTTCCATCAGCCAGGGACAGTGAGAGAGAAGGTTCTGGTGAGAGATGTTCCGTCAGACAGGGACAGTGAGAGAGAAGGTTCTGCTGAGAGATGTTCCATCAGCCAGGGACAGTGAGAGAGAAGGTTCTGCTGAGAGATGTTCAGTCAGACAGGGACAGTGAGAGAGAAGGTTCTGCTGAGAGATGTTCCATCAGCCAGGGACAGTGAGAGAGAAGGTTCTGCTGAGAGATGTTCAGTCAGACAGGGACAGTGAGAGAGAAGGTTCTGGTGAGAGATGTTCCGTCAGACAGGGACAGTGAGAGAGAAGGTTCTGGTGAGAGATGTTCCGTCAGACAGGGACAGGGAGAGAGAAGGTTCTGCTGAGAGATGTTCCGTCAGACAGGGACAGGGAGAGAGAAGGTTCTGCTGAGAGATGTTCCGTCAGACAGGGACAGTGAGAGAGAAGGTTCTGCTGAGTGATGTTCCGTCAGACAGGGACAGTGAGAGAGAAGGTTCTGGTGAGAGATGTTCCATCAGACAGGGACAGTGAGAGAGAAGGTTCTGGTGAGAGATGTTCCATCAGACAGGGACAGGGAGAGAGAAGGTTCTGCTGAGAGATGTTCCATCAGACAGGCACAGTGAGAGAGAAGGTTCTGCTGAGAGGTGTTCAGTCAGACAGGGACAGTGAGAGAGAAGGTTCTGGTGAGAGATGTTCCGTCAGACAGGGACAGTGAGAGAGAAGGTTCTGGTGAGAGATGTTCCGTCAGACAGGGACAGGGAGAGAGAAGGTTCTGCTGAGAGATGTTCCGTCAGACAGGGACAGTGAGAGAGAAGGTTCTGCTGAGTGATGTTCCGTCAGACAGGGACAGTGAGAGAGAAGGTTCTGGTGAGAGATGTTCCGTCAGACAGGGACAGTGAGAGAGAAGGTTCTGGTGAGAGATGTTCCATCAGACAGGGACAGTGAGAGAGAAGGTTCTGGTGACAGATGTTCCGTCAGACAGGGACAGTGAGAGAGAAGGTTCTGTTGAGAGATGTTCCGTCAGACAGGGACAGTGAGACAGAAGGTTCTGCTGAGAGATGTTCCGTCAGACAGGGACAGTGAGAGAGAAGGTTCTGCTGAGAGATGTTCCGTCAGACAGGGACAGTGAGAGAGAAGGTTCTGGTGAGAGATGTTCCGTCAGACAGGGACAGTGAGAGAGAAGGTTCTGCTGAGAGATGTTCCGTCAGACAGGGACAGTGAGAGAGAAGGTTCTGGTGAGAGATGTTCCGTCAGACAGGGACAGTGAGAGAGAAGGTTCTGCTGAGAGATGTTCCGTCAGACAGGGACAGTGAGAGAGAAGGTTCTGCTGAGAGATGTTCCGTCTGACAGTGACAGTGAGAGAGAAGGTTCTAGTAAGAGACGTTCCGTCAGACAGGGACAGTGAGAGAGAAGGTTCTGCTGAGAGATGTTCCGTCAGACAGGGACAGTGAGAGAGAAGGTTCTGCTGAGAGATGTTCCATCAGACAGGGACAGTGAGAGAGAAGGTTCTGGTGAGAGATGTTCCGTCAGACAGGGACAGTGAGAGAGAAGGTTCTGCTGAGAGATATTCCGTCAGACAGGGACAGTGAGAGAGAAGGTTCTGCTGAGAGATGTTCCGTCAGACAGGGACAGTGAGAGAGAAGGTCCTGCTGAGAGATGTTCCGTCAGACAGGGACAGTGAGAGAGAAGGTTCTGGTGAGAGATGTTCCGTCAGACAGGGACAGTGAGAGAGAAGGTTCTGGTGAGAGATGTTCCGTCAGACAGGGATAGTGAGAGAGAGAAGGTTCTGGTGAGAGATGTTCCGTCAGACAGGGACAGTGAGAGAGAAGGTTCTGGTGAGAGATGTTCCGTCAGACAGGGATAGTGAGAGAGAAGGTTCTGCTGAGAGATGTTCCGTCAGACAGGGATAGTGAGAGAGAAGGTTCTGCTGAGAGATGTTCCATCAGCCAGGGATAGTGAGAGAGAGAAGGTTCTGGTGAGAGATGTTCCGTCAGACAGGGACAGTGAGAGAGAAGGTTCTGGTGAGAGATGTTCCGTCAGACAGGGGACAGTGAGAGAGAAGGTTCTGGTGAGAGATGTTCCGTCAGACAGGGACAGTGAGAGAGAAGGTTCTGCTGAGAGATGTTCCGTCAGACAGGGACAGTGAGAGAGAAGGTTCTGCTGAGAGATGTTCCGTCAGACAGGGACAGTGAAAGAGAAGGTTCTGGTGAGAGATGTTCCGTCAGACAGGGACAGTGAGAGAGAAGGTTCTGGTGAGAGATGTTCCATCAGACAGGGACAGTGAGAGAGAAGGTTCTGCTGAGAGATGTTCCGTCAGACAGGGACAGTGAGAGAGAAGGTTCTGGTGAGAGATGTTCCATCAGACAGGGACAGTGAGAGAGAAGGTTCTGCTGAGTGATGTTCCGTCAGACAGGGACAGTGAGAGAGAAGGTTCTGGTGAGAGATGTTCTGTCAGACAGGGACAGTGAAAGAGAAGGTTCTGCTGAGAGATGTTCCGTCAGACAGGGACAGTGAGAGAGAAGGTTCTGGTGAGAGATGTTCCGTCAGACAGGGACAGTGAGAGAGAAGGTTCTGCTGAGAGATGTTCCGTCAGACAGGGACAGTGAGAGAGAATGTCCTGGTGAGAGATGTTCCGTCAGACAGGGACAGTGAGAGAGAATGTCCTGGTGAGAGATGTTCCGTCAGACAGGGACAGTGAGAGAGAAGGTTCTGGTGAGAGATGTTCTGTCAGACAGGGACAGTGAGAGAGAAGGTTCTGGTGAGAGATGTTCCGTCAGACAGGGAAAATACAGAGACGGTTTTGTGAGTAGGTATTGGTGATTTAAACTAAATTCAAGCCGGTAAAGAGAAGAGTAAGGAATGGTCCGCTTGGGTTGCTTTGGTTTTGGGTACTGCATGCAGTTTAAGCTAATGATGCAGATTTCAAATCAGAATAGTAGATCGCAGTGAATTTTATAGTTGTGGATTTTAAAGCTTTATAATCAATTTAGTGTTTTGAGCAAACTCTAAATTCTTTCACAATGTATACTACTTGATGCACATCAAACGGTAAAGTGCAGTGTTTTTATTTAGTTATGTTTGTGCTCATAATTATCGGATATTTAAACCCCCTGATTCTTAAAAATCAGCAGAGTGCCTTACACCTGATTCTTAAAAATGAGAATGAAAAGGGGCATGGTCTGAATGGGTACTGAGGTGCCAGGGATGGGGCGAGTTACAGGACAGGACACTGCTCATTTGCTTACATGATTGAGGTTTGTGTTGCATGGGAACGGAAACAACACTTTCGTATTAACTCATTTATGAAATGCAAATTAGTGAGTCATGTCTCATAACAACAAACTAACTTCATACCGGTGGCGAGAGATCAGCGTCTGACTGCGGGTACAGGGAGACTTCCATTTTGAACAGATTTTTGAACAGAAACAACCCAGATACTAATTTTAATGTGGCTTCAAACCTACAGCTAAGATGTTGCCATCATTAGTTCATTTTCACCGGGCCAAAAGTGGTCTAAATCATTTTAGCCAGACGGACACCAAATAAGTGTCAAAGCGATCAATAAAGAAGAATCGATCAATAAAATACTTTCGATCAACTTCAGCAGCCTAATATTTGTCACTACATTATCATTGTTTTTAATTTTAACAAACTTTAATCAGGAGAGTGGGGTGTCACGGTGGTGCAGTGGGTAGCGCAGTCTCACAGCAAGAAGGTCACTGGTTCGAGCCTCGGCTGGGTCAGTTGGTATCTCTGTGTGGAGTTCTCATGTTCTCCTCGTGATCGTGTGGGTTTACTCCGGGTGCTCCGGTTTCCCCCCACAAGAACAAAGATATGAGGAATAAGAGAATTGGGTAAAAACGATTGTTCATAGTGTTTGAGTAAGAATGAGTGTGTGTGGATGTTTCCCAGCGATGAGTTGCAGCTGGAAGGGCATCCGCCGCATAAAACATATGCCAGAAGAGTTGGTGGTTCATTCCGCTGTGGCCGAAAGGCAAAAAGCATACAAGACGCGTCAGTTTCAAGGTGTAATAACTTTACAACGATTAACAGAACAATGAAAAATACGCTATTTCTCACTTGAACAAATGGCATCAAATTTGACGCTTTTAAGAAATGTGTTATTAAGTGTAATCTGTGTCTTTGCACCATCTTCTGGTATGTTTTACTCACGCCGTTTCTCCACAAACTTCAAAGGCTTTGACCCAGAGATGACTTCGCTGCAATGCAAACTCTCTATTTGCCTTCATGACACGAGGTGCTTTTCATATCAGCATTATTCATCCTCCCTGAAAAACTCAGATCTGCCTCGCTATTTTCTGCTGTTTGCCGCGCTGTTGACTTAACGATACCTGGTTCTGGAAGTGTTCTCTGTGCGCCTTTGGTCTACGTGACAGATGTTTGATTCTCCAGGGTTGTTCCTCATATTTTAGCTCGGATTCTTTTGTGTCCTGATCCGCCTCTGACAGGTGGATTTCACGGCTGTGGTTGGCTTTGTGTGCGCTAACGCTAACATCCCTCTCGACTGGAGCGCCACACCTCGGTGCTATCTGTCCTGACCCAGCCGCTCACCTCTCTGTTTGCCATCCTTTGTAAAGCTCATTCAGCCGTTTGTGGAGACAGTCACATGCTGAAGCTTTTCAAAAATGTACAGACAGGCCGGCGGGGAGACGAACAATGCTAATGGTTATTGGGAGGATTGACCATAGACTTCAGATTCCTCATGTTCTCATTGTTTTTGTACACCTCAAACAGATCCCAACAGAATCTATTTTTTGTATTCCCACTTGCTTGCTTTTTCATGTAAATAACAAGACACAGAACAGAACCGAAACGTAATTTTTTTTCAGTTGATCAAACTGAATGATGAAGAACAGAAACACGTAGCTTTTAGCATAACTAAGAAATATCAGGACAGCTGAAACACGCTAATCGTTTTTAAATGGAACTAAATAATATCAAAAAGTGTATAAGGTGCCACTTATAGAAGCTGTCTAAATATCTCCCGGTCATGAAAGCTGGAAGTGTTTCCTCCAGAAGACCACCACAAGTTCCTATAAAACACAGATATGCTGCCTCTTCATCCCACGTGGCATGAATCAAAGTCTCCTGTGGTCTCTGAGAAGCTTCTATTAGCGCTGCATCACCCAGAGCCAACCTTTGTTTTCCAACACAGAGAAGCGCTCTCTAATTCCTTCCACTCCCATCGACTTTATGGAGTTTTTAAATATGCAATTAGCCAATTTACTCCAATTTTCCCTGTTTTCAGGGCAGCCGAGGAGAGCAGATCAAGCCTAATAATAAACATATGCTCGGCATGCTCTGAGAGGCGCTGCCATCTTCTCCAACCTCCGTCAGATACTCAGAGGAACACAGTAATTGATAGCAAGGGAAGCTGGCTGCTAATGAAATGTCGAGATTTATTAGGGCATTGATGCCTTATCATCTGTACATACGCTATTACTCCATCTGCTAATTAATCTGGGCTTTTAATGAAAATTGTTCAAGCAGTCGAGCGATTCGGGTCCCTTTTGGTGAGATTTTTCTCTGTTTCGTTCTTGCAAAGTATTAAACACTTTTTAGAATTTAAAGCACAATGACAAGCACAAAATAAATTGTTCAGCAAAACAGAATTTTGAAAAAAAACTTAAATGAGAGAAAATGAAGAACAAATAAAAAACTATGAAAATTACAGAAAAATGTGAAAAAAATACATTTTTAAATTAATTCCAGTGAATTGTATTTTAGAAAAATAGCTGAAACATCCAGCCTCAGCTTAAATTTTTTTTTTTTATTCAAGTAAAGTCAGAACTTCTTTAGTTTGAGATGTACAGGAGCGTTAAACACGTCACTGTCGATCTTGTGAAGTGTTTGTTTTTGTAATTTACAGTTTTTCACAAATGCTAAGACAGTTTTTTCAATACATCTAACAACTTTCCTAAACTCTTAACACAATTATTACAACATCCGTCGAGATAGGCTCCACAATTAACACATTTTTGTTGCTTTGATACAAAAATTAAGTTTTTTGAAAACTGTGTTATTGTATTTTGAAAAAGAGTTTTGGAGTTTTGTTTACAACGAGGGGTTTTGAGAATGAAATGAACTGTTTTGCCAATTGTGTGTTTTAACTGATTCGATGCGTTAAGAGTTAAGCAAACTTGTTAAAGGTATTGAAAAAACTTAGCAATTGTGAAAAACTGTAATGTCAACATTTGCTCACAGAAGTGACATTATCAGAATGAATTTGAATCAGGTTCTGCTACACATCGAATAAGAATGCGACACAAACTTATCATCAAACATAAATGCTATTTTGCTAAAGTAATGCACTACAGTAAACACAGCAAAAAGAAATCTGTTAACAAAAGTAACTTAAATATGAAAACGTCTCTTTTTACACAAAATGTAACACATACACAAGACATCAAAAGCCACTGTTTCTCTACCAATTGGATGCTCCAGCAGCTTTAATCAAAGCTCCGCGTAGCCGGGCTCTGAGAGGGTACCAGAGCGCTGCTGCTCTGCAGTAAGAGCCCATCGTTCATGCGAGTGTTGATGAACGGCCCCTCGCCCGCTCTCTCGCCCGGGGCCAGCGCAGACACTGGCTGCTCTCTGCTCCGCTCTGAGGGATGACGTTTGTCTGCCATGTTTGTCCAGCTAATTACACAGCGTTTTTCCCCATGGACATGTGTATTTGTCTCTTCAGGAAGATATTTGTCTCTTTCGGATGGAGTTAATCAAACTCACAATGGAGGCAGTGTTTTGGGTGATGGAGGGCTGATTGATGGACGTTTGTGGGTGACACTGGCGTTATTGTCGAAAACCTTTAGCAAAAGTAAACTAGCATCAAAAATTCTGAGCTGTTTTGCCACTGTGCACTTAATGACGTTAACACTAACAATTTAGAGGCATCATCGCATCACGGTGGTGCAGTGGGTAACACGGTCATCTCACAGCAAGAAGGTTGCTGGTTCGAGGCTCGCCTGGGTCAGTTTGCAAACACTCTCCACCCATCACACACACATCCATAAAGGGTAATGTGTGTGAAGTGGCCACAATGGCAGACTGGCCCTAGAGGGGATTGAACCTCCAACCTTCTGGTTACTGAACCACCAACTCCACCACCGCGCCATCTTTTTTGTGTGTTTTTTATGAGTAAAGTTGAGTCTGTATTTTCAGAATGTCTCCCATCTGAAAGACGTCCATTTATTTTTAGCTATTTTTTATTTGAGTTCTGACCTGGTGCAACTGTTCGCGCTAACTGTGTGGCACACTTTTTGGTAACCATGCATTTGAAGGACTTCACAATATAAAAAACGTTTTGATTTAATCAAACTTACAATCAAATCCTGAACCTGCCCAGCCCTTAGTTATGAATAATAAATAATAACATGTTTTATTCTAGACATCATTCAACTCTCTATGTAACGATCCAGCATGAGCTGGGATCTGGTAACCGTTGTTTCAGAGTGAGCAACCTTGCTCCAGTAAACCCAAATGCAGAGGCGGAAGACAACGAGGAGTCCACAGGTTAAAACAAAAAATCTTTACTTCCAGTAACAAAAAACACCAACACAAAAGGTGTTGAGACTCTTTCAACTTGAGTAACAAAATGACATAAAAGGTACAAAAGACTTGAAAACAAAACAGACTTGAGGATCTCAAAATGAACTTCCAAAAAAAATAAGATCAGAACATGTGCTAAACATAGATCCGTGGGCTTCTGATCAACAAGGCAGGAAGGTTCAGGACTGAGCATTGAAAGCACAGTCTTTATATAGGGCAAAACACAGGTGCTGACAATGAGCCTGATTGTCCGCGCTCCTAGTGGAACTGAGGGTAAGGGCACCACCACCAGTCTGGGAGAGGCAGTGCATGGCAGAAGCACCCCCTGGTGGCACGGAGGACGTGAGTCCTTACACTCTAGCTCACTTTAAAAACATAAAAAAGCCTAATCCACTTTTCAGAAGAAAATAAGTTAAGGACAAATTAAAACACAACATTACAAGGGTAGAGAACAAGCAGAAATGGTTAAAGATTAAATAATAGATTGTGTAAATAAACTCACAAATGTATATTTTCAAAATCTTAATGCTTGTTCTGCTTGTTCTGTAGAGGATTCATTCATCTAATTAGCACTTTGAATTCCCAGCCATAACAAAGCTCAGCTAATATAATAATAAAGGCGTGTTTCCTTTTCTTTGTGCCAGTGAGCAGGTCGGGATCGGGGTGGGATAGAACCCCGAAAGAGACCCCAAACGTGAGCTACAGGAACTCAACACAGGCCGCTGAGCCGAGCTGACTCAGAGCTTCGTGGAAGAGAGACTGAATGCTTACATACGAGCAACTGTTCAGTCCTGTAGGCCTACAATTTTTCCCTCGTTTTTGGCTAAAGCTGTACCCCACAAAAAATGGGCAGCGAACGAATGCGAACCACACGATGTGTTGGCCGCACTCTGGCTTGTTCTGTCAAAGGATTCATTTCCACTAAACGTCCTCATATTTAACATCAAGCACTGGAACGAAAGAAGGGAGGTGTTCTTTTCTCACCCTTGTTTCTTGTCCTGGAATGTTTTCAGATCATTACAGACAGAAATAGCCTTACAATACTGTTTAGATTACCAGCCATGATTGCAATACAAAACAGAATAAATCCTTACCCAGACGAGCCTAATGACGGTGTGGAAAAATGCCTCTTAAGTCGCTCAAAGTTCAAGCTCTCTGTCATAGTTAGAGCGCCCCGGGTGAGCCTTAATGTGAGTGCCTATCCTTCAGAAGAGACTGATGCCTGACTGTTATTCTTTCCTCAAGACAACGATGTGAAATAACAGCCGTTTAGAAGCTCGAAGACAATGACGACATTCTGCTTCACGAGGCAGAAATTTGTCATTATTCTGGAAAGCGGCCTCGGCTGGCTGTTGAGGCTCGGGCGAGCGTCGGCTGCAGGAGTGATGTTCGTCTCTGTGCCCGCGGTCGAGCCCGTCCCTGTAAACATGCCTTGCTCTGATGAGGGACGCATTTTTCACCACAATTTCCTTGCTTTTCCTAAGAGCCTGTTTCAGGACGAGTGGGTGCAGGCGCGCTGGTTTCATGCCTGTAAGTTATGTCACTCCGACCGCGTGAAGCATAGCTCGGTGTTTGCTTAGCGTCTGCCTGGAGAATTACGGTCGAATCAGTTTTGAGATTAAATATTTGGACTAATTCCTTAATAAAACAGATTTCTGAGGTTTTCGCTGCGCTAATTCGGTGGAACAACAAACCAGATTTTTCTTTTCTTTTCTTTTCTTGTAGGAAACGCTCTTTTGTTCATTTTGGCACAATGATACAATCAATCCCGTTTAATGGGACAGCAAATATCTATTCTTTCTCTTTCTCCTTTTCATGTTTATTTAATTTTAAAATGCTAACTTCCTTTCCTGAGAGAACATTTGGTCCTTGCTTCCTTTGTTCCTTCATGTCTTCCTCGCTTCCTTCCTCATTTCCTTCTTTCCTCTCTTTCCTGTTTTCCTTTCTACCTTCCGTCATTGCTTCCGACTTCTCTTCTGATCTTTTGTCTTTCCTTCTTTCGTTCATTCATTCTCTCTTTCCTTTCACCTTTAATCTTTTCTTCCCTCTACTCTTCTTTGTTCCTGCTGTCTATATTTCCTTCCCTCAATCTTTTAGTGCTTTCTTCTGTTCTTTACCCGTTCCTACCTTCTACTCTTCCTTTCTTCATGTTGCTTTTCTTTTTTCCCTCTATCCTTCTGCCCTTTGTCTCTTCTTACCATATGCTCTTCAATTCTTTCTTCCTCACTTCTCTCCTTCCCTCTATCCTTTATTACACTCTATCCCTCTGTCCTTTATTTCTTCCTACTTTCTGCCCTCTCTTTCTTTCTTCCTCGTGTCTTTTTTTCCTTCCTACTTTTGGTCATTCCTTCCATTTTCTTCCTGACTTTCTCTCCTTACTTCCATCTTTCAATATCCATTCCTACCTCCTGTCATCCCTTCTTTTGTTCCTCCTGACATTCTCTCCTTCCTTCCGTCTTTTACTCCTTCCTACATTCTGGCATCCTTCTTTTCTTCCTCTTGTCTTTCATTCTTCCTTTTATCATTTTCTTTCATGCTTACTTCCTTCTTTCATTGCTTTCTTCATCCCACTATCTTTGCCACCCTTTTTCTGTTTGCCCTTTCATCCTTCCTTTCTCTAGTCTTTCTTTTTCCTCACTAACCATTTTAGTTTCCATCAATCTTCCTCCTTCTTTTCTTGTTTTCACACGTGATCAGAGTAAGTCTCCATCGGTCCAAATGTTGAAATAACAACCGAAAGTCAACCATTCTGAGATATTTGGTGAACATTTTGATTATCACGTCAGCTTGTTCCACATTTATAATCATAATTCTGACCGTTGTGTCTATTGTGAGCTGATGCTCTTGATTACGCTTAATTAGCCAGCGTGGGCAGCTCAGGACGAGATGTTATTCTCTGCGTCTATCCTTTCCTGGTGTCAGCAAGCATTTTCCTTCCCTGTCTCAAGAGCTCTGGACTTCATAGCGTTTGACTCTAGCGTCTTATCAGCGCAGTAATTTAGCCCTCACAGCTTGGGTTTCTGTCGGCCTCCTCCGGCCCATTGTCCGACGCAGCTGTAGTTTAGATAAACCCTCCTGACGGAACAAAGTCTGCCTTGACCTCTACAGACCCAATCGCACTTGTTTCCCTCAAAACTAATTTCTGCGGCTTTCAGGCCTGGAAGAGCGTAAGACAGGAGACGAACGGAGGGAGGGAGGGAATGTGAGAGGGGATGTGGATGGCTGGCTGCCCCTGGCTGCGCTCTTCCATGCTAGTCAGTAAAACACATCCCTCTTCATAATGAGCTCCTCTGAGTTTCTTCATACTCACACGCTGTACAGAGCAAATGACCTTCCCCAAAGGAAAGAAATATCACACAAGAAGTCTCGTTCAGATCTATTGTTTGTTTTTATAGACACTAAAAAACCGTTAGCCCTTCAGGCTGTGTTGCTGCATTTTATCTGCTTTTGCTTTTAGAGTAACGTTTAAACTAAAAAGGTTGTTATCATTAGTTCAGGGCAACCGTAGTGTTTATTTGTGTAATATGTTTTTTTACGTAATGAGTGGCTGCAGAACTAATGGGTTTTACAATTAAGTTTATACTGCTTGAAAACGAAAAGGTGATGATCTATTTTTTCATCTTCAGAAAACGACGTCCAAGTAGGAGCCAACCTTTACAGTAAACGTACACATTTGTTTGTTACTGTTTTAAATAATTAATGGACAAAACTGTAAAATAAATTGGAACTATTTTAAAGTGTTGGTTTTGTTTTTAGATATATTCCACAGATTCAACAGGACATTTTGATAATAAAAAAAAGAAAAATACAATTACCTTGTTAAGTTTTCACTCCTTGTTTAGACATCCTCCCAATTCACTTTCTGCACTATAGCTGTTAAAATGTTCATTCTGAAGTTCATTCTAAGTATTCTTTGTTCTCTTGTTTAGTTATTTGGAGAAATCCCTGTTCAATATCCTCCCATAAAGATGAGTTAAAGCTAAATAAAACACTTAAACATAGTTTGTCACTTTTAGTAAAGCTTTAAATGTACTATTCTTAAACATACGTGTGACATCACTGACACATTGTAGTTTATTAAGTCTAAAATGCGGCAGTCTCATGTGACCAACCTGCATCAGTTGCATCCTCATATTTAGTAAGCGGATCATCCCCAGCAAAATCCTAAAAGCAAAATAAACTCGATCCAGAGTGAATTTAGTCGTTCTGTCAATAGGGTTAAAAAAAGTTAAAATGTCTTTAAAAAAAACCTTTTTCATGTGGAAACGTTAAAATTAAAATAAGGTTTTTTTTACATTTTTCAGGGATTATTCATAGATGCAAAACTTCATTAGAATTGTTACCTGATCTGCTGAAGAGTAGTATTATTAGTTTTAGAAGTAGTTGTTGTAGTCAAAGAAATAACAATAGTTTAAGTGTGAGCGTGTCATGGTGGCGCAGTGGGTAGCACGGTCGTCTCACAGCAAGGTCTCTGGTTCGAGTCTCGGCTGGGTCAGTTGGTATCTCTGTGTGGAGTTCTCATGTTCTCCTCGTGATCGTGTGGGTTTACTCCGGGTGCTCCGGTTTCCTCCACAAGAACAAAGACATGCGGAATAATAGAATTGGGTAAAAACGATTGTTCATAGTGTTTGAGTGAGATTGAGTGTGTGTGGATGTTTCCCAGCGATGGGTTGCAGCTGGAAGGGCATCTGCTGCATAAAACATATGCCAGAAGAGTTGGTGGTTCATTCCGCTGTGGAGACCCCGAAAATGATGAAAGCTGACAAGAAAATGGATGGATTTTTGCAATGTAACAAAATATGTTAATAATAACTTAATGATTCTCAGAGTAACCCTCTATAGAGAAGGACCAAATAAACTCAGAAACAGATAAATTCAACTTGAAAACTTCTCATTTACTGCTTTCTTTGTGATTCGCATTCACCATGTTACTGCTCGGCTCTGTTACTGCATCCAGTTTGTTAGCATTCCTACATCATTCCTAAGCCCAAACGAATTTAGAGTTGTGCATGTTAAAGCAGTTTGAAGGCTAGCCTCTCCTGTGCTGAGTGGCGTCTCAGGAAAACCAGAAGTATAGATTGAGAGGTTGTGTTAAAAAAATCTATTCTCCTCCGCTGTCATCTTTCAGCTTCATCGGCTCTTCACGATGTAAATCCAAATCCCACTGTCTGCCAGCCTGTCCTCTCTAAAGCTCCCTGAAAGGACGGAAGAGAGCAGAAGTGGTTGAGAGGGGCCCTACAGGAGTGGCTGGTCGGGCCCTCTCTATACCTCGCCAGGGCCGTCCTTGAGTCTGCCTCTCTCGGGGGGTTCCCAGGGAGACGGAGGCTGCTCGCAGACACACAGGGATTAGCTTTTCACATGGTTGGGGGTCCGGGCCTGAAAAGAGCTGACAAGCAAACAGCTTTATTAAAACTCTGAGGAGAAGAGGGGCTGAGCGGGAGGGAGTGTTAAAGCAGAGTGAGAAAAATAATTCCTCGCTGGACTGTCGAGGGAAGATTTTAGCTCAATTCTCTCCCAGTGCTTTATTTTGAGTCTGCTTCTGTATAAAACATACATGAAATTCAAGTCAAAGAACCTACACTGCATGGCAGTCTGCTGTTGAAACTAAAACTTTAGCCTATACGATTACCACCATTGTAACAATTACTACATCCATTCTACCACTAGTCCTGTACTTCCACCACCAACTACAACCATTATCTCTGTTGCTTCTTCTTCTTATAGTCCAACCGTAACTGCAGGAAATAAAGTAATGCTGCTTCCACCATTAAATCTACCACTAGTGCTGCCCTTAGGTGTACAACAAGAACTACATCTTTTTGTATGTGAAGGAACCAGTCAGTTGTAGCAGTAGATGTAGAAGTTTTGGTAGTAGAGGCAGAAGATTTGATATTTAAATTAGTTGTATAAGAAGGAATGGCTGTTGTAGAAGCAGTAACAGTAGTAATAATAATACTAATAATAATAACAACAACAATAATAATAATAGTAATAATAACAATAACAATAATAATAATACCACTACTACTACCACCACCACTACTACTACTAAAAATAACAATAATGGTATTAATAATACTATTACTACTACTACTACTAATAATAATAATCATAATATTAATAATACCCCTAATACTACTACTACTAATATTAATAGTAATAATAATAATATCACTACTACTACTACTACTACTGCTACTACTACTAAAAATAACAGTAATGCTAATAATACTACTACTACTACTAATAATAATAATAATGCCTTCTATTTATATAGCGCTTTTCTAGACACTCAAAGATGCTTTACAATGATCAGAGCATTATTCAGTCCACCAAACACACTCCAGCAGTCACTCTCATCCACCAAACACACTCCAGCAGTCACTCTCATCCACCAAACACACCCCACCAGTCACACTCATCCACCAAACACACCCCACCAGTCACTCACATCCACCAAACCACACTCCACCAGTCACACACATCCACCAAACACCCCCCACCAGTCACACACATCCACCAAACACCCCCCACCAGTCACTCACATCCACCAAACACACTCCACCAATCACAGTCATCCACCAAACACACTCCACCAGTCACTCTCATCCACCAAACACACTCCACCAGTCACTCACATCCACCAAACACACTCCACCAGTCACTCTCATCCACCAAACACACCCCACCAGTCACTCTCATCCACCAAACACACTCCACCAGTCACTCACATCCACCAAACACACCCCACCAGTCACACTCATCCACCAAACACACCCCACCAGTCACTCTCATCCACCAAACACACTCCACCAGTCACTCTCATCCACCAAACACACCCCACCAGTCACTCTCATCCACCAAACACACCCCACCAGTCACTCTCATCCACCAAACACACCCCACCAGTCACACACATCCACCAAACACCCCCCACCAGTCACTCACATCCACCAAACACACCCCACCAGTCACACACATCCACCAAACACACCCCACCAGTCACTCACATCCACCAAACACACTCCACCAATCACAGTCATCCACCAAACACACTCCAGCAGTCCCTCTCTTCCACCAAACACACCCCACCAGTCACTCACATCCACCAAACACACTCCACCAATCACAGTCATCCACCAAACACACTCCAGCAGTCCCTCTCTTCCACCAAACACACCCCACCAGTCACTCACATCCACCAAACACCCCCCACCAGTCACTCACATCCACCAAACACACTCCACCAGTCACTCTCATCCACCAAACACACCCCACCAGTCACTCTCATCCACCAAACACACCCCACCAGTCACTCACATCCACCAAACACAGCCCACCAGTCACACTCATCCACCAAACACACTCCACCAATCACAGTCATCCACCAAACACACCCCACCAGTCACACAGATCCACTAAACACACCCCACCAGTCACTCACATCCACCAAACACAGCCCACCAGTCACACTCATCCACCAAACACACTCCACCAATCACAGTCATCCACCAAACACACCCCACCAGTCACACACATCCACTAAACACACTCCACCAGTCACTCTCATCCACCAAACACAGCCCACCCATCACACACATCCATACTGGGCAATATGGGTGTAGTGGCTCGCCCATGGCCACATCAGCAGAGTGGTCGTAGCAGGGATCGAACCGCCAAACTTCAGGTTACAGAACGACCAACTCCACCACTGCACCATCTTTCCGAAGTTATAATAGTGAGTACTGGAAGTTTTTACAATAGCAGTACTTAATTTAGCGGTGGTGGTTGAATGTATTGTATTGCTAAAATTAGAAGCAGTAATTATAATGATAGGCGTAATGGAGGTAGATCTCATAGATCTGTAAACAGTGCAGTGTGGTTCGTGGGTGGCTTTGTAAGCAGAGATAAAGTTGTCTGTCACTAACAGCGAAAGGATATACTCTATACCTACACACTGACCTGTCTGTTCTGCTCTTGGCTGCTGGCCAGTTTGAGTGCCAGCCGTAAACAGAGATGAGTTGCTAATCTACCATCACATGGAGTCAAAACACTTTGTCCTACATCTACTTTCGAATCCATTAGTTTATGCCAAGCTTCTTTTACCAACTATTCGAGTAAAGCTGTCTAAATTAAAACATCGTCTTGTTTGAACATAGAGCCTTGTGGTGCAGAACTAAACTTGTATCTTGGCAACCTGGGTTCAACTGCAAAGACATTCAGCTACAGTCATAATGGAGAACACAATTAAAAATTCATCTGCTTGTTGATGAAGAAAGTTTGAGGGTTAAAAACAAGAGAGGGCTAATCTTGGCTATTAGATTTGGATGTGTTTTGCTTACCAGTTATAATTAAACATGAGTTCTTTTTTCCTCCTCCCTCCACACACTCAATGAATGTTCAGAGCACACCGCTGTGGTCATTTATTTTCCATTCCTCTTAAAACTCATAATAAAGGTTAGAGTCCTAAAAATTAAGTCTATAAAGTGGACTGTGCTGTTCTATAGCACAAGTAAGAGACTTTAACTATTGTTTTTAAACACTTTGTAAATTGCTATTGCCTGTCAGTGGAAGTGCTGCGTGACCTTAACAAATGAACAGACACACTTAAACCATCCATCCATTATCTTGTCAGCTTTCTTCCCTTTTGGGGTCAGAATGAACCACCAACTCTTCTGGCATATGTTTTATGCGGCGGATGCCCTTCCCTGGGAAACCCAATTCTCTTACTCCGCATGTTTTTGTTCTTGTGGAGGAAACCGGAGCACCCGGGTTAAACCCACGCGATCACGAGGAGAACATGAGAACTCCACACAGAGATACCAACTGACCCAGCCGAGGTTCGAACCAGCAACCTTCTTGCTGTGAGACCCACTGAGCCACCGTGACGCCCTCACACTTAAACCAATGTTATGGCTTTGACTACAAAAACTACTTCTAAATTTAATAATACTATTCTTCAGCAGATCGTGTATGAATTCTAATGAAGTTTTGCATCTATGAATATTCCCTGAAAAATGTGATTACCGAAGCAATCCGCTAATGAAGAGACGACATAATTGTCTCAAATTTAAAAAGTCTCAGACATTAAAATAAGACTTTCCATAGTTGTATTTTAGTTGTAAGAAGTGTCGCGTAAAAGGAAATTGTCGCAAATCTTTAATGAGTCGGCTTTGAGGCAGAAGAAAGGCTCAGATAAATGAACAGTTGGGAAGGATTTGGTGTTGCGCTGGAGGTTTCGGTGACACCCCGCTGAAGTTCTTAAGAATCTACTGTTGCACGCTCGCTGGACAGTCATCGCACACCTCTCATAGTCTGGTCTGCCACGGCCATCACATTTCAAGATAAACCGCTCTCAGTCTTCCGTCCGGTCACTGTATCCCTGCAACACTGGGCGGCCATGCACAGCTCCTGAATGCTCCGGCAGAAAGCTGATCTTCTCATAGCCGCCAAATAACACAGAAACAATACTCATTCTTCTTCCTTTCTTTCCTCAATGTGCCTCTGCATTACTTTTTAATGATATGGGGTATAAAATAATGGTGATTTATGTATTATCACAAGTGTAAATGTGTAGTTGCTTTAGTGAAACTTTCAAACTTTATTAGGTATTTAGTTTACATTTACATTTACGCATTTAGCAGATGCTAAAATAAAACCTAAAAAAAGAAACAATATAAAAAAGAAACAATAAGCAATTTGTTTCACAGTCAAAGTCTATTTCCGCTCGCTTATAATAGAAATTGTATCAACTGATACCATAGCAGGAAGAAAATGAAGAGAAAAGAGGGAAAACGTTTTTTTATTTATTTATTTTTTATAGTAGGTGTTCCCTGAAGAGAAGAGTTGCTTTCTGAAGGCTCTCAGTGCTGCTGCTCTCCTGACTGGATCAGGAGTTTGTTCCATCAGCCAGGAACAGTGAGAGAGAAGGTTCTGCTGAGAGATGTTCCATCAGCCAGGGACAGTGAGAGAGAAGGTTCTGCTGAGAGATGTTCCATCAGACAGGGACAGTGAGAGAGAAGGTTCTACTGAGAGATGTTCCATCAGCCAGGGACAGTGAGAGAGAAGGTTCTGCTGAGAGATGTTCCATCAGCCAGGGACAGTGAGAGAGAAGGTTCTGCTGAGAGATGTTCCATCAGCCAGGGACAGCGAGAGAGAGAAGGTTCTGCTGAGAGATGTTCCATCAGCCAGGGACAGTGAGAGAGAGAAGGTTCTGCTGAGAGATGTTCCATCAGACAGGGACAGTGAGAGAGAAGGTTCTGCTGAGAGATGTTCCATCAGCCAGGGACAGTGAGAGAGAAGGTTCTGCTGAGAGATGTTCCATCAGCCAGGGACAGTGAGAGAGAAGGTTCTGCTGAGAGATGTTCCATCAGCCAGGGACAGTGAGAGAGAGAAGGTTCTGCTGAGAGATGTTCCATCAGACAGGGACAGTGAGAGAGAAGGTTCTGCTGAGAGATGTTCCGTCAGACAGGGACAGTGAGAGAGAAGGTTCTGCTGAGAGATGTTCCATCAGACAGGGACAGTGAGAGAGAAGGTTCTGCTGAGAGATGTTCCATCAGCCAGGGACAGTGAGAGAGAAGGTTCTGCTGAGAGATGTTCCATCAGCCAGGGACAGTGAGAGAGAAGGTTCTGCTGAGAGATGTTCCATCAGCCAGGGACAGTGAGAGAGAGAAGGTTCTGCTGAGAGATGTTCCATCAGACAGGGACAGTGAGAGAGAAGGTTCTGCTGAGAGATGTTCCGTCAGACAGGGACAGTGAGAGAGAAGGTTCTGCTGAGAGATGTTCCATCAGACAGGGACAGTGAGAGAGAAGGTTCTGCTGAGAGATGTTCCATCAGACAGGGACAGTGAGAGAGAAGGTTCTGCTGAGAGATGTTCCATCAGCCAGGGACAGTGAGAGAGAAGGTTCTGCTGAGAGATGTTCCATCAGACAGGGACAGTGAGAGAGAAGGTTCTGCTGAGAGATGTTCCATCAGACAGGGACAGTGAGAGAGAAGGTTCCGCTGAGAGATGTTCCATCAGACAGAACAGTGAGAGAGAAGGTTCTGCTGAGAGATGTTCCATCAGCCAGGGACAGTGAGAGAGAAGGTTCTGCTGAGAGATGTTCCATCAGCCAGGGACAGTGAGAGAGAAGGTTCTACTGAGAGATGTTCCATCAGCCAGGGACAGTGAGAGAGAAGGTTCTACTGAGAGATGTTCCATCAGCCAGGGACAGTGAGAGAGAAGGTTCTGCTGAGAGATCTTCTGTCTTTAGGCAAGGCAAAGCAAGGCAAGGCAAGTTTATTTGTATAGCACATTTCGTACACAGGGCAATTCAAAGTGCTTTACATTGGAAATAAAGAATAAAAAGAAAGTACATTTATTAAAATCAAACATAAAAAAGTCATATAAAATCAAACTGATTAAAAACACTGAAATTTAAAACATCGATTAAAACAAAGATTAAGATTTGAAGTACAGAGGTAAATTAGTTTGTTCGGACGTTGGCGCTCAGTCGACAAAAGCGTAACTAAACAGGAGAGTCTTTATCCTGGATTTAAACATGACTAAAGTGTTGGCACCCTTGATCTCCTCTGGAAGTTGGTTCCATCTGTGGGCCGCAGGAGAACTAAAGGAGGATTCACCCTGTTTGGAATTTGCCCGGGGGAGATTTAATTTAGATTTAGTTTTTTAGATATTTAGAGTTTAGTTACCTAGTTAGTTTATTAGGTAAAATAGTTTTTTTGTGTGTATCTATATTTATTTATTTATATAGTATATAATGTGGTATGAGGCATCACAGTGGTGCAGTGGGTGGCAAGGTTGTCTCACAGCAAGAAGGTCACTGGTTCAAGTCTCAGCTGGGTCAGTTGGTATCTCTGTGTGGAGTTCTCATGTTCTCCTCGTGATCGCGTGGGTTTACTCCGGGTGCTCCGGTTTCCCCCACAAGAACAAAGATATGCGCAATAAAAGAATTGGGTAAAAACGATTGTTCATAGTGTTTGAGTGAGAATGAGTGTGTGTGGATGTTTCCCAGCGATGGGTTGCAGCTGGAAGGGCATCCGCCGCGTAAAACATATGCCAGAAGAGTTGGTGGTTCATTTTGCTGAGCAGACCCCAAAAAGGAAAAAACAGACACGAAAACGAATGGATGGATATTGTGGTACAGACAAGGGTATCTTAAATAACCTCACTCACAAATTAGCCTCTCTAGCCTCTCCCTGCCTATATGTTTCTAAACATGTTTAAATGGTCTTCGGATAAATGGACTGCCGATGAGTCCATTCCACAAGGCTTAGTTACTGATGCGTACATGTCACATGGTCTAGGGCTCAATTCCTGATTGGTTAGTAAAAAATTAACTATTAACAAGGAAGCATTCTGAAGAAATATGACACGATTCACAGTTGAAATGAACGCGCTCCTACAATGTGTAAACTGTGTTTTTAAAGCATTATGTGTTTTGAACTAAAACTTAAAATAGCACGTTCACCATAAGACTAATATTAGGGGTGCATCATGTAAAAATAGGGCCCCTATTAAAATAAAGGGTTCCTTTTAACCCCATTTAAATCTTAGAAAAGAGTAAAGTTCCTCTGTCTTTTAATAACGATTGAATTCCCGTCCATCACCTTGAAGTCCTCTGACCCGCAGCTTCGCTCTCTAAATACCAAACCCGTAAATGACCAATTGCTTCTCTTGACGCACTTCTCTTGCTTGTGTCCTTTTAAATTTCTTCAAATTGTCTTCTTATCAGGAGCGAGAAAACAGTGTTCAACTGGAGGGAAGGAACTCTGGGCTCTTAACACACCTCAGAAAGGCCTCGATTGCTTTAATAACAATACGGTGGCCTGGGAAGTGAGAGGTGCTGGAGAGGTCCTACAGAGGAGCATATTAACACACACAAGGAGGAAGTCTGCTCAGGAGGTTGATTAGGGTCACAATGAAGTGTCAAAGGAGAGAGAGAGAGAGAGTGGGAGGGAAGGGGGGTGTACATGTACCTGAGAAAAATAGACTGAGCAATGACATGATTACAAAGAGCTGCCATTCTCAAAAGCTTTCTATAATGAAATGCATTTGTTTTATCCTGGGAGCACTTTGTTTCTCCTGCAGTTTATCTGACGATCAATACTTTAACCAATACACGGAGTGGTAGAACACTGGATAACACTGTTTAGCAGGAAAAGAGATCATCTGTGTTGAACACTGATTTTGACGAAGAATCAAAAACTCTTGATCATTTTTGACATTTATTCCCCAGCCCCCTCGTTGTCTTTTTTTTAAGTCTCTTTCAGTTTACAAGCAAAGCTTTTAATGTCAAGTGATTTACAAACTTTCATTTTTACATTTTCTACCTATCCTTTTTTTGACCTGCTATTTTTTTAATTTTCCTGTCTGTGTGTTTTGTATCATCATGAAGCTCACAACTTTTTGACAGATTTTACTTAGTCTTGTTGTTTCTAGTGTTCTATGTTAAGTGTTTAAACATGCTTTATACAGTGAGTACATTAACTTTTGATTGAATGCCGTGACTGTAACAAACACAAACAAAAATGAAGGGATGCAGGACTAGAAAGGGTGAAACGAAGCCAGGATGAACTAACAGAGGAATCAGCCACTTGAACGCTGATTGCCGAGTCTAGTATTGTATCACCACAATTACATTTTAAATTCATAAAAATAATCTGGTGTGGGATCATTTGAAAGCTTGAGGTCTCTAATTAAAAAATATATATATTCGATTTAAAAAAAAAACAATTTTTAATTTTGAGGGTTTCAAAGGAATATGTATGAGTGTGTGTATATGTATATATATATAGGCTATGATGCAAACATATCAATAATGTTGTTCATATTTATGAATATTACATGTTTTTATTTCACATTATATTAATCACAGTACCCGAATTTGCTTTATAGAAAAAGCACAAAATAATTATAATTGTTAACGTACCAAAGAAGGTCTTCATAATCAGGGAAAATTTGCAAAAAAAAAAAGCACAGTCAAATCAAATACAAATGTTTTAATATAGTGCTTTATTTTTTAAGAGTAGCTTCCCAAGTGAAGTGTTTAATTCAAATTGAACAAAGGAAGAGTTGGTTTTAGTCTTAAACAGTTTAGGCTGGAGTCCTGGACAGTGCAGCGTAACCAAGTCTTCAATGTTTTCATAGTTTATGTTTTGGAAGGAAACAATATACCAAAGAGAGATTAAAAACATTTGGAACGGTCTTTAATCGACATGTGAGTGCAAATTGTAAGTTATATTGTATCTTTATTGCTTAGGTTTACCATATACAAAATAAATGTATTAAAATAAATTAATTTCAATGCACTTTCTGAAATTACCAGGGGTTACTTTTTTGTTTTAAAGTCTATCACTTTCACTTAACAAAGTTAGTGAAAATCAATTTTATTGTAAAGTAACTGAAGAAACCGACGTTTATCAGTAAATTCTACTTTTTAAGTTTCTATATTTCTGCACAACATTATATACAATAAAATAAATAATGAGAAATGATACAAACCTGTAACTCGATTATTGGAGTTTGATGGCTTAATTAAACAACAATTTTCCGTTTTCTCACCATCTTCATTTGAGCGTCATAACTTTTTAACGTATAACAAATTTACTTTTATGCACATGTTGTCTGAAAAGGTATTATAGTTTCATTCTCGTTATTCCCGTCTGGACCCATGCCTCCACATATTTGAAGAGTAAGAGATGCTCAGGACAAGCAGCAGATATTGTTCTTGAATTAGGAAAGTCAGGGGCACCTAGAAAGGCATTGAGGAGTAAAGGGGAAACGGGGGGTTAGGCGTAGATTGTATTTGAATTAGTCTGACTATTCACCTCGTCCTGAAAAGCTCCTGCCCTCTTTCTCCGCTGGCAAATTGGGAGGAAATCTGGCTATTGTGAGATGTTCTGAAGTGGCTGGAGCTTTAGCGAGGCGCTTAGCGAGGGATCAAAGTTGAGACAATAGAGCTACACGAGAGAGACGGACAGAGCGCAGCTTTAAAATTACTTTACTTTTGGCATCTTAGGCTTTAGATGCCTTTTATGATTGAACATTGATTAAAACGTTTTCAAAAAGAAATAAAATAAGTATAAAATCCTAGAGACCTTGTCAAAACATTTTTTTTGAATTTTTTTACTTTTTTCATTCTCACCCCAAAGCCTCTCATCCTCTCTTCACTGAGGTCTTCCGGAAGCGTCAACAGTCTGCTCATGTCCGCACTCTCATTAATCACTGTCAAGCGTGGGCTGGAGCACAAGGCCAGTATTCTCTATCCTACCCCCTCAAACGGGAAGAAACCTAAGCAACATGAAAGGGATGAGAGCATAGTTCTTCTCTCTACGCTCCCTCTGTCCATCTCTCTGGTCTTCTTGCTGGTACTGCGTGCATTTATCAGAAATACATACCTTATTTCCAAGTGTCTTCAATGCATTTTCTTAGTTCTGTTGTGTCGAGGTCTAGTGTGCGTTGAGTTCCTGTTGTGTGACATTCTTGTGTTATTCTCGTTTCCTGTCCTCTTGATTGTTTTCTTTATGTTTTATGGCTTTTATCCAAGTGTCTCCTTGCATTTCAGGCTCATTATTTTCCATGTTGAGTTTCCTTGTCTCCTTGCTTCCTGATAGTATTGAGTTTTTTAGGGTTATATACATATAATTTATTAATTTTTTAATTAATTTTTTTATTTTAATTTTTTAATTTTTTTTATCAATTTTGGACTGATTGTACAACACATGAACACAACGGGTAACACAAGAGGGTTGTTCTGTAATGAAGTGACTGTCAAACATAGTTAGAACTGGTTTTAGGTGCACTAAAGATGCAAATATGTTTTTTCTTTCTCTATTCTCTGTTATTTATATCTGCTCTGGTGCAAATTCCACTTCTCTCATTAGTGAATAATGCTCTGATGCAGCATCAGGTTTTGCAGGTATACTGGCTAGAGTCTAAAAGCATGCATTATGCACTCGTTCCATTGTGGAAATGTCACTATTGAGTGAAAAACTAAGTTTAACAGCTAATGACTGTTTCATATGTGATCTCCAAATCCCTTGAAGTGCATGTTTGAAGTGAAAAATGTTGTATCAATTTATTATAATTAAAGCGATTCTGCAAGATCCCTAAATACAATCCAATGCACAGAGCAAATTTTGTGAAAGGAAAGTTATGCACTAAACAGTATTTAAAAGAAACACATTTGAACTAATGGCGTCTTAGAATGTAAAATTATTGGAATAAAAATGATAAGACAATGAAATAACTCGACACAAAAAAATGCACATCAATAAAACACAGAGAGTACCACACTACTCAGCTAGAGTCACAGCCAAAGTAAACCCAAAAATTGTGTTTTAATATGACACTTAAAACATTTTACTGTAAGCGATTTTAACAAGTGGAGGCAGCTCATTCCACAGTCTCATCCCACCAGAGTAAATGCCTCCTGGTTTTAAGTCTCGTTATCAAAAACACTAGCTGGAGATGACCCTCTAACCCCCACTGCGGTTATCAAATAACCACAGGGGCGCAAGGGTCTGTCAAGGGGGGCGCGTTTGACCTCTGGGAACATGCTATTTTATTTTTCAAAAAAAAAAATTTATTGTTCTAGAATAAAGTGCAAGACCACTCCACAACATTAGGGGGGCAGTGGCGCTCTCTTTGGCAGAGTATGAAGTGTAGACACGAAGTGTAGAAGACAGACGGAGAGAGCAGGAGATAAAGAGACAAACGAAAGTCTCCCAAAAGCTAAGACGAGAAAATATGACGAAGCGTTTGTAGCGCTTGGCTTCACTGTGACTGCGGTGGGAGACGAGGAGAGACAGGTGTGCTTACTGAGTCTAAAAACGGTGGCAGCGAACAGCATGAAGCCAAATAAATGAAGGCGTCACTTAAAGACGTTACACTCCAATCACGCTGATAAGCTGCTTGAGTTTTTTCAGTGAAAACGTGCCGAATATTGCCAGCAATCACGATCAGTCAAACAATGTTTATAGTTTTATTAAGATTTAATGTTTGTTTACATTTCAGATCTTTTCTGCTACAGTTAATAAAGCTATTCTTTGTTGTAAGTTGGTCCATACTTCTTTTTTGCTCTTATACATTAATTAGGATACTGTGTTATGCAGAGGTGTACTTATAACAAATTTGAAGACAAATAATACTATTTATAGTTGGGGGGGGGGGGGCACAGAAAATAATTGAGAAACACTCCACTAACCTAATGGTAATGAGGTTTTACTGGTTTATACCAAAACGACAAATTATATTCCACTGAATCAAATCAGTCCTACAAAAATGTATTTTTATTGAGAGACGTACTAATGACCATGACTTCAAACTGAAATCAGCATCTATTTCATAAAGTCATTCATTTACTGAAAAAAAAACAGTATTCCGTACAAAAAGAATGGAGGAGAGCGAGAGAGCAGAGCGATGTTTGCCCCTCTCTGTACTCGGTTCGTCGTCCGTTGTTTGTCATTAACCTTTGCTGTTGCTCCCATAAGGAGCTGCCATTTTTTTACACAAAGACAGCACTTTTGTAGCACCCTGGGACAAAAAAAGCATTTAATCATGTCTAGCAGAAGAAAACTCAAACATTTTGAGAGGTTTTATGCTGATGTGGAAAGTGTTGACAGACAACAGCGCACAAAGATCCACGGTCAGTGGTTTGAGTGACCGAACTGGGAACGGCTTTTTGCTTGATGGGTTTTCTTACCTGTGGCGTGTGCTGTCAATCAAAAGTAATCCCTTTTGGTGCCCTTTTTGGTTAGGTAGAGGAAGCATAAATCCTGAACGGCTGCATCTATGCTTGTGCCAAAACGCAAGCGTAGAAAGATGACAGACATGAGAGCAAGCAGCCCCGATGACTGATGAACCCCCCTCCGCGTCCCGTCAGCCATGTTTGTTCTTGAGCCATATTGTGTTCACCAAAGGCCCTCTGTCCCTGACACCATGAAGCAATCAGTCTTCTCATCCATGCACTCTCACTAGTACACACGCACAGCTCCTCCAGGCAGTTACCGGCTGGACATCGGGCTAAGGGGTAAATTACGTTGCCAATCAATCTTCTCCTCTGACTTGATGAAAGCTGTCTAAACTCTAGCTCTTTAACTAACCCTCTGAGGTCTGGTGAAAATGCTCGATGTAAACAGCTGAGAGTTAAAGGCGTTCGCGTCACCTCACCGCGCTTCAGGTTTAGCAGATCCTCACCGCTGCTGGGTTTAGAGGATCCTAAAACATAACTATATTGATATAAACTTCGACATCCAAGATTCTTTGTAGTGTTGATTTGGTTTGCAGATTTGCATTTTATAATGACTAATATGCAATTGATATAATAGTAGTGAATAAATACATTTTTACATGTCTATTAATTCATCCATCCATCCATTATCTTGTCGGCACAGTGGAATGACCCGCCAACTATTCCAGCATATGTTTTACACAGCGGATGCCCTTCCAGCTGCAACCCATTGCTAGGAAACACACACTCATTTACTATGGACAATCGTTTTTACCCAATTCTCTTATTTCGCATGTCTTTGTTCTTGTGGAGGAAACCGGAGCACCCGGAGTAAACCCACACAATCACGAGGAGAACATGAGAACTCCACACAGAGATACCAACCGACCCAGCCGAAGCTCGAACCAGAGACCTTCTTGCTGTGAGACGACTGTGCTACCCACTGCGCCACCGTAACGCCCTCTATTAACCAACTTATCATTAATATTTCCACGACTTATTTATTTAGTTCCACAAACGATGTAGATGGTAACAGGAAGAGGCTACTAATTTCAGAATAAAGATTTCAAATTAAAAGTCTGCCGGGTCTTGAAGGCTGGATAGTGTTGACCCACTCATTTCATGGCGTTACATTCTGTGGTTTTGGTGCCAATATTAACATCAGGTGTTATGTTCAAAAGCACAGAACATGTGTGCTTGTTTTAAAACATGACTTTTGTAGAAGAATGTTTAGCGTTTAGTGTATACCTAGGTTCGTTCTTGCTTATCATTGGTTAATCTGAACATTCATTGATGAATGAACGCTAATACTAATCTGTTTTTCTTGCCATCTCAACATCTTAAATAAAGATACCACTTAATTGTATCTCTTGTTGTGTTTATATACTTTTGAATCTTGTTGTTGCAACATTGAGCTGAAAAGCTGAGAAGGTTTTATTGGGGAATTCACAACATGTTTAGGATTGTCCCGGGGATGATGCCACCCGAAATTGTTTCCTGTTTAAAATAATTGATCACAGAAGTCACTGAACCAGCCCTAGTTGAATGATTAACATGAAGACATGAAGAAAACATGAAATCCATCCTATGTTTTCACTTATTTAGGCAGCTCTAGATTTTTACATTTTCCAAAGGATGTAGTAAGACCGGCAAATCTAATAAATATAACAGTAAATAAACAGTTGGTACTGAATGTAATTCGGTTTCTTGTTGTAATGTTTTGCATAGCTGTTTGGGTTAGCTCTTGAAGAGAACACCATGCCACCAACAGACTTTTCCAGATCATCAAATAACCGGAGAGAAAAGCCTTCAACAGAAGAATTCTTTGTGAGAGCCTTCTCTGTGTGGTTTTGGGTTAATCTTGAGTTATTTTCTCAGTGAATAGAAGTCAAAAATACCATGACTGTCAGAGAGTAAGGCACTCCATGCCCATACACGGTATTAAGATGTCTCTGATTCACAGCGCCCACTGATCACCCCCGTTGTCTTCTTCTTGCGCTCTTGTCTGGGACGATGGCCAAGTGCCACCGAGGACACCAAGCCTAATAAATCATCTCCATTTCAACATCTGCAAGGCCAAAAGGCTACCCCTGACCAGGACGAGCTCTTCTCTTTCTCACCGGGAGACTCCTTGGGGATGACAAACCCAGCATTGTGTCAGTTCTAGTGAAGAGGAGGCTCTCTTCTTCTCAACCTCTTTAACAAAAGGCGTCTGAAGCCCAGCTTTAGCCTGCCAGCCCAGATAGCTGGCTCTCAGCAGGAGAGAGCGCGCCATCCCGCCATCCTTCGCCCTCTCTCTCGCTCCCATCTTTTAATACACTCCTCCCGCGGAGGTCAGAGGCTGGGCCTTGTCCTTTCATTCCCACTGCACTCTCAGGAGAAAATAAAGACATCAAGTGCGGAGGAGGGGGAAGAAGCCAACTTTGGCAGAAGAGATATTAGACATGGCTGTCACTGCTTTTGTGTCGTGAGATGAAGAAGAGAAGGGGGATTTAAAGACCAACCGGCCCCCTTCCATTTTTTCAATTTAAGATGAAAAATGAAGATTAAACTTATGTGTAGTGATTTAACCTCAGTTATTGGTTGGTCTTAGCAAGTCTCTCGCCTCATTTGGAGACTTGCATGCGTGGGTGTGATGATGGATTTCAATGGTTGCCATTGCCAACTTTCCCATATCCTCATGACCCTCTCCATACCCTTGCTTCCACTGGATTGGCTCACTGTCTTCTTGCTCAAATTACTCACATGTTTAGTGTACCCCATAAGAACTCCTTGCTGACTTGATGTCTTTATCTTTAGCTCGTCAGTGCAGTGTTTCACAGCATTGATCTCATCCTAGAAAGCCATCCAGGGCCTCTAAAGAGGGTCAGACCAGCGGGCACAACACCATCCCTAACTATCTGTTTTGACCAAAAGGCAGCATATCCGAACAGCATGTGTATTGTCTGTCTGGAGCTCCTCGGGGGGGCTTAGTACTGCTAAGAAGAGTTTGCCTCGGCTGGCAGACAAGTGCACTGAGTGTTGTTCTTGGACTGAATAAAGAATAGCGCAGTAAAAGATTTATTTGCTAGCAATGGCACAAGAGTAGAGTAATGACAGTTAGCTGTCCACTCGTTTTCCCCCCTCGGGCTCGAAGGAAAGCTGTGAGTTTTTGCAGAATTAGTTCCGTCAACAAATCAATCAGAGGAGTGAGGACAACGAGTTGATTCATGAACCAACAACCACTGGGTTGGAAATAACTCTAGCAAAACTCCTCTTTAAGTTCTAATGTATGCTAGCACATATCTAAAAAAAAAGAAGGAGTGCTAAGAATTTCCACATTATTGGGCAGTTTTAAAATCACTCAAATCTTATACCGCTGTAAATTAGCTTTAAACATTTACTTTATTGTCTGCGTTAGACTGAGAAAGTGGCATTTGTACTCAAGCTAAATACCTTTATCATACTGTATAATCAAGTTTATCAAACAAATCTTGAAGGTAAAGCAAATGAACCAGTAAGAAACCTCCAAGCTTTTTACAGACTGTTCTGTGAATACAGCACCATCTATTGACCACACTGTGAAAGACAAGAGCGTGCAAGTACATGTTAAAGTAATGTTTTTAACACTAATACACCTTAATCAATAATACAATCCCAACATGTTATTCACAAAATTACAAATCACTTGAAGTGCATAACAGTATATGTTGAACTTGGTTGCAGCCTATGTCGAAAGATTGCATGTTACCCAGCCACTAGGGGGAAACATTCTAAAACTTTTGATAGATATGTAGCAGAATAAAAAAATTTTTTTTTCAATATTGTCACTGACAAAACTACAATAGTTTCACTGCTCTACAGTACTTGCTCTTTGATAAATACTTAAGTCAATCTCAGTCAGCACCAGTCAACCTTGGAAAATACTTCTTTGTGTATACATTAGTATTCATAAAGTGGAATTGAATTTAACATGGATGTCAATGGAAATCTTCTCACTTTTGTTTTCATACTCTAATGTTTAAGTTAATAAACTCTGATATAGGTTACCACCTGTTTTGCACCCGGTGGGATACCTCTGCATATTTTAAGTGGCAGACTAAAGCCCCCAAATATGTGAGACCCGTGAATGGCTCAACAACAAACTGCTCAGCATATTTACCCATTCTTGGTGTGAACCTCCCGCACCCCTGAAGTCTAGATTCCTGTATGTAAGATAAGTTGTCCCAGTACCAGTGTCCCCTGGTACGCCATTGTTTTTGGGGAACTTAATGAACTCCTATGTTATGCATATGTGACTTCACATAACATGGTGTCACCGTGGTGCAGTGGGTAGCACGGTCGTCTCACAGCAAGAAGCTCTCTGGTTCAAGTCTCAGCTGGGTCAGTTGGTATCTCTGTGTGGAGTTCTCATGTTCTTCTCGTGATCGCGTGGGTTTACTCCGGGTGCTCCGGTTTCCCCCACAAGAACAAAGACATGCGGAATAAGAGAATTGGGTAAAAACGATTGTTCATAGTGTTTGAGTGTGAATGAGTGAATGACAACTGACAAAGAAGGTCACAGCTAGTAATCAAGGAGCCATCTGATTAACCAATGAGATATAAACGGTCTAATACTATCCTCTGGAAGACTAAAGTTAGCCCAAGAGGAAGAGAATGTGCTGAATATTATACTGTATAAATCCTGTTATTGAATAAATGATTGAGTTCATTCAGCATTCTGCTGAATAAACCTCATTTGTGGAATAAATTATCATCTGGGTCAGTACTTTTTCTTCTTACACTTGTCTTTTTTTGCAGGGCTAGTAAAGGCTAGTGATCAGGTTTAAAGATGTTCTCTTGGAGTGAATGCTAGCTAGGCAAACTGCTTCAATGCCAAACAGAAAAAGACTTTTTAAGCAAGTTAAGTTTCTGTCTTGCTGCTTCAACACTGCTGCATAGTTAGCACAAGACTGGAACATTTTCTGCAAAACCTCCAGAGAGTTTGTATAATCTTGCAGAAACCTTGTATGGACGATGTAAGAAAGAAGAGTGAAATAAGGAGCGGGTAGACTCTTTTTCTTTCTTTTTTTGGCAAATGTCACTCAACATTGTGAGGCCACTTCCATGGGAAACGTTGAGCTCATGCCCTATCGCTCCTATAATGGACACTTGGAGGGGGTGGGCTGCTCTGCTCGGTCCCTAGACTCTGATAAAGCTGAATTCCTGTCTGGATGCAAACCCAAACAACATTAGTGCCTCCCCCAAACCTGACAGAGCACTGTCACAGACCAGGGGCTGATTCCTGTCTGTCTCATCGTCTTTACAAAACTTTTCTGCAGATTGTTGATGGCGATCGCACAACAGACACATTCGAGAGGTCCCGATCTCTGCAATGAACCCCAGTGCGTGTGCTCTGAGTGCATCTTGCATCGGCAGCAGAGCTTCTTTATTGTTTGAGATCATTTGAGTTTGTACACTGCAAAAAAAATGCACTCTTGGAACAAGAAAAAAAAACTCAAATAAAGTTAAACTCTTCCTATATCAAGCAAAAAAAAAATCTGCCAATGCAAGAATTCTTAAAATTAGAATTTTTTTTTAGCTGGTAACAATTGCTGTTGGATCTTAAAAATTTTATCTAGTCTCTAGTGGTCTTAAAACTAGATAATCTGTCTTAAAACTAGGATGTTTTCTCTTTTATTTAAGACTAACTTTAAAAATGTAGTATTAAAATAAGTATATATTAAAAAAGTTTGTGCTTAATTTTGGTTTCTAAAGTAGAATATGGGGTCTTAAAACTAGAAATTCTAGCTTAAAAATGAAATATTTTATTATTTAGGCCTATTGATGAATTTTTAGATAGGACAGTTCCGACAGGAGAGAGGAAGAACACTCGGTAGAGATCAGGGGAGAAGATCGGCGAAGGACCAGCTTTACAAAATTAAAAACATTGTAGTTTAAAGACAGATTGTCTCATTTTAAGACCACTAGAGACTTGATACAAGTTGGAATATTCTAGTTTCAATGCATTTTTATAGCTAGTAAAGACTTGTTTTGAGAGTTTTTGTCTATTTTCAAGATATAACAGCATTTGTTATCAGCGAGATATTTTTGCTAAGTTTAAGAATTCTTACTAAAGTCAAATTTGCTCACTCTCTTGGCAGATTCTTTTGTGTTTTGAGTTTATCTATATGTGAGGTTTTTTTTCTTGTTTCAATAGTGTTTTTTAAAGTATAGATCTCTTCTTTCAAAGTTAGATCACAACTGGATGGATATTAAAATTTGGGGTATTGATGATTTATTTACGGTGTAGATGGTTTTTCTTCTTTTCTTTTCAAAAGCATTTGAGTCTTATTTCAAGAATTAAAATTCTTACCCCATTGTCAGAAATTTACTTGATCTAAGAAAACTAGAACTAGAGTTAAGATGTTCCAAGATGCATGTTTTTACCAGTATTTAATATTAGATATCATATTACTAAAATAAGATATCATTAACATTCTTGAAATAAGAATATGTTGAGTCAAAAATTCTTGTTTTAAGATCAGCGGCAAAATCAGCAACTTGTCTCACAAAGTCTCTTAATTCAAGAAAATAAATGACCAGAATTTCTCCTCAAAAAAATGTAAGTGATATTTTCTCAAAATAAGCTAAGTAATCGATACCCAAAAGTTTAAATTAGAAAATTCTTCCCTATAATAAAAAAATCTAGATTATCAATCTAACTTTAAGCAATTCCACCATTGCTTAGCTTTCCTTTTTTGCAGTGAGAGTTGTTGCAGTACTTTCTGCAGCGCCTCAGCCAGCGGCTGGAATTCTGCTCCATTCTTGTTGTAAAATAGGATCATGTAAATAAATAAACATGTTTTGAACCTAGCTTACAGCTTTGTCATACTGCTGCTGAATGGCTTCCTCAAACAGCGATGATATTTATTTCATGTTTTCTGTAGGGAATACACGTGCGTGATCATTTTTCTGTCGTGTCCCCCCCCCGCTCTAATTATTTTTATCACATAAATTGGTATACCTAGACTTTCCTTTGAGTCTTAAAAAATGTGAATTGTGAAAAAAGAATGTTTGAACTGAACAAATCATCAAACTACAACAAATTACTGAAAGTACATTTGTGAACAAATTTGTGAATGTACAAATATTTAGGTCTCTCAAAACAGAAGTCTAATCCTTATTTTTGTATTAATAATCAATATTTATTCCACTTTGCAATTTTTATTTGTATTAGGCAGTGATTTATTCAGGCTGTTCTTAAGATGCTCCCTGTAGAAAGCACAAATAAATATATATTAAAGCACAAAATTCAGTATTGTTACTGCTTATTTTAAAATTTCATTTTTTTGTTACAGCTTTGTCTTTTTGCACAAAGAACAACTTTTACTAAACATTCTAAATGCTTGATTAAATTTTTAAAGGTTTTTATTTTAAAATCCAGATTTTGCTGCAGTTTAACTAGGCAACGTCTTGTTTTTCGTTCTTCCCTCTTGTTGGCAAAAAGGCTCCTGTTGCTTCACAAATCACGCTGTAAAGTCTAACGCTCGCCACAGGAGTGTGCGATCAGGACTGAACTGGAGGCTGAGGAGTGTGTGAGGCTGGATTTGTGTGTTCTCGTGTGAAGTTCGGATGATTTTTTACTAGGCTTCGCCAGTTACGACCATAAAAATCCAAGCCCCGTGAAGCAACACGACCGAGCGAGCCATGCAAAACATGTTGCCTTTCCTATTTCATTGCACTCATTTTCATTCCTCGCTCTTTTTTTGAATCCCACTGCGGGTGTAGATCTGAAAACAGTGCAAAAAAAGTTGCTTCGCACACCATTCCCACTCCAGATTACCCCACTTACATGACTAATGGAAAGTTCCAGTAAAGCCGAGACGGTTTGTACTCTCATAAAGTGATTCTTCAGCTTTAATGATGATGAGACTGTTATAAACCATAGGTCAAGCAGACGCGCCTGGAGCTGCTAAGCTTCTCACCCCCGCGTGCCCGCCAAGACCCACCCGTAGCAACAACTCAACACGAACACCCGCGGAAAAACTCTTTCTGCATGATTAAATTCCCCCTGGCTGGGTGTCAGGTCATCTTAGACGTTTCCAATAGTTATCCCAGGGTTTGTCCCAGACAGATAAACTCAAGGGGCCGATAGGGCTGCGTGTTATCTAACGGCTAATAAAGTCATTTGTGATGAGACGAAGTTCATGCTCGCCGACCCGGCGGCAGACGACACCTGTCGCTGAAGCGGATGTTAGATTAGGAGAGTCCTCTTCTCCTTATTAGGAAGAAATCGTGCTCTTTGAAGGGAAGATGCAGTCATTCAGTGTTGTGCAACTCTGTGGGTGAAATGCAACCATCATTTTTGAACAACTGCAATTTAATTACAATAAAGAGCCTCGCCATGGAGATGCAGACATGCCCTTTCCAAACAAAAAAATCACTTGTTTATATGAGTTGTATGTTTATACTTTGTATTTTTAAAGTTGCAAAAATGCATGCCTCTTGTATATTTTTGTGGCCAATATGTGAGAAGTAAAAACGTATTTTATCATTCAGCTTCGACTTTACATTTATACATTTCTGCTTTTGCACCTCTGCTGATGCAATGAGCCAAAGTTCAAGACAATAATAAGCAGCGTCATATTTTTGTTCTTTTTGTCCATGTTTTTGTAGTCTTTATAAGAGTAAATGAACAACTCTGGACTCTCGGACACAAATATGATATGCTTTTTACTACAATAATAATAATAATAATGCCTTCAATTTATATTGCGATTTTTCTAGACATTCAAAGACGCTTTACAATGATCAGAGCATTATTCATTCACTCCACATTCACTCTCTGGTGGTGATAAGCTACCTTGGTAGCTCTCAGCTGCTCTGGGACAGTCTGACAGAACGTGGCTGCCATTCTGCGCCTACGACCTCCTGCCCACCACCAAACACCCCCCACCAGTCACTCACATCCACCAAACACACCCCACCAGTCACTCTCATCCACCAAACACCTCCACCAGTCACTCTCATCCACCAAACACACCCCACCAGTCACTCACATCCACCAAACACCCCCCACCAGTCACTCACATCCACCAAACACACTCCACCAGTCACTCTCATCCACCAAACACCCCCCACCAGTCACTCACATCCACCAAACACACCCCACCAGTCACTCACATCCACCAAACACACCCCACCAGTCACTCACATCCACCAAACACACTCCACCAGTCACTCTCATCCACCAAACACCCCCCACCAGTCACTCACATCCACCAAACACACCCCACCCGTCACACACATCCACCAAACACACCCCACCAGTCACTCACATCCACCAAACACACCCCACCAGTCACACACATCCACCAAACCTACCCCCACCAGTCACACACATCCACCAAACACACTCCACCAGTCACACACATCCACCAAACACACCCCACCAGTCACTCTCATCCACCAAACACACTCCACCAGTCACACTCATCCACCAAACACACCCCACCAGTCACTCACATCCACCAAACACACCCCACCAGTCACTCACATCCACCAAACACACCCCACCAGTCACACACATCCACCAAACACCCCCCACCAGTCACACTCATCCACCAAACACACCCCACCAGTCACACTCATCCACCAAACACCCCCCACCAGTCACACTCATCCACCAAACACACCCCACCAGTCACTCACATCCACCAGACACACCCCACCAGTCACTCTCATCCACCAGACACACCCCACCAGTCACACACATCCACCAAACACACCCCACCAATCCCACTCATCCATACTGGGCTATGTGGGTGAAGTGGCTCGCCCAGGGCCACAACGACAGAATGGCCCTAGCGGGGTCGAACCACCAACCTTCCAGTTACAGAACGACCAACTCCACCACTGCGCCATCTTTATTCATTCTCTTCCGTAAACTTCTTCCACTCTGTTTGATGTCGTGAGTCGATGTGAACATGTATCTAGTGCCACCCAGTGGCTCTTTTACATCTTGAAAGTAGTTTAAACACATTATCAAAAGAGCCAGCTTTCATTAGTTTACTGTGAAATCACACTCTGAGACAAACCGAGACGACGTGGCAGACCGGAAGTTTTTGTCACTCACACCAATTTGATGGGCTCCCACAGTTTTTTGGGCTCAAGGCGGTAAACATGCATCATTTCATATTGCTTATATGCATAGGTGTATGGTGGCCTCAAGACCCCTGTCTATCCATCACTTTATTTTGTCAGCTTTTTCCCTTTTCGGGTCTCCACAGCGGAATGAACCACCAACTCTTCTGGCATATGTTTTATGCAGCGGATGCCCTTCCAGCTGCAACCCATCGCTGGGAAACATCCACACACACTCATTCTCACTCAAACGCTATTGTTCTTGTGGGGGAAACCGGAGCACCAGGAGTAAACCCACGCGATCACGAGGAGAACATGAGAACTCCACACAGAGATACCAACTGACCCAGCTGAGACTCGAACCAGGGATCTTCTTGCTGCGAGACGACCGTGCTACCCACTGCCACTACAAACATCCCAACCCCACTCAAACCTCAAGCGCTCTAACACAAGCCCAGTCAAGTACAGGTGCTCTGGAAGCACTGAAACAATTTCATCATCATGATGAAAACTATTAATAACAAAATTGCAATGTTATGTGACATTAGTCTCCATTGAGTTATTATTTGGTGTTATTATCGTTCACCTCATCATCTGTCACTAGAGAGTACAGCAATGCATTGATCTTCTCCAGTGAATAACACTCGACTCACTCTTTGAAGCGATGTCCTTTAGCACTCGGCCGTATTGATTTATCCAGCCAGAAAAAGGGAGAGTCAGTCAAGGCCGGTCATAAACTGTGTCCAAAGATGTTCCCAACATCTCCCGATAGGCCTCATCTCTCAGCTAATCTTTGTGCTGAAAGTAAACAGTGCGCTCTGAATCAAGGGAATGTTGTGTGGAGACAGACTAATCAATTTCATTAGCTGCATCAATCATCGGCCGCTGACGTTTATTGGGGTGATGATGGGTTGATCTGGTGGACTCGGGGACATGTGGCTTCTGTGATAAATGCTGCTATCTCTGGGACGCTTCGTTTTCTTCTCAGAAAGATGAATTGGCAGTTAATGAAATGATGCAACTTGTCGATATGAGAATAGTTCATTCTCCAGAGCTTGATTAGAATGTCAATTTGGTAAGAAAAAAAGAGAAAATTAAAAAAAAAGAAAAAAGGAAAAAAGAAGAAAAAAAATAATAATTAAAAAAATAAATACAACAAAAAAGAATGTCAATTTGGGAAGAAAAAAGGAAAAAAAGAAGAGAAAAAAGGAAAAAAAGAAGAAAAAAATTAGAAAAAGAAAAAAAGAAAAGGAAAAAGAGGGAAAAGGGAGAAAAAAAGAGAAAAAAGAAAGAAATGAAAAACTGAAAAAAAGACTGTCAATTTGCCAACTAATCAATGCAACGGGTATAGAGGGCAGATGTTTCTGAAACTGCATGAGCAGCAGGTCGCTAACCGGTGAAGCGTCACAGTGTACCGGAGCGCTGATCCCAGACCAGCTCAGGCTGCTTCTCCTCCGCCGCAGCGTTGAGTAAAGCAGCCGCCTGAACTCTGCGCCCGCGGAGCGCTGATCCCAGACCAGCTCAGGCTGCTTCTCCTCCGCCGCAGCGTTGAGTAAAGCAGCCGCCTGAACTCTGCGCCCGCGGAGCGCTGATCCCAGACCAGCTCAGGCTGCTTCTCCTCCGCCGCAGCGTTGAGTAAAGCAGCCGCCTGAACTCTGCGCCCGCGGAGCGCTGATCCCAGACCAGCTCAGGCTGCTTCTCCTCCGCCGCAGCGTTGAGTAAAGCAGCCGCCTGAACTCTGCGCCCGCGGAGCGCTGATCCCAGACCAGCTCAGGCTGCTTCTCCTCCGCCGCAGCGTTGAGTAAAGCAGCCGCCTGAACTCTGCGCCCGCGGAGCGCTGATCCCAGACCAGCTCAGGCTGCTTCTCCTCCGCCGCAGCGTTGAGTAAAGCAGCCGCCTGAACTCTGCGCCCGAGGAGCGCTGATCCCAGACCAGCTCAGGCTGCTTCTCCTCCGCCGCAGCGTTGAGTAAAGCAGCCGCCTGAACTCTGCGCCCGCGGAGCGCTGATCCCAGACCAGCTCAGGCTGCTTCTCCTCCGCCGCAGCGTTGAGTAAAGCAGCCGCCTGAACTCTGCGCCCGCGGAGCGCTGATCCCAGACCAGCTCAGGCTGCTTCTCCTCCGCCGCAGCGTTGAGTAAAGCAGTCGCCTGAACTCTGCGCCCGCGGAGCGCTGATCCCAGACCAGCTCAGGCTGCTTCTCCTCCGCCGCAGCGTTGAGTAAAGCAGCCGCCTGAACTCTGCGCCCGCGGAGCGCTGATCCCAGACCAGCTCAGGCTGCTTCTCCTCCGCCGCAGCGTTGAGTAAAGCAGCCGCCTGAACTCTGCGCCCGCGGAGCGCTGATCCCAGACCAGCTCAGGCTGCTTCTCCTCTGCCGCAGCGTTGAGTAAAGCAGCCGCCTGAACTCTGCGCCCGCGGAGCGCTGATCCCAGACCAGCTTAGGCTGCTTCTCCTCCGCCGCAGCATTGAGTAAAGCAGCCGCCTGAACTCTGCGCCCGAGGAGCGCTGATCCCAGACCAGCTCAGGCTGCTTCTCCTCCGCCGCAGCGTTGAGTAAAGCAGCCGCCTGAACTCTGCGCCCGCGGAGCGCTGATCCCAGACCAGCTCAGGCTGCTTCTCCTCTGCCGCAGCGTTGAGTAAAGCAGCCGCCTGAACTCTGCGCCCGCGGAGCGCTGATCCCAGACCAGCTCAGGCTGCTTCTCCTCCGCCGCAGCGTTGAGTAAAGCAGCCGCCTGAACTCTGCGCCCGCGGAGCGCTGATCCCAGACCAGCTCAGGCTGCTTCTCCTCCTGCCGCAGCGTTGAGTAAAGCAGCCGCCTGAACTCTGCGCCCGCGGAGCGCTGATCCCAGACCAGCTCAGGCTGCTTCTCCTCCGCCGCAGCGTTGAGTAAAGCAGCCGCCTGAACTCTGCGCCCGAGGAGCGCTGATCCCAGACCAGCTCAGGCTGCTTCTCCTCCGCCGCAGCGTTGAGTAAAGCAGCCGCCCTGAACTCTGCGCCCGCGGAGCGCTGATCCCAGACCAGCTCAGGCTGCTTCTCCTCCGCCGCAGCGTTGAGTAAAGCAGCCGCCTGAACTCTGCGCCCGCGGAGCGCTGATCCCAGACCAGCTCAGGCTGCTTCTCCTCCGCCGCAGCGTTGAGTAAAGCAGCCGCCTGAACTCTGCGCCCGAGGAGCGCTGATCCCAGACCAGCTCAGGCTGCTTCTCCTCCGCCGCAGCGTTGAGTAAAGCAGCCGCCTGAACTCTGCGCCCGCGGAGCGCTGATCCCAGACCAGCTCAGGCTGCTTCTCCTCCGCCGCAGCGTTGAGTAAAGCAGCCGCCTGAACTCTGCGCCCGCGGAGCGCTGATCCCAGACCAGCTCAGGCTGCTTCTCCTCTGCCGCAGCGTTGAGTAAAGCAGCCGCCTGAACTCTGCGCCCGCGGAGCGCTGATCCCAGACCAGCTCAGGCTGCTTCTCCTCCGCCGCAGCGTTGAGTAAAGCAGCCGCCTGAACTCTGCGCCCGAGGAGCGCTGATCCCAGACCAGCTCAGGCTGCTTCTCCTCCGCCGCAGCGTTGAGTAAAGCAGCCGCCTGAACTCTGCGCCCGCGGAGCGCTGATCCCAGACCAGCTCAGGCTGCTTCTCCTCCGCCGCAGCGTTGAGTAAAGCAGCCGCCTGAACTCTGCGCCCGCGGAGCGCTGATCCCAGACCAGCTCAGGCTGCTTCTCCTCCGCCGCAGCGTTGAGTAAAGCAGCCGCCTGAACTCTGGGCCCGCGGAGGAAGCGTCTTGATCGCTCCTCTGTATCTGCAGACAGCATCTGTGGGCCGCAGCCTTAGATTTCACTCTCTGAATTTTTTAGCGTCCGATGCGAGGATAATCTGATTTGGAAGCCTCTCAAGCCGGAGGGTAAACGCTCCTCCAGCTACAGTTCGTTCCGCAGCCGTGTCTGAGCGCGGGGAGCTAAAATGAGTCGATTCTTATCCTGTAATTATAATTATTATCGTGGGTGAATTCACGCGCTCAGGCGTCGGTTCCATTATCATCAGAGGTGATTGTTTTCCACTCGGCTCCAGCTCATTCTTGATTTGAGTCTGATATCAATAATTATAGAGCTGAGACCTGTTTTTTGTTTGTTTTGCTATTTTAAATAAACAACGAAGCTTCCGCCACCGAACGTTCAGTAGTTGCATTGCTTCAAAAAGTCTCTGTTGTAAAGAGTAAAAGCAGTAAATCACTTTTTAGTTCTTCTCGACATATGGGGATTGCGAAACATGAGCCAATTTGGGTCTTTTTATTATATTTTTTTTTGCTAAAACTTCTGCAACAATGTCCAGTTTTGTGTACATTTTCCACTATTTTTTTATTTAGTTTTGATCAATTAAATGAACACATTAATTTTAGTTTTGTTGCTTTCGTTCGTTTTTTGTCATTTAAATGGTTCTAAACATTTTATTATAATGCTGGAAACTATTTGTGCGCCGTTTTTTAAATTTTGACTTGTTTTAGTTTAGTTTGCTTCTCTTCGTTTTTATTTAGTTGGATAATTTATATGTTTTTTTACTTTTAAATGTCTACCCTTTTTCCTTCTGTTGTTTGCTTAGAATTGCTTTTTTGTCATTTAAGTACATCTAAACATTTTTATTATAATGAGTAAACCTTTTTGCAGACTGTTTGCATAAACTTTCTTTGTTAAAGGTTTTTCTATTCCTTTCTTTTTGTGTTGTTAATGTATCGAGCGCAAGTTCTTAATCGTCATCATTTTGTTTCCTGCTATGTTATACATTGACATTTGTTTTTAGTTTTTGTGATTATATTTTATTTCATGTTTGTTTAATTGTTTTAAATTTTTGTTGAAATTATGTTATTTTCTCATACTTTTCTCGTTATTATAATTTTTTGCTTTGAAAAAACAAACATAAAAAGCCAAGCCCCGCAAAATACTGACCATTAGATGAGGAGGAAGGTTGGTATTTGTTTTAATTCGCTACTTTTCTCTGGATCTAATGATGGCATCATTCATGTACAGTAATCGAACCTCCACGAAACATCCATCCATCCATTTTCTTGTCGGCTTTCTTCCCTTTCGGGGTCTCCACAGCGGAATGAACCACCAACTCTTCTGGCATATGTTTTATGCGGCGGATGCCCTTCCACCTGCAACCCATCGCTGGGAAACATCCACACACACTCATTCTCACTCAAACAATCGTTTTTACCCAATTCTCTTATTCCGCATGTCTTTGTTCTTGTGGGGGAAACCGGAGCACCCGGAGTAAACCCACGCGATCACGAGGAGAACATGAGAACTCCACACAGAGATACCAACTGATCCAGCCGAGGCTCGAACCAGCAACCTTCTTGCAGTGAGACTGTGCTACCCACTGCACCACTGTGACGCTCAGTTACTAATGTTTTTGTTCATTTTCAAATTTAGTTTATAGTGCTTAAATCTACTCTATCATCTATTAATCAATGTTTTTACATTTTCAGTTTCATAGGACTATTTTGTGCTTGATTTTATTAAATGCACTTTCTTTTTGTTCTTTGTTTCCAATAGAAAGCACTTTGAATTACGAAATTACACAAATAAACTTTCCGTGCCTATTTAATGCAATCGACTTTATTTTAGCTAATTCTACTGCTTTATAGAATTGTTTTACTGTACGAATCTACAGTTGTATGCATTAACTAAGTCTGTTGCTTTTTTCCACACTAGTTTTCACTGTTTAAGGTTGAAACGTTTTATCCGACGCTTGTGCTCAAGAACTATTTTTACTCCTAAACGAGGACTCTGCTTCAATCGATAGCAAGCTTCCTAGCGTGCGCGACCTTCAGCAGCGACTCTACAGTCAGGCCGAGGTCAGAGGTCAGAGGTCAGAGCTGCAGAGCTCATCACCCGAGCGAGCGCTCTCTCAGCACAGCTCAGCTCTCACCGCGGGACAACATCCCGGCCAAAAATGATTGTGTTCTCATATTTCTATCATTTGTCCATAAATACATGTTGTAAAGTCGTAAAAAGATTCACGGTGTCTTCGGAAAGTATTGCTTTGCGTTCGCAGTGAAGGAGCCGCCCGCTGCAGCCATGAATCAGACAGTCCAAACACACGAGAAAGGGAGGCTCCCTCCGCGACTGCGTCCCAAACCGCGGCTCTTCTCGCC
>UELW01000089.1:115971-183314 GCA_900490495.1 Danionella dracula
GAAAGAAGACGGCTCTGAAAAGAAGTGCATAATGCAATATATCCGGGTTTGCTCTCTTACAGATGCTGAACTTCACCGTTATTGCTCTTGCAAAGTGAACGGACATTTCATTACTTTTTTTCTAGTGACGGGATCACAGTAAAAGGAGATTTCAAAATTTTGATGTGAATTATGGTAAATAAAGCCCGAAAACAGGCGCCAGTGAATCACTGTCGGACCTCGTGGCACCTTGAGATTGGAGAAACGCTGGTTAATCTCCTCATCTCAGCTCAAGCAAATGAAGCAGGTAATACAGACACAAGCAGATGCAAATGCATCATTACTGCCGGCATTATCATATAAAACAAACCATTACAAGAGGCCAAGCAGAACATTAATCTGCAATGATTCACTGGAGAAAGCAACCCAGACATAAGCACCACCGTTTATTTAGATGGAAACGCTCCCGCGGTTCCTTCTCTGCACCTCTTTTTTATTATAAAATGTTGTGTGTGAAGAAGGAATGTTCAAAATCTTCTGTGTACCTTCTGTTCATGTATTTCTTCCATACATGCTAAACAAAACCCTGGATGAAGGTCATTTAATCACGTAAAACATCTCTAAAAGCTAACTAATTTATTGCTTATGTACTTCTCAAACACTTTCAATAATATCAGGAATTGGTCAATTTATTTTCTAATTAAATGTAAAATGTCCTGCTGTAATAATCTTGCAAAATAAAGTACTAAGAAGATTGCTTTGAGATAAGTCTCAAAAAGCTAGAAGACAGACAGAGTTTAATGTCATCAACGCATTTTAAGAAACGGCTTCAAAGACTCTCCTACTTTTAGAGAAAGATTAACTTTATTGTCATCTGAATGAAAATGACCAACAATACCATGCCTTCAAATAATGCCCCCTAAAGGTCTCATAAATAGATTAAAAAGCAAAGGGCCTAATATAGAGCCTTGGGGTACCCCAGAGATCAGTTATGATGTTGAGGAACAATGTGTCCCCTTAAACCATTTGAGGACAATGCCCCTTACACAAAACAATAAATATTTTTAAAATACATATTTTAGCATATTTATCAAATTGGTTTAGTTGTTGTTGATGTCCCAGTGACAATTTCCTTAGGAAACAAAGGTAGGATACTTTTACTTTGAGGAGGAATTTATACTTTACGTTATGGCTTTTATAGAAGCAGAACAACATTAAAGAAGTTTGTCAATCGGCATTTTTTGTTCGTATTGTTCTGATACAGTAGCACCAGGTGACTGATCCCTTTTTTCTGAGCCCTTTTTTTATGCGATGCTTTGTTCGAGTAAATGACTCGAAAGTTAAGTTAATTTAAACTCATATTTGAGCACTTTTGTGTCTGTGCTAATCTCAAAGAGTCATCTCCCTGGTTAAATAATGGTTAGTTATCAATTAAACAGGGATATTGAGTTTATTTGGAAGTCCATCTTTGATACCAAACAAATGTTTTCTCCCTCAAAAGCTCACACCATCTCAGTCCTCTTTGTCCTTACGGCGGATTTGATTTAAGATCCATGAAAGCTTGACGAACAGGATTTCTTAGCAGGTGATTTGCCTCAAGTATTTTCTAAAGCAGTACATAAATGAATTAGCAATAAAACGGACTTAGCCCGACTAGCAGGGGTGCCCATTACTGCGTCTCTAATCACTAAAGAGATGCCATTCAATTGGCTCGAGAAGGCACATTTCTTCTGGGACTTCTTAAAGTAACACGTTTGTAATGGAAGGTGCGCTGCTTGAGCCGAAGCGCGGGAAGCTTTTCTGTACATGTGAGTTTTGATTACCGCTGGCAACAGGCTCTTAGCTCACGCCGGAGGCAGAAAGGCTCCCAGCGTGTGCACGCGGCCTCTGAAATTACGCCGGCCTAGAAAGTGCTCCTCTGCATTTAATCAGCGGCCGACTTTTTGATAGTCAAACAATAGTTAATTACAGTAGCACCTGCCTGAGAGCGCGGGGTGGATCGGTGTTAATGAGGGCCGTGCGGCGCCTGCATCTTTCCCTCCAGTGTATAAAACTCCAGGGATGCGCCGCATGGCTTCCTTAGGCCGCCACTTCCATGCGTCGCTCACTGCCAGGTGATTGACGGCAGAGACGGGGGAGAGAATGGAGAAATGGACTTTGATTCCATCTCTTGTGTTTGGAGAAATTATACATCTTTGCTCTCAACTTTAAAGGGAGAGAGAGAGAGAGAGAGAGAGAGAGAGAGAGAGAGAGAGAGAGAGAGAGAGAGAGAGAGAGAGAGAGAGAGAGTGGAAGTGCAGGAGTAGGTGAATCGCAGTGATCAGATGTTTTAGTTCAGGTAGAAACGAAGCTTTTTTTAGGGTTCCGTGGAATCACCGAGACTGGTTATTCATGCAACTGTATTTGAGGACGCAAAGAATCCTTTTGACATCCAACCTGCGTATAAAACTGACTGTGCTTAATTACTATATCACAATACTAATCACGCGTGTTATTTTAAGGTGCCTTTAAAAAGTAGTTTTTCTTATTTGTTAAAAATTTAAAACAAAAAGGTGAATATTCTGTGAGAATTGTGTTTTTCATTGATCGAAAAGAGCTAAAAGTTTTGAAAAGCTTCTTGCTTAAAAGTAATAAATGTGTGTGCTTGAAAGTAAAAGTAAATTATTATTATTAGAAGTAAATAGATGTAAGATAAAATGTATAGATAGAATAAAACAAGCATAGACAAAATAAGGGGAAAACATTTGATTTAGATTCAGTGATATACACGATTTTTTATAAAGAGAGACAAATATGTATAATACATAAATAAACAAATAAGTATTGAACAAATACCTAAAAATAAATTACCGAATGTACTAATGAACATACGAATTAACGCATTATCAAATAGATAAGTAAATAAAACAGTATATATAAACTACTTTATGGATGAATATGAATTGATATGATGTAAATAAATGTATTACGTACAGAAATAGATATTTTACATGAATAAAAAAGTATAAATCCATCAAAACTCTTCACACGAATAAAATGTTAATAAATGAACAAATTATAACAATCCAAAGTAATAAAGACTTTTTAATTTATAGGGTGAAAAAAATGAAGAAAGAAAGGAATTAAAAATGTTAAATTAATTATAAATACGACATAAACGAGAACCCAAGAATGTAGTATAGTCAAGAATGAACAAATCAACAATTAAAGCACATTTTAAAGTTAATAAATGTATAACAGAAAATATACAAAAAAACTCAATCAAGAAAAAAGATGAACCGTCGTAAAATAATCTTGAGGTGAGACTCTAACACTCTCATGCACAACAACATCTCACTCATGACCTCTTAAAAGAAGTCATCGCTCCCTTCAAAGACAGTATATTTAGGGATAAAAAATGAGCCCCCTCCTCCTGCGAGCTAAAGATGATGAAGAGAAAAAGGCTATTAAAGGGTGATTTGGGATCCTGTGGAGCGCGCCCAAGCAAGATGCGCTCGGCTGGACGCCAGATCAGAGTGTATTCGAGCCGACCCCGGCGTCAGATGCGCTGGTCAAACCTCCTCTTAATCAAGTGTCCACCTCAAACACCTCCAAATAGTCCCCGGCCGGTTATTTACCCAGAGCGCAGGCGGCTGGTGACAGATGTGCCTGTGCCGCACCGAGATATTAGCCGCTCTTTCCTCTGTCAGGACACGCTGACCCCTCTCATTCATTCATGTTTCATTTGTTTGACCCTGACCCCTCCCCTCTCCCTCGCAGCGCTCTAATCTGGCTTTCTCTTCTCTGTTGGTAAGCGTGTTTGCCGTAGCCAATCAGGTTGATTGATCATCGGCGAGGCCACAAGTTTGGCAATCAGCTGCGCCGTCCCCTCCGTCGCATTTCCCTGCAGACAGGCAGAGCTTGACAGCACAATAAACTGGCTATTCATCAAAGTGTCCCCGTCCCTGACATCAGCACGGCCCCGGGGCGGAGGCGTAGAGCACCAAAACTGCCGTGCACTGCTCCGGGGATGAAGCGTAGGAGTGTGCTCACTTCTCGTGCCAGCTGATTATTGCACAGTCCTGTATTCATGCGTCCAGAAGGAGCTACAAACACTGGAGACTTGTGAACAGTGGATGAGGTCTGCAGTGTTGGGAGAGCTACATGCAATAATCTGTTTGTGCTTATCAAAGGGTCACAACAGCTTGTTTATGAGGGCTCCACGTGTTCATTAGGCCAACTGGCTCTCGAGCGCTTCCACGTATAACGTACACTTATTCCACATAACTTGGACATATTCCGCAGATTAGGAACGTTTTATTTTGTTTATGCTCTGGCAAAACTCCGAACAAGTTAAAACATGCCAAATAGTAAAAGCATATTGAGCCTCTGATTAACCTCGGCTGCTCGTTTTACGCTTTGGGTGGAATCAAGTAATGCTATTACAGTTTTTCACAATTGTAAAGACAGTTTTTTCAACACATTTAAGACATTTTCTTAACTGTTAAAGCACCGAATCAGTTAAAACACACAATTGACAAAACAGTTAATTTCGTTCTCAAAACCCCTCGTTGTAAACAAAACTCCAAAACTCATTTTCAGAATACAATAATACAGTTTTCAAAACACTAACACATGTTGTCTTCCGACAGCAACATTTAGTCGATCAGAACACATTGAGAATTTTTTTTTTAATTACATAGTTTTGGTGTTTGGTGGAGCTCGAGTGTAAAAGAAGTTCAAGCTTTTGATATTTGTGTTAACTGAATGCATTTTGTATCAAAGCAACAAAAATGTATTTAATTGTAGAGCCTACCTCGACTGATGTTGTGCTAATCGTGTTAAGAGTTTAGGAAAGTTGTTAAATGTATTGAAAAAACTGTCTTAGCAATTGTGAAAAACTGTAATCTGCTGAAACACAATTAAACATTTAATGTCCAAATATACCCTAAAACTAACACAAAAAAAATCTACGCAAATTTGTTTTTCCACTATTTATTTTCAAAGCGAAAATTAAAAAAGGTAAAACCCTTTGTTTTTTAATTTTTTGATCGTGTGTTCAAAATAAAAAATACGAAAACAAATTACAAGCGCGCATCACATTTTCATTTTGAACCTTCCTTTTGGGAACGCTTACAGTTTTTCACAATTGCTAAGACAGTTTTTTCAATACGTTTAACAACTTTCCTAAACTTTTAACACAATTAGCACAACATCAGTCGAGGTAGGCTCCACAATTAACATTTTTTTTGTTGCTTTGATACAAAATGCATTCAGTTAACACAAATAACAAATACTTGAAATTCTTTTACACTCGAGCTAAAAACTATGTCATTTTAAAAACTAATTTTTTCTCAATGTGTTGCGATCGACTAAATGTTGCTGTCGGAAGAAAACATGTCTTAGTGTTTTGAAAACTGTGTTATTGTATTTTGAAAATGAGTTTTGGAGTTTTGTTTACAACGAGGGGTTTTGAGAATGAAATTAACTGTTTTAACAATCGTGTGTTTTAACTGATTCTGTGTGTTAAGAGTTAAGCAAACTTGTTAAATGTATTGAAAAAACTGTCTTAGCAATTGTAAAAAACTGTTAGGTGACTGTTGTTTGGTTTGGAGCAGGAATGCGGAAACTCTTGATTGTGAAAACTGAAGCGACTCAAGCGATGGCGAGGCTTGAGGAACACGTGATAACAGTTAAAGATTTATTCCTTGGGCATTGAGAGAAGCTCTGGAATGAGCGTGAGAAGAATACATTTAAAGGATATTCCATGTTTTTTTTTCAAACTGTTCACTCTCTTTATGCCACAGAAGAAAATGAAAAAAAAATGTAGCTCTAAAATTAAATTTCCAATCATGTAAAATCGACTGGTTCTCATCAGCCGTCGTTGAATGAATGAATGAAGAACTTCCAGGTCAGGCGAAGCATCACCAGAAGGAGCGCTGAAAAAGCTTTAAATTTTTTCGTTTTTGATTGAACGAAGTGTTCTTGTGATTCCAAGATTTTGTTTGGAATAATAAAGTTTTTTGAAAACCATAGAATTCCTGTTCCGTAGTTCTAGAAAGAAAAAACATACACATCAATCGACTGTTTCAGTGACAGTTTGGGTTTGAGGTTTAAACGTAAATTGAAATGTGAATGTAATTATAATATTTTCCTTTTTTTAGGAAAGTTTGGTCTTTTAAGACATTTTAGCTTCTGAACAATGTGCATGTTTCACATTCTTTTAGTAGTTTGAAATGTCTGGTTGATTTCGTTTGTGAATTGATTATTTTAAGGAGCGTGTATATTTGAAACGTTGATCCTCAAAAGCCTGAAACAGCCTCTCATAAAGGACTGAAAGGACATGACGTTAGTCATTAATGGTGCCTGATACTGTCTCCAAATTCTGCTGGAGGAGGAAATGCTTTGGATACTTTCCTGCCTCATTCCAGCGAATGATTCATCCCTTAGAGCAATATTGACTGACTGACAGAAGATGACTGATGGTTCGGATGCGAGTCTCGCACACAAAGCACTCCTGATAATAAAGCATTTATCAGACGTCTCTTACCGAGACACACATGCCCAGAACAATGATCCCTCCATGCAGCCCTGCAGGGGAAGAAAGGGCCTCTCAAGACATTGTTGTAGAGCAGGAAGGAAAGTGTGTAAAAGGAAGATATAGAGGTGAAAGCAATAAAAAGCGAACCTTTCTTAGAGGTTTTTCATGGTTCAGAAATAATCCCACTCCACCGCCAGACAGTGTTTCACAGCGCAGGGTCGGAATACAATTAGCTTAAGAGATGCTGCTACCCTCCTCATACAGGTTTCAGTTTGGTTTGGCTCTCGTTAGAGGATACTTTGAGAGCACTGTTTCCGTGTTCGAGAGAGAAGGGCAGGTTCTATTGAGCAATCAGGATGCAGGGGTTATCCTGGACGAGCTGCTCTCCACAGACAAGAAGCCTGCCTCACATGGAGCTCATTGTTAGAGGTCATGTATATTTTTATCGGCGTTCATTTCTACCATGCATAGATTATTTTTTCAACTTGTAATCTCTGCAGAACTGGTGAAAAAGTGTCTTCATTTGATGTTTTGCTGAATTAAATGCTCTGGATTAGTTGTTACCGCCATGCATCTACATATATCCTCTCTTCTGACCCTTAAAGGTACCATATTTATAGCCTTCAAAAAGCAGTATTATCAATCACCTGAAATGCTTTCGTCACGCCCCCTGCTGGGTCTTCATATTGATGCAGAGAAAATCCACCAATTTTCTGACAAATAAATTCATCTTTTGGTAAGCCTCCCCTAAAACATACTTCCTTTACATTTTTTCCCCACATGGTTTTTTTCTCACATGGTTTTGCTGAGGTTACACTTCATTGTGATGCATTAGCGGTTCATCTGATTGGTTAGAGGACGGTGCTAAGGCCACTTGCCTTGATAAGTTTATTGCAAAATTTATTGGGCTGTTTTGAGTTCCCAGAACAAAATATTACACCAACATGCATGAACCCATCTGAGGTATGTTTTGATGAGGGAACAACTCTAAAAGTCGAGTTTATGTGACATGGCACCTTTAAGTTGTAAACACACTTATTAACGTATTAACATAGCAATGAACGCTTCAGTAACTGCTCTCAGCTTGATATCCCCAGCATCTCCTTATATTTAGTTTCGAACATCCATCCATTTTCTTGCCGGCTCTCTTCCCTTTCGGGGTCGCCACAGCGGAATGAACCGCCAACTCTTCTGGCATATGTTTTATGCGGCGGATGCCCTTCCAGCTGCAACCCATCGCTGGGAAACATCCACACACACTCATTCTCACTCAAACACTATGAACAATCGTTTTTACCCGATTCTCTTATTCCACATGTCTTTGTTCTTGTGGAGGAAACCGGAGCACCCGGAGTAAACCCACACGATCACGAGGAGAACATGAGAACTCCACACAGAGATACCAACTGACCCAGCTGAGACTCGAACCAGAGACCTTCTTGCTGTGAGACGACTGTGCTACCCACTGCACCACCGTGATGCCCAATTACTTACATTTACTTGATTATTTTTTTGAGTTACTAGTACTTTTAGAGTACTTTTACTTCTTTTGAGAAATGTCTGTACTTTACTTAGTTACATCTTAGTTACATTTTAGCTGTGTTCTCCTATTACTAATATCATGGAAATGAATCTAAACGCAAGCTATTTTTGACATTAGCATGTCTTGTGAGATGTTGAAGAGGTTGATGCACTGAAGTTTACCATCTTCTCGAGTCAACGCTGGCAGATCAAGAGCGTCCTCGCTGCAGAGACGTAGAACGCCTGCGCGTATAAATGTGGACTACACAGCCCTCGTATTCTGTAAAATGTGATTGTAGAGATGCAAAACTTCTTTTTCTTGCATGTATCGCCTTTATAATGTAGCTTGGTTATAAGTTGCAATCGACTATACGTTGTTTTCCCTTTAGGAAGTAATCTAAAAGAAGTATGATGTAATGGCTTTTTGCTCTTTCTTGTTCAGATCAGAAGTATCTAGTAACTAAGTACTTGAGTACCTTTCGTTGATATACTTTTTTACTAGTACTCAGGTTAATCAGTTGGGAGTTACATCTACTCTTACGTGAGTAAATATGTTCACAAGTACTTTTACTTGAGTACATTCTCTGGAGCTCTGTCTGCAGGCATCTGAGCTCACATCACTAGTTTTTAGAGAAAAATCATCAGCTATTACCTTTACGATTACAAATACTGAGATGAAGATGATTGTGGTAATTATTACTGAGAGTTTCAACTAATTTGTTACTATTGCGGACATCATGTTCACTTTTGTTGTTGAACAAAAGCACTCTCTGTTTTAGCTATGGGAAAACTGAGCATTAAGACTCGCATTGTGGTGGCTCTCAAAACTTTTGGAGGGCATCTGTCACAGGCGTTTGGGAAAACGAGATGTTTGTTTTGATCTCCATCTTTCTACTGCTCTCCATCAAACACACTTTACAAGCTGAGTTTTATCTAACACTTTGCTGGATCCCAGTGTTCCCAGTGCTCCATTCTCTCTGGACTTCCTGTGCTCTCACTTGGAGGAAAGCTCAGTTTTTGTTGCTACGGAGATGTGCTGAAAGGCAGTGGGACGTCCCATCCGTCTCGTATTGTTGCTGGAGAAAGGGTTTGGTCGCAGCTTCAGAACGATCTCAGGAGGCTTTGCTTCGGTGCGGTGGTATGATAGGGACGCGATGAAGGGAAGCTAGTCCAAGCTGAACTTCTCAGCAGAAGCTGCAGGAGAGTTTTGAGCAGCGCGGGGGTTTAGGACCGCAGAAAATAATCCTGGATCATAGTTCTGGGGGCAGGTTTTGTTCGTTTATTTTGTTTTATTTCATTTTTTGTGTGTATTCACTTGGTAATTTATATTTTATTTTTGTTAAATGCATTAATTTATGATTTATTCATCATTATGTTTTTATTGTATTATCCTATTTGATTTTATTATTATTATTATATTTTATGTTATATTGTGTTATGTTTTTTACTTAAATGTGTATTCATGTATTTATTTGTTTGTCCATTTGTTTATTTATCTACTTACTTATTTTTGTTTATGTTGTAATATTTATTCCTTTTTTGTTTGTATGTTTGATTGTTTACCTATTAGAAATATATGCTTTTTTTATTTATTCTGTTTTAAATTAATTTTAAATATAATACTAGATTTATTTTATGGCGTAATTAATTTTTTTGTTGATGAACTTTCATTTATTTCCTTTTTTATGATCTCTTTCTTTTATTTTTAAACCTATTTTCAATGTATTACTGTCTTGTTTTATTCATATTTCTTTTCAATAGAGATCAATAATAGTTTTACACAAACTAGATTAACTGTGGGGGAACACTTTATTGCAATGATCATCATAATCTATCAGTTAAGCATTAATGCATGTTTACTTTGTTTACAATTGAGCCCTATTGTGTTTAGTTTATTTAAAATTATTGCTTTTATACCCAAATACTTTTCATACTGCATAAAGGAAAGCTATTTTGATAGCAACTATTAGAGACTACAACTATTATCACCTCTCTGAGATGTCTTTGCAAAGAAAGTGACACAAAGTATGTGTGTGTGCGTGCGTGTGTTTGCATGTGCGTGCGTGTGTGTGTGTGTGTGTGCGCGTGCTCTTTGCGTCAGGAGGTCCTGCTGTGCACAGGCGCCCTCTATTGCCAAAAGCACCGCGTGTGAGAGCGGGGTCAGTGTGGGACTGCTCCGGAACGACTTCTGCAGTTTAATAAAGCAGTGTGAGCAAGAAATGGACCCCAGCCTCTAAACCCTCTCCAGTAGAAGCTTCAGCTCCTTCTTTCCTCTCATGTTGTGTTCGCTCACCAATCTCTCTCAGTTAACTTGTTCAGCTGTAAAGCTGTAGTCGCTAAAACAAACCCCTGCAGAAGACCCCCCATCACCCCTTCATCACCCACCATCACCCCTTCATCACCCACCATCACCTCTTCATCACCCCATAACCCCTTCATCACAACCCCCATCACCCCTTCATCACCCACCATCACCTCTTCATCACCCCATAACCCCTTCATCACACCCCCATCACCCCTTCATCACCCACCATCACCCCTTCATCACCCACCATCACCTCTTCATCACCCCATAACCCCTTCATCACACCCCCATCACCCCTTCATCACCCACCATCACCTCTTCATCACCCCATAACCCCTTCATCACCCCACCATCACCCCTACATCACCCACCATCACCTCTTCATCACCCCATAACCCCTTCATCACACCCCCATCACCCCTTCATCACCCACCATCACCTCTTCATCACCCCATAACCCCTTCATCACACCCCCATCACCCCTTCATCACACCACCATCACCTCTTCATCACCCTATAACCCCTTCATCACACCCCCATCACCCCTTCATCACCCACCATCACCTCTTCATCACCCCCATAACCCCTTCATCACCCCCCATCATCACCCCATAACCTTTTCATCACCCCCCATCATCACCCCATAACCCCTTCATCACACCCCCATCACCCCTTCATCACCCACCATCACCTCTTCATCACCCATAACCCCTTCATCACACCCCCATCACCCCTTCATCACCCACCATCACCTCTTCATCACCCCATAACCCCTTCATCACACCCCATCACCCCTTCATCACCCACCATCACCTTTTCATCACCCCCATAACCCCTTCATCACCCCATCACCCCTTCATCACCCACCATCACCTTTTCATCACCCCCATAACCCCTTCATCACACCCCATCATCACCCCTTCATCACACCCCATCATCACCCCACAAAACCCTTTCATCACCCCCCATCATCACCCCTTCATCACACCCCCATCACCCCTTCATCACACCACCATCACACCCCCATTACCCCTTCATCACCCCACCATCACCCCTTCATCACCCACCATCACCTCTTCATCACCCCATAACCCCTTCATCACACCCCCATCACCCCTTCATCACCCACCATCACCTCTTCATCACCCCATAACCCCTTCATCACACCCCCCATCACCCCTTCATCACCCACCATCACCCTCTTCATCACCCCCATACCCCTTCATCACCCCCCATCACCCCTTCATCACCCACCATCACCTCTTCATCACCCCATAACCCCTTCATCACACACCCCCATAACCCCTTCATCACACAGCACCACCATCACCTCTTCATCACCCCATAACCCCTTCATCAACCCCCCCCCATCACCCTTCATCACACCCACCATCACCTCTTCATCACCCCATAACCCCTTCATCACACCCCATCACCCCTTCATCACACCCCATCACCCCTTCATCACCACCATCACCTCTTCATCACCCCATAACCCCTTCATCACACCCCCATCACCCCTTCATCACCCCACCATCACCTCTTCATCACCCCATAACCCCTTCATCACCCCACCATCACCCCTACATCACCCACCATCACCTCTTCATCACCCCATAACCCCTTCATCACACCCCCATCACCCCTACATCACCCACCATCACCTCTTCATCACCCCATAACCCCTTCATCACACCCCCATCACCCCTTCATCACCCACCATCACCTCTTCATCACCCCATAACCCCTTCATCACACCCCCATCACCCCTTCATCACCCACCATCACCTCTTCATCACCCCATAACCCCTTCATCACACCCCCATCACCCACCATCACCTCTTCATCACCCCATAACCCCTTCATCACACCCCCATCACCCCTTCATCACCCACCATCACCTCTTCATCACCCCATAACCCCTTCATCACACCCCCATCACCACTTCATCATCACCCACCATCACCCTCTTCATCACCCCATAACCCCTTCATCACCCACCATCACCCCTTCATCACCCCCCATCACCTCTTCATATCACCCCATAACCCCTTCATCACACACCCCCATCACCCCTTCATCACCCCACCATCACCTCTTCATCACCCCATAACCCCTTCATCACCCCCCCATCACCCCTTCATCACCCACCATCACCTCTTCATCACACCCCCATAACCCCTTCATCACCCCACCATCACCCCTCATCACCCACCATCACCTCTTCATCACCCATAACCCCTTCATCACACCCCCATCACCCCTTCATCACCCACCATCACCTCTTCATCACCCCATAACCCCTTCATCACACCCCCATCACCCCTTCATCACCCACCATCACCTCTTCATCACCCCATAACCCCTTCATCACACACCCCATCACCCCTTCATCACCCCACCATCACCCCTTCATCACCCATAACCCCTTCATCACACCCCATCACCCCTTCATCACACCACCATCACCTCTTCATCACCCCAATAACACCCTATCACACCCCATCACCCCTTCATCACCCACATCACCTCTTCATCACCCCATAACCCCTTCATCACACCCCCATCACCCCCTTCATCACCCACCATCACCTCTTCATCCCCCCATAACCCCTTCATCACACCCCCATCACCCCTTCATCACCCACCATCACCTCTTCATCCCCCCATAACCCCTTCATCACACCCCCATCACCCCTCATCACCCACCATCACCTCTTCATCACCCCATAACCCTTCATCACACCCCATCACCCCTTCATCACACCACCATCATCACACCCCGACTGCTCACTGTTGAGAAACACTGTTTATAAGTAATAAACAGCAGAATACCATGTTAAATAACACCGTTAAATAATTTGTTTAGTTGTGAAATTGTTGTGTAAACTGTTGGTTTCTTTGTTACTTTCTAATGTTTTTCATTGTTTAGTTGGTTTAATATCTTTGTTTAATATTTTTGTAATCCTTTATGAAATTGTCTGTTCAATTATTTATTTACATTTTACAGCTTAATCATTTGGCATATTTTTAATGTACTATTTGTAGTGTTGATTTTTTTTGTTAAACCTGATCTGTTTGTTTTTTTAGTTTTACTTACTTATTATTTTCATTATTACGTCATCACTTTGCTTCTTTATATATTTTATAGTTTATAAAGTTCTCTATTAAATAATTAATTATCATCCAATATTTAATATTTTTAATTAACAAAATATCTTTAGTAATTTGTGTTAGTCTTATATTGTGTATTTGTAAGTGATTTGTATTAATTATTTACATTTATTATTCTTTATTTATTTATTAAAAAAACATTTTTACTTAGACCCACTATTTAATTATTTGAATAGAGTCTAAGACGATCAAAGATGGCTACAATTTTAGAGCATAATTTTCACACAAACACAAACACACTCTCACACACACGCACACGCACGCACACACACACGCACGCACGCACACACACACACACACACATTCAGTTTTTTTGTACTTTTTAATTATTTCTCTTTTTAATCCCTAAATTTGCTATATATTATGTTTTGTCTTTGTTTGTTTATGTATTCATATTGATTTGTGAGGTATTTATCAATGACTTATTGTTATTTATTATTGTTTCTTCTTGCTTGTGATCAACCGTTTAATGAAATCATTAAATTCCAAGTGTTCTTTTAACAATAGTGATTATTTTTCCCAGATTTCTTTTTGTTTCCATTTTTCTAATAGTGTCACTTCTGGTTTTTATATATTTACTTTTTTGTTGAGTTTTGTTGAATTTAAATTTATATTTTTAGCTCTATATCGACAGGGATTATGATGCACATAATATTAATCTTTTGTATTATAAATGAATAACCATATGTGGGCTAAAATTTCAATTTAAGCGGAAATGTTTCTAGCGCTGGAGAGCGTGGCTCTGAGGGAAAGCGCGTTCAGGCTGCCTGCGTATCTTCTCACTGTATCTTCTCTCTGTAAGTGGCGTTCATGAACGCTCGCGACCGAGAGAAGAAATGGAGGGTTTGGATTTTCTGGAGGATTTGCTCTCCAGCAGCAGTATTATATTGCGAGATGTAGCTCTGGTTCGGCACGAGGGAGATTGAGAGGCGTGAGAAAGCCCTGAAAATGATAAAAGAACCTCTCTTTTATCAACTCTCACCTCAGCAGCAAAACCTGCTGCTGTTCCTCGCGGTCGTTTCTCGTCTTTCGCTCTCCCGACATCCTGCGTCTCTTGCGCTTGCCGTGGGGACTCTCAGAGCAGCGCCGTCCTGATATTGAGGTAGCTGTGAGCTGCGTTCCAAAACCGTGGTTAGCTCGAGATGTTTCCTCAAGTAAGAAGCGTTCGGGAGGGAGTTTAGAGCGGGGCTCATTACTGGTTTTTTAACCCCTCAACCACAATGACGACGTTTGCAAACCAGTGAGCTGATGCCCAGCCAAACAGCTTTCATTCGGCATCTGGAGATATCTGTGTAGCATTTGTTCTTTAGATTTTTGCTTTGAAATATATGTCATAATTAACTTTAAAAAAACAAAAACAGTTTTATATATGGGTTAGGGTTAGGTTGAACCCGAATATAAATTATTTCTCTAGAAAAATCCACCGAATTTTGTAAATCCATTGCTGACTTTGTTGTTTTGTTGGCTGGTCATGTGAGGCCTTGAGCCAATCAGGCGCTGAGATATGAACCATGTGACTATGAGTATGATTTGTAGCTCTCAGCTCCAGAAACGATTTTCAATTTAAGTCAACAGTGAAAAAGTTGTACTATTTCTGTTTAGTTGTGCATAACTTTACGATGAATAAATTTTTTTTAATTTGTAATTGCATATTTAATATATTATCTGCTAAGAAAATTAGTTCAAAAGGTCCTCTTTGGACAAACAGACTTGTTTCAGCATAGACGAGTCTTAAAATGAAGAAAAAATGTATGAAAATAGAAGCTTTTAGTTGTATTTCATGAAACCGCTACGTTCCAGTGCTGCCTTGAAGCAACACGAAGAATATTTGGCATCCCTGGCTTTAGCACCTCAACGACTTTAAAGAGATCACGGTTGTGTTAGGCTGATCTACGTGGATATAGCAAGCTTTGAACTTAAGTTTGAAGAACAGGTGAAAGAGCAAATAGAGTAATATAGAGTAAATTCACCTGATCTTGTGGATTCTGTGTTCACAATTTAAATATGCAGAAGGTTAAATGTTTCTGTGAGAATTGGGCAACACTACGAAAGCAACTGTGCTTTGTACAGTTAAATGTTTGAAATTAACCAGTGATTAACAACATTTGGTTGCCATCTAAATGAGTTTAAACTCTGGTTAGGCCCCATGAAGCCGTGAGCCCACCTCTCTGTGAACACAGAGCCGGTCCTTGTGCCAGAAAAAAACATGCATCCAATCGGATCAAAGGAAGAGGTGATTGGCTACCTCTAATTTCTATTTTAGTCGAAAAGAATAAAAAAGTATGTGTTCATTTTATGCATGCTATGCTAATACTCTGTAATCTGAACCGGCTAACATGAAAAATATTCTGAAAACTTTTGAGGAACTGTCTTTGATGGGTCTTTAAGGGTTAAAAGTAAGTTCACCTCTGAAAATGAAATCCGATCACCAGCACTCATATTTTCCTGACCTCTTACCTTTATTGTCCACATCATTAAAATGTAAATGTCATCTTTTTGGTTCAGGAGTGAAATGAGGAGGCCAATTATTAGATTTTTGCTTCTTTGGCTGAAGTGATAAAGTCAGCAGAGTTTATGCTAATAATCTTAACGCAGTGTAAGCGCAGTGATGCGTTTCCTCTTCCCTTCCCTCGAGGTACGGCTCCCTCACAGTGGTGCGAGTAATTGAATCAATTCAATACCGACACGAACCCCCTACCACCCCCGCCCCCCGAAACCCTGCAAAAACCTGACGTCTGCCACTGATGAGAGCCAGATGCTGCAGTCAGCGGGCTCGTATAGCGTCTTAAAGATCCAGCGTCGTCCCGATGAAGGATATATCTTCATTCAAGAGATGGGTCGGCCATTAGCGCAGGGGAGGAAATCGAGTCCCACATGTGTGTGGCTGAGCGTCGGCATGTCTGTGTGCGCTGAGCCTGTTTTATGAACAGTAGAAGGCAGCTGACACCCATCCTGTTTCTGGCAGCTCGGCGGGTCTGGATCCAATCCTGCAGCGCTCATTAAACAGCAGAACCATCCCTACACCCATCCTTTAATGAAACACTGCCAGGCTCTCTCCCTCTCTCTCTCTCTCTCTCCCTCTGTAGGTGATGGGGGCCGCCCCGGTGTGTGCTGGAGTCCAAACATTGACACATCCATTTTGTTATGGTTCATGTTATTGGAAAGAATAAGAAAATCTACTACCTAGGCAAGGCAAGTTTATTTGTATAGCACATTTCGTACACAAGGTAATTCAAAGTGCTTTACATTGGAAATAAAGAGTAAAAAGAAAGTGCATACATTAAAATCAAGCATAAAAAAGTCATATAAATCAAACAGATTTAAAACACTGAAATTTAAAACATTGATTAAAACAAAGATTAAGATTTGAAGTACAGAGGTAAAATAGTTGTTCGGACGTTGGTGCTCAGTCGACAAAAGCGCAACTAAACAGGAGAGTCTTTAGTCTGGATTTAAACGTGACTAAAGTGTTGGCACCCTTGATCTCCTCTGGAAGTTGGTTCCATCTGTGGGCTGCATGGTAAATAAAGGAGGATTCACCCTGTTTGTAATTTACCCAGGGTAGATCTAATTTATTAGATCTGTGGGATCTCAGCTCTCTGTTTGGTGTGTATTCACTGATCATCTCTGTTAGGTATTTAGGTGCTAAGTTATGTTTGGACTTATATACGAGAAGCAAAACTTTAAAATCTATTCTGAAGGAGACCGGCAGCCAGTGTAGAGACTTAAGAACTGGAGAAATGTGTTCTGACTTTCTAGTTTTGGTTAGAATTCGAGCCGCTGCATTCTGAACGAGCTGGAGCTGTTTAATGGTCTTTTTGGGAAGACCAGTTAAGAGGCCGTTACAGTAGTCCAGCCTGCTGGAGATGAACGCATGAATCAGTTTCTCTAAATCTCGTCTGGAAAGAAAGCATCTGATTCTTGTGATGTGTCTAAGATGGTAATAAGCGGATTTTGTCATTGATTTTACATGGCTATTTAGACTAAGATCAGAGTCCAGAATCACTCCAAGATTCCTGACCTGATTTGTAGTTGTTAGGAACTGAAAGTTAATGAGTATATCTTGGGCGTCACGGTGGTGCAGTAGGTAGCACGGTCGTCTAACAGCAAGAAGGTCACTGGTTCGAGCCTCGGCTGGGTCAGTTGGTATCTCTGTGTGGAGTTCTCATGTTCTCCTCGTGATCGTGTGGGTTTACTCCGGGTGCTCCGGTTTCCTCCACAAGAACAAAGACATGCGGAATAAGAGAATTGGGTAAAAACGATTTGTTCATAGTGTTTGAGTGAGAATGAGTGTATGTGGATGTTTCCCAGCGATGGGTTGCAGCTGGAAGGGTGATGGATGGATGAGTGCGCCTTGAATAATCCTCTAATTAGGTGTAAACCTGAATAATTCTCGATAAATGTTTCTCTTCTTCTTGATATGATTTGGTTGAAATGATGGTGGCTCCAATCATAAAGCCTCAAATTCAGCAGGAATTCATGCGTTGTGATGAGCCAGAGCTGTATATCTGGTGCTCTGGGAAAGGGATTGTTCCACAGCGGTGTCCCATTGGAGAACCGAGAACTGCACTGTTCTTATAGATTTTTGTAGAAACACTCCTATCTAATCTAGTTAGGATGATTCTACAACCTTTACGTTTTCATCACTTTCTTTCCTTACTGAGGGAATTCAAAGGTCAGGCAGAAAATAGTTAAACCATCGAAACAAATGCTGGAACACTCAAAGCAAATTTTGCAAAGCTTCTCTTTTGCACACTTGAAAAAAGAGCTAAACGAACGCAGATGACAGCATAGTGGCAACACTTCTAGTGGATTCATTCAACTCTGAAATGCAATGCAACATCTGAAAGTCCACCTCAAACGAGTTCCTGGCCGTGTGTGAGAGGAGCTAACAGAAACACTGCAGAAGACCATCCTAAATCTGCAGCAGATCACCGCCGGAACGCAGTTCTGTGATGAGCACATCTCTACATGATTCTCCAGATGCAAGCAGTTAAGCTAAACCCATCATTTGTATGCGCTGGAGTTTCCAATAACTTTATCTATTCTTAAACCTTTGTTCATTTGTCTTCCTCCAACATCTTTCGTGTCTCATCTTCAGAGCACCTCATTCATCTTGTGTTTTTTCACAGCCCTCAAAACTTCAGTCTTTTTTATAACCGCTCCTCTAAAAGAAACCACACACATCTAAGAGTTTGTCTCCCAGTCCTGGATTAAGGGCAGGGTTGGTTTAAAGGTCCACTATGTAGCGCTATGTTTGCTCGTTTTAGAGCTTCTCTCGTGGCTCGTCTGCTCCAAGCTCTTAGAATTTGAAAAATGAGTTTGAGAGATGAATTTGACCAGAGTGGATACGCCATTGAGATATCGTTTTGTTCACGTACTGCTTGCAACAGTGCAACCGCCTCTATTTTTTACGCTCTCAAAAAATGATTTAATCTACTGAAATAAAAAATCATACCTGCAGCAAGCTTATAATTAACAAAAGTATTTCAGACCTGAAAATCACATAAATGACTTTGAGATTAAATATGCACCTGAAAGGTCAGAAACTGTATAAAAAACGATGAAGTTGAACTTAGGTAATATACCTTAAAATGAAAACCGTTTGCGAATCTACTCAGACCAGTACAGAAGCAGCCATGACAGCTCGCAGTGCTGTGTGGGAAATCCCCTCGGCGTAGACGCAATAAAAGCCCAGCTGCACAGAGGAAAATGAGACGGGAAAGTTAAACGTGTGGAGTCAGCTCTCTGGCCTCTGATAAAGTCCTGTCGCTCACTGCAGACTTCATGTCTGAGCGTCTGTGCTGGACAGAGGTAATTACCAAACACTCTGGAGTTACACAACCTGACTTTCTCAGATGCTCAAGCTCCAGGAATCACCTCCACGTCCTTTTTCTTGCCTTCATTATCGCACAGAGCTGCTCTCTTCTAGGTTGGCTCACCTCTGTTGCATTTATAATCACCACTAGCATCTGAACCTGTTTTGTGCCTTCAGCGAACTGGGCTTTATTCATGCCAGCATCCCAAAGTGAGCAATTAAACCTCTGACCTTGAGAGGGAACAGTTTTAATTTAGTTTTAACGGCTATTTTTGTCACTCTGGATTTATTTGGGTGAGTAAAGTAGCGACACTACTTTAAAAAGATCTTCAATTTTCTTAAAGAAAATGAATAAAACTCATATAGTTCATGGTAGCTGCTAATTGTATAGCTCACATCTTCCAAGAAAAACATAAAAGTTGTACTTTTTTTTTTGCTGTCTCATTTACGGTTATTTTGGATTGATACACAACTGCCAAATTCTGTTGAACTCAAAAACAGTGGGGTTGACTACAACAACAAATGATCATCTTTTAGGAAAATGCCAAAGCCAAAGAGAAAAGAAATATAAATATTTTCTGCTGTCAACCTTTCCCTAAACAAGAACCTCAAGGTAAGTGATTTTGAGCAGCTCTAGTTCACCGTAAACATACCGCTAACAATAAGCACCTCCTCTTTAAATCCGTCTTCAGACCCAGATTGGGTAAACGCACCGAGCGATCTTGAGCGGATGCAAGAACAGTTTAGCTCTCTTGCCGAGCGTTTTCCCCACAGACAAATCTTCTTTTGATTACTTTTGAAATCTGCTGAATGGGTCGCATGGGTCAGCCAACTTTTTAAAGTTCTGTGACTTAGAAAACATTTTTATATATAAGTAGAAATGAATAAAATCAATGGTTTAGTGTATAAATATCATTTAAACTCACCGTCGATCCGTTTTTTAGAAATAAACGTAGGGTTCATAAAGTTAGCTTACGTTTCTTGCTCAAATCTACATCTCGAACTGCAGCTCCCTAAGAGAAGCTCTTCTGGCTCTTTCTCCAAAGAGAGGAGAAAGGAAGCCCCAGACTAAGCCCACCGCAGTGCTGCATAAACATGACACCTTTTCACCCGCGCTGAGAAGAAAATGCTCGCTAATGACCCGCCTCGACCTTCCCAGCTCTGGCTGACCCCCTTCTTTAGCTCGGAGCAGCTTAATTCTTACTAATTACATTCCTGACTGAAGGAAAGTTGGCAGGGACTAAAGAGTCAGCCCAGGTACTCTGGCATCCCTGGTACAACGGGAGAGAGAACGAGAGTGAGAGAGAGAGAGAGAGAGAGAGAGGCTGCAGATGATGACAAACCCATTAATCAAGGAAGCAGAGGAACATTGATTAGAAACGCTAGGAACATGTGAAGTCATTAAAATCGAGTGTTTGTTCACCCAGTTGATAACACGGCTCCTGTTCTGCACGATCAGAGAGAAATGCGCATTCTTTTGCATGTGAGTGTGCGATCAAATATTTTCTGTGCACTTTGCGTGCTTCTGAAGCAGCTGTTGTGCAAGAGGATGTTATCTTTCTGCCGTCGAGGATTACGTTACAGCGAGAGGAGCGCTCCTCGTCGAGATCTGCTCAGCTGCTGTTGAACTGTCTGCGCGGGTCAACCTCGCCATTACATTAACAAACAGCCGTTTGGCCGCAGAATTTGGTACTTCTTTTGGTGTTTTTGTCTTGACGACAAATAGCTTCTTGCATTTTGGGATGGATTTTAAATGATTTTGTTCTGGCGTTTTTCAATCAGAGGATGTTCAGATTTAAATGAAAAAAGAGATCCTTTTTGAGGCATTAATTAAGGATTGAATTATTCACGTTTGAATAAAGGATTAACTCAACATCATTAAGACCATGATCCACCCATTACTTGAGTACGTTAAAGTAAAAGGCAAGATTGATTTGGCTTCAAATTGTGCTGTTCGAAGTCTTGGGGATCTAATGCTGTTTTTTAATTCACAAAACAAACTCGGCTCTAAACAAATAGCACCTCGTCCTGTGCTCGCAACTCTCCCTTTCAACTTCATGAATAAACATACTCTATTTCTGCTGATTCACATCCAAAGATCCAAAAAGTAGACAGCAATTTAGAAAGTATTTTTGAAAAATTGCAAACCGCTCTGTTGATTATTTGTAAAGGATGAAAGCATTCCTAATTTGGTAACATTCTTGACTTCTTATTTCTAGAGCAAAGCAGATTAATAAACATTATTTGTATCCTTTTTGACAAGTTAGCAAACTGTCTATTAAACTGTTATTAGCAGTGTTAGCATTAAAGCATATTCAATGGATTTTAGTGTTTATGTCACACCTGGCCACAACATAACATTCTTTCTTAGCAGCGATGAGGTTATAGTCAAGGAGGTGGATTTCTAGCTGGTGTCCTCCTATTGGAGGAAAGTTGCTGTGATGTCAACACAGATAATAAAAGGCTTAAAACAATGCAGCATGAACTCTTGAACTTCAATCCAAAAATATTTTACTGAATATGCTTTTTCTATATGTGTTAATGTGTTATGATGTATGAATGTTTTGAAATCCCTATATATATATAATTAGTTACAAACTGAAATTAAACTGAATTAATATTCACATTTTGTTACAGACAGAATTGTTCCCCACTTAAGAAATATTGTAAATATTGTAACATTTCTTGTCAAAGTTATTTTTTATTGTAAAACCACTTCCCCTTCTGTAAAAAGTTTCAAGATTACATCATGTGACTTTTATTATAGTTTGCAATACATGGTTAAGCAATTTAAAACAGTGTAAAAGCTAAATGTGGGGATTTTGAATCTTGGCATGAGGGAGAAAAAAACAGAGTTTTGCTTTTACTGTTTAACATCATCATGTGCATGTTTTTCTCTGGTACAGTATTCATCAATAATGATACTGAATACTCGATACTTGAAACCAAACTCATAGCTTCGATGAAGAAGAAAAGCACTTTTTTTCTTTTTTATAGTATAATACAGCTCTTGTGTTTCGCAAAGACAAGAGCCCTTCTGCTCCCCAAATCCTTGGGCTATCTTTCAAACAGTGATAGTTACGGAAATTAGCAGCGCAGAAATCCTTGCGCATCACTCGTCGAGAGGCTTATTAAGTGTCTTTGTGAGCTGATGAGGGGTGGGCGGTGATCCCAGATCTTCCCTGACTCCAGCAGCTGTGAAGAGTCATCTTCTCCACACACACACACACACACACACACACACACACACACACACACACACACGACTACTGTTGTGAGACGGAGAGGACAACGGAGAAGTCCTTGAAAACACCAGAAAATTGCCGCTCTAAAATCCAAGATCTCTGTGATTTCTAAGGTCTAGCGTTTAATGTGAAATCCCTTAATTGAATCTGCTCCCATTAATGAGTGCAAGCATAAAATGCACACAAGCAATGGAGAATGGGTTACTTTCGTGGCCTTCTCTGTGTTTGTATGGAGCTGGTTCTGTGTAAAAGAGCATTTTTCATCGGAGCCAAAGGCTGATTTTCATCTCTTTTAAAATACGTTGATCTGAATGTTCTTTTATGCTTTTACAGATTTTTAATTGATCGTACTACATCTGTACAACTATTTTTTTTGTTGTCTCTTTAACCGTTTATTATGGTTTGCCTTAGGTTGATACAGAGCAACTTAGTCCGTTTATGTATCGTTTTAAACGGAAAATCACGTGTATATTTCACCCGAGCTGATTTTTTTAATAACATTTCACAACACTTGGATAAAAAAAGCACGTTTTCAGCCTCAGGCACCACTTCATGATCCTCTAAGCACCCAACGTTTTAGGGACCTAAGTTTATCACCAAAAAGGCCTTAAAATACAGAATCGTTAGCCAAAGCAAGCCTAGGTTTCTCGCCTCTTCATGTAGTTGAAATCACTGATACCGGCTAACATTACCTACCTCCAAACACTTCCCGCACATCGTCCAGAAGCTTGTATTCAGAGAAGGAACAGCATCTTGTGGAGCTGGTCGGCTGGAACTCTCTCATCAGAACTTTCTCATTTGCTGTCGCTGGCCGACGGAACAAGCGTGGAATCCTGTGAGGAAAGCAGCAAAACTAGCAACTTTCTATAAGAAATGTTAATCTCTTCCAAGCAAAACTGAATGCAGCATTATCCATCAATTAAAGGAAGAAGTGTAAGCATAGCAGCAACAGAGGGGGGTTGTGATATCCCCACAGAAAGCAGAACATACCCCTTAGTGCCCCTCTTGCTCTGGGACAGCTGTGCAGATTACCCTGAAGAATCCACTGTGGTTCCCCTAAAGCGCTCCAAATGTAAGCATTTTACTAAATTGTCAGGAAACCATTGTCCTGGATCCACATCCTTCACTCTTCATCTTCATCTTCAGCAAAAATAAGCATCTGACCTGAAAGCTCAGGAAAAAAAAAAGATGCTGGTGCTGCTGGTAAATATACTGGTGTTTCTATGAGACGGCTCCTGTAGTGAGCAGTGTGGCTCTAAAACGGTTTGTGAGGTGCTGAAATGGGCTTTCACAGCTCCTCCGCCTCAGCAGAGACACCTGTCATCACCCGGATCATCTCTAAATATCCTCCTCAGTGTGGAAGCACATCTTTCAGCAGCTTTCATTTTGAAAGAATGTTATCTTAACTTGCATTAAAAACTTTTTAAAATTATTTCATCAGCATTTCCCTGTAAATAACAGAAATACATTTTAACTTAAACTTAAAAACTGCAGTCTACAAAACTTCAGTGTCTTCTTTAAAAAGAGACCAAATTAGTGTTCCTGTACCAGTTTTTGTGTGTTTGAGAAGACTTCCAGTTAGAGTAGAAAACCAGCTGGCAGGCAAAACATACAGTGTGTTTTAAAATTGTTTTATTATTATTATTCATCTCCATGCAGGGCAACAAATTCGCTTTTTCTGCACTAATAGTTGCACCTGCAGTACTACTCTGCTTTTAATTATACTGCTTATCACCAAATAAATAGTACTTACAGAAACTAGAAGGAAATTTATACTAAATAATAATATCGAACATGTGAAAAAATTTATTAGAAATGAATAAATATCCAACAATGTAAAAAAAAACTAAATATGAATAAACTCTGGAAATCAAATGTGTATTTTTTAAAAGAAACGGCATTCAGGATCAAAGACTATATTTACATCATAAAAGCCGAGACGTGGCGATCATAAATCTTTGCAGACATGGACATTGATTCCAGTAATAACGCCGCATGGATGCCTCTGTCGAGATCCATCCATCTATGAAGCAGGACATGGTGGTAATGGGAAAGAGCGTTTGGCCCAAGGCAGTACGCCAGCTCATCAGCCCAGTGAACTTTGATGCCTCGCTGGTAAATATAATTCCATTATTTCCTCACCGCCGAGGAAGCTGCGAGGTACGGCAGGGCTTGAACCGCCGGTCACCGGGGAAATGATGTGTTTGTTTCTTCCCGTTGGCTTCTCGGGCAGGTGGGAGTGTGTTTGTTTGGTGGAGTGCTTCTCTCGGGGAAGATTTATGGCATGAAAGCACATGCGGCCGCGCAGTTTAGTTGGATTTTACGGACGATAGAGTTCAGGGTGTTAAAGGGATACAATGTACAGTAGCACGAGTGTTGAGCTTGGGATGAAGGCCACATTAAGGCCCCGTTGTCTCTGGGTCACAATGCAAAACACAGCAAGCGTGGCGTCACTCATGTTTAGGAGTTTGAATAAATCATCCGATTCCTTTTTGGCAAAGCATCACTTCCGAAAAAAGAAAAAGTACAGCAGGTGCAGACATATGCAGACAGAGAACATTTCAAGGAACATAAGCTTGCATGGCCTCACAATTATTACAGATCTTTCACACATATAACAGCAGAGCATCACATACGCCAACAACATCGCAGTGAAGACTCTTAAAAAATAAAAAACAAAGAACCAACACACTCTTAATACCCCACAAAAACCAGCTGCACTTTTCAACAGACTGCTATTTTATTAAAGAGCATGTGTGTGTTTTTCAAGATGCAGGACCTTAAATTTAGGTGTTAATGGACCTGCAAGTCTGTCACAATTACAAGCCTGAACCAAAAGGAAGATGCGAAAAGGACAACACAAAGCTTAGCTTTCAACTTCACCTCTTGAATAGTGTAAATATTATCATTGTGTCCATTGTTGTGAATGTGATGAATTAATAGTAGGTGTTGAAAATTGTAAAAGTTCAACTGTCTGTGGAGACATGTTATGAATATTTTCGTTTTTTATTTATACTCCTGTATCTCAAATAATCCAGATCTACTCACAGATGATGCATGTCGCTTGAGAAAAGCAGTGCTGCGGAAGCCATTGACTTGCTCCACTGTTTGAAACTTCATCTCCAGATTGAGAGCTCAGTCCCGAGCATCTCTAAGGGTGACAAAAAATTATTATCAGAATAAAATGATCACCATGGCTGAATAAATAACTAACTGCTACTTCTGAAAAAAAAAAACTAAGTTCTTTCTGTTCACTAGCTCTGGAACCCAGACTGGAGAGTGACATAAATGCTCTTTTGTGCATCAAAATTGTGGCAAAAATGACATGTAAGAGTTTAGCTTTGAATCTGAGAGTAAAACTTGAAATAAACAAAAATGCTAACTTCGGGTAACACTTTATTTTACGGCTACAAATGATGCATTAATTAATAGTTAACTCATTCACAGTTAAGAGTTAGTTATGAGTGTTATTCTCATATCTTTAGGGCATACAGTGAAGGTCTCCTATTCAAGAAGTACATTTCAGTTTGACTTGAAATGTGGAGTTTTCTCAACTTAGTTCCTCTAAAAGCATTGAAACGGATTCCCATAAAACGTGTTCTCTACCGCTCCGGTTGCTCTCGAAGCATAGAGAGCTTGAGTAAAGGGATCTTTGAATGGTGTGAAAGTCTGAAGTGCCAGTAATAATTGGAAGGCAGCCTAGAGAATCCAAATATAATCTTACAGCGGGAAGCCTTGTAATGTGTTCATTCTGGCTGCGGCCCCGGGTGCTGACAGGGGCCCGTTCCTGCGACTCTATCAGTCTCTCACACATGTTCGTCTTCAGGAAAAAAACCTGTCATTGAAACACTGCTGCGTCGTCTTGAGCAGGCAGCCAAAGAAAACGCCAGCTCTGTTTTCTCTGGCACTTTTACCAAACTCTGCCCTCTTTTACATCCTCTGGCTCCGTCAGCGCTTGTGTTTTCTAACACACAGAGTATTTAGACGAGTGCAGGGCAGAGGTCAGTCACAGCAGGACACTGTACATCTAGAGTGAGAGTTCTGTTTAAATGGAGACTGTTGCTTTGATAAATCAGCTGTTAAAAGTTAAAATCTCTTGATTTTCTTGTTCTCAGGAGTCTATTTGGAAAATCAGACTAATCCTCACAACACGTTTGCAGTGTATTGCACTAAAGAAAGAAGCTCAGAGAATGACTGCTTCTATTACAGCGCATTTATTACATGTTTAATGGATGCGTGTAAAACTTATGAATAATATTTTTTGTCAGTGAATGAGCCTGATTCTGTTTCAGTGTATTTGTTGCTGGAGTGTCTTTGAGTAATAACAAAACAACAGATTTTTACATCATATCTGGAAATACATGGTCTCATTCCGCTTAATGATATCTCTCACATATTGTGGAAATAATGTGGCAAACCAACTGAATGAGTTACTGACCCTAAATGAACACATAAATTGTTTCCAGTCGGTTTTCAGAGCTCATCACAGCACAGAGACAGCTCTACTGAAGATAGTCAATGACATCCGGTTAAACACCGATTCAGGAAAAGTGACTGTCCTGGTTCTACTCAATCTGAGCGCTGCCTTCGACACAGTCGACCACAAAATCCTTCTTGATAGACTAGAAAACTATGTTGGTCTTTCAGGAACTCTGACAAAATGCTTCTGATTGTACTTAGAAGGAATGTGAACATAGGTGACTACATGTCGAATTGGACTGCAGCTTCTTTCTATGACATAAATCGTCAGGAATCTTCGGTTAATTCTGTTAGTGTCTGTAGGCTTTAACAATCTTTTTTTTAACTCAACTGTGAGACTGTGGTGAACTTTGAAGCGAGAAGAAGATTTTGTCAGATGTTCCTCCTGCCCAGTGCATCGCTGCAGGAAAGTAAGGAAATCATTTGGGGAGAGCCGATGTTCCAAAACCCAAATTTAAGCTGTTACGGTCATTGACTGTCTCTCATGCTTTTTGGCTTGGGTAACTTAAAAGTTAACCTTAACATGAACAGTGAATGTGAGCGCACCTTTTTTTTAAAGGACGTTTAAGCACCCTTTGCACGACTTGTTTTTACTTGCGCTGTTTTAAGAATGTCAACTCGTTTTTGATGCAACTGTAAAATGTATTAGATCAGTGGAACACTATGTAACTCAAGTTGTGTTTTCATTTTCAGACTGTGTTCATCCTTTAAAAACTTGCCTCAGCAAACTTATGACTGCTGACATGATTTTCCTAAAATATTCTTAACATTTGTCTGCTTTCAAGCACACGGAAACCTCTGACAGGCCGCAGCACCTGTGTCAGACAGGAAATATACGCCCTCCCAAAAACCCATTTTGCTAACAGAACGATGAGTGCAAGTGTGCTACAGCAAAAATGAAGAGAGAGAGTTTTCCACTGAAATGTGTTGCCGACCACTCAACGTCCTCTGAGGCTTAAACTTAAATCACAGACAGCCACCTGCACCACTTTCCCTGATTCTCAACTACTCCAAATTACTTCTATGTTAACTTTATGGTGAATCAATTATTGAAATGTTATATATTGGAGGCCTAGACGGTATTGAGTTAGCTCTGAAACAGTGATGGCATCGCAGAAAACTCTTCTCTTCAGGGAACACCTACTATAAAAAAATTGTACTTTCTTTTTTTCCTCCTCTGTCTTTATTTTCTTCCTGCTATGGTTTATTGATCAGTTGATACAACTTCTATTATGAGAAGCTGAGATAGACTTTGAAGGTGTAACAGATTGCATATTGTTTGGACTTCTTAACCGCCTCAAAATGTATTTAACTCTGAATATTGGCAATTCAAACAGAAGTCAGAATCAGGGACTCTCTGGGTGTTTGGCTGCTTGTTTTGGTCAAGGCCCGCCGTTTGACCGACATGACAAGCAACCGACTGATGTCGTTTTACATAGCATCTAGTTTCGGAACATCTCTCCACATCCACTGACCGACATGCAACAGTTAGCCATGAAAAAAGAAGACAAGAGATAACACAAAGCTATCAGAATAGAACAACAGTCTTCTATAATCGAATCGAGGGAACGCGCAGCTAGGGAAATCATCTTTTCTCAAGCGTAAGGCTGAACTTAGTTTCTGAGCAGAAAGAAAACACTGAGGCTCGCTTCTTCTGGAAATCCAGACAAATTCAACTCATCAGATCATAGCTTTAGGATTTTTTAAGTACCTAAAAAGCACCAAAACTTTGACCTTTAGCCAACTTTTCGAGAGTGCGGGCTGAAACTACAGTCTGATAAACACTGGCTCTATCACATTTGATCAATAAAATGTATTGAATTAGCTCAAATACTGTGTTTAGCTGAGGCATATTATGTACCTGACGAAGGACGATTTTATTTGATTTCATTCAAGGTTTTGACTTAAACTGTAAACTTTAACACTGCTTCAGAGTTCATGTAACTCTTAAAATTAATTTTGAATACAATTAATATTGCTATCTAATCAGAGTGAATTTAATTCAGAGAGCTTTCCTGTTCCTTCTCTCCAAGCTTATAATCCCGTAGTAATTTTACTCTTTCTGTAGACGAAGTAATAAACTCCTTCCAGAGTCTTATTAACACTGTCTTTTTCATATTTGATCACTAAACAGTTACAGAGATGATGGAACTGAAGACAGCTGTAGCTTATGACATTCAATGAACGAATGACTTCAACACTGTCTCAGAGTTGATTTAACTCTGTGTAGAGTTGGACCAAATCTAATCAGAGTTTATTGGATTTTCCTTTGCCGAAACATGAATGGAACCTTCTCTTTCAACTCTGTAGATCGCTAACTAAACCTAAAGCCATCGATGCCTCCCAAGTCCCAGCAGAGGAATGTCCCAGATCCAGCTTGGTTTCCAGAGGTTTAAACGCGCTAAATCCGTTTTCCTCCGTTCTGTTCACTCAGCATGTTGTAAATCTGTAAAAACACCTTCCCAAGCTGCTCACCACGCGAGCGGCCATTTTCATTATTTACCTTTGGCCAGCCTCAGACGCATTCTTTGAGGCCTGAAATCCTCTCGGTGCGCGAGCGCCCGAAGATAACCTGCGATGGACATGATGGAGATTACACAGACACAGACACACATGCACACACACACTGCAATGTGACAAGACAAACACTCACAATCACGAAGGTGGAGGAGCCCCTTGAACAAATATATGAACCTGTGTTCTCTGCATGTTTCAACATCGACACTGTTCAGAGCTGTGTATTTTCTTTCATGGGGGAGCAGGAGGTTTGGTCGCTCTGCAAACATGGCTTGAGCTCATTAATGCAGGCGAGATGAAAGCTGATACGAGTCCTGTTTTCACAGACAGCGTTTTATCTCGGGATGGAATAATACACAATCGCTGGGGTTCCGAGCTTCTACTTGAGACATCCTGCTGGAGAGCTGTTCTTTTTGTCTCATTTTTAGTTCAGTTTTATGGTTTCTTGTTGCTTTCTGACTGATAAGTCGAGTCGAGGAGTTTTAAAATGGCTGGAAAGATTTGTGATTGTTTAAAAACTCCTATCGGGATTTTGATCAGTGGTTCACTGGCAATACTCCACTTTTATGTTGACACATCTGTAGAAGTGTGTGAAGATTCACCACATTGGATTTATACCTTAACGTTGCCCCTAATGAATGCGCTAATCTGAAATTATTCTCAAGAACGTTTGATCTGAAAACATTCTCAAGAAGCATACACCATTTCTAACAAAGGGGCCAAGTTCCAAAAAAAAGTTGTGCTAAGTGAAATAATGTGTTCTAATTAATAGTGTTGTAATTATTCAAACATATTTATTATTGAGATGATACATATATCATATACTCATACTATCATATACGCTCTAAATAATCTCTGGCTGAGTCTGGCCTTATTTTTGTTGAGCTCAGGTCAGGCCGGGCTTAACTCTGTAGACTGGACAACAGCTCTATCCTGCGTTTATGCAGCTATGTTCTTTAACCTCTTCTTTGAGAGGAGCCACATATTCTGTGAGCATATTCAAATTAAACCCGGTGATGTCTGAAAGACCGAAAACGATTCTGTTTTTTCCTGCTTTCTCAGTTTGTTTGCCGCTAGCTTATTAGTTTATCTAGTTTATTGAAATCAGCTATACCTGGATTTCTCATCAAGCTTGGGAAGCAACGAGATGCTACCAAGAAGACCAAGAAAGATGCCGGTTACACTGTGTGTCCGACAATGGCTTTAAATGACATCTCCTGGGAGCATATCGGACTTCATGCACGCTTTTATCCAGCGGACAGAGAACAAGAGAACAAGAGGCGCTATTGAGCAGCGGAGGAGCTGGAGAAAGCTGAGCTGGACCACACAGATAAAAAGCTTGCTCTGTCTCCGAGAAGGGGATTTCTCACTTTCCCTGTCTCTCTAAGTGTGCGTATCTCCTTCCGTATCTTAACGGAAAGGTTTAGCTCAGAATAAAAAAACTTTCTCATCGGCTGGAACAACTGATCTGAATGAAACTCTTGGACCAATCAATTCGGAAGCGCACAGTGGTGACCTGCTTGTGTTGGTTCTCACATTTACATAAATTTTGTGGCTAATTTTTCAAGATATGAATACTTTTAATGGTGTGAAACATCCATCGTTCAAGACAGGAGTTGTATGATATCCTGATGATCAATTTTAAGGGTTGCAAGCTCTTAAAAGAGCAAATGAACACAAATCACCTTAAAATAAAAAGAAGTACTAAACACATCTGCTAACACGGTTTTCGCTTGCTAAGTTGTGACTACATGTGATAACGCAGCATGTGATGTGAATCCATCAATAAATATCAACAGAGTTCAGGTTCAGAGATTCATGTTTTTGTTTTAAAACTGAGAATATACTTAGACTAAAAAAGAATGTTTGAAATAATATTAATGAAATAACTATAAATGGCACAATAAAGTCATCAAACATGGTCAACATCAGACTAGGATCAGATATAACACTGCATGACGATTTTCTCAGAGGGTTAAAACTTTTTATGAACATTAAAGCAGCATATTAAGAAATATCAAAATGATATAAAAAAAACATCATATAAACATTATAAATAATTTATTTGAAAAAATGACATTGAAAAAGCAGTTGAAGTAGGCAAAACTATACAGTCTAATATCAAAAGGCTTCACTTATTTGTGTGAATATAACAATAAATGGCACTTTTTCTAGAGCAGTTCAAATTTAAAATTGTGATTAATAGAGAAAACTACTTTAAAATGTCATTTGTTTTTAATTTCTTTCCTTTCGCAAAAATAATAAAAAAATGTAAAACATTGAAATTTCAAACATTGCTATTCTAAATCATATTTGGTAAAACAGGCTGCATCAGCTGATTAAGTTCTATTTTTTCTGCTTTTTTTTCTGCTTGGCCATGGCGGTGTCAGATTCAGGCAGCTATGAGCCTGTTTTTATGGGGTCCTCCTCCGTTGTAGCGCGGCTGTGGATTTCTCAGTGATTGACTTTAGTGGCAGTGACGCCGGAGCTACAGTCTGGCCATGCACTTGCATCTACAGTATATCAGTGTTGGATGGACTAAGTTTAACAGCTTTTTATAGCAGCATAGTCAAGCACTTTCAAAGTCCATTCTTGTCAAAGCAGCACAACGAAACAGTGGCGTATTAACTCCATGGGGCTTCTAGCCATGACTAATTATTTGAGAAAGGTGAGGCTGCAGGCTTGCACTCACCCTCTCTCAGGGATGGAAAAAAAAGACAAAAAAAGAATTTCATGGCTTTAACTCTTATTGCATCTTTATTTTTACAAGCTGTGTGATGGATAAAAAGAGAACAGTTATATAATACTGCAATTGAATAAATTAACGGGTATCACAGTGGTGCAGTGGGTAGCACGGTCATCTCACAGCAATCAATCAAGTTTTTATATTGTGCTTCTTTAGCAAATGCTTTCAAAGCAGCTTCACAAAGTCCTCGTGAGGATCAGGTAGAGTAAAGAGGAGTTCCTCTCTGAGGCCCCTGGGAGCCTTGCTGACGGAGACAGGTGCTAATCACCTCCCCAGCATAAAGAACCTATAAACTTAGGAAGCATCAATGGACAGCACCTAAAAAAAACCTAAACAAACAAAGACAAAACAGAAACTAACAAAAGAAAAACAACGGTTATAAAACTGTAACACAGACAACAAACAGGTGATCAGCATCAGCTGCAGGAGGAGAGATAAATGATGATGAGAGCTTAGAGAGGAACATTGAACCACATTGTTTTTTTTTCATCAGTTTGTATGTTTATAGCGCTCAGACACCAGATCCGTTTGGACAAATACCAAGAGACAATTATTCGAATGCTAGTTTAAACAGATATGTTTTTGATTTGGTTCTGATCTCTGTGAGCGTAGCTGAGCTCCGGACAACATCCGGGAGTTTGTTCCAGAGCTTCAGGGCTCTATATCAGAATGCTTTTCCTCCTCTGGTGGATCTACTCATCTTCAGAACGATCAGTAGAGCTGCTTCTTGTGATGGAGGAGAGCGAGCTGGAATATATCGTGAGAGGAGACTGCTCAGGTAGAGCGGAGCCGAGCCGTTCAGAGCCTTAAAGACAAGGAGCAGAATCTTGTAGTCAATGTGATATTGTACAGGAAGCCAATGAAGAGAGGACAGAACCGGTGTAATATGGTCATATTTCTTTCTTCTTGTGAGAACTCTATCTGCTGCGTTCTGTACTAACTGTAATTTTTGTAGCGCTGCGGCTGAGCAGCAGCTAACAGAGAGTTACAAGAATCCATTCTGGAGCTCCTGAAAGCATGCAGCTAATTTTTCTGCATCTATGATAAACTCCATGTTCAGCACTTCAGCAATATTCCTGAGGTGAAAGAAGGAAGTCTTAGTAACAGAAGAGATCTGGTTCTTAAACGTCAGTTCACTATTTATAATAACACCAAGATTTTTAACTGTAGTGGAGAAATGAACAGTGTGTCCCCCCAGCTCCTTATTTAAAACTGAGAGATTCTGTAATTGCTTTTTAGAGCAATCAAGTAATATTTCTGTTGTTTCGGGATTTAATAATTTAGTAAATTGTCATTCATCCAATCATTAATATCAGCGACACATTCTGAGATCTTTTTTAGCTTTAAAAGGTCGTTAGGTTTTGCTGAGATATAGAGCTGGGTGTCGTCTGCAGAGTGATGGAAACTAACTCCATGTCTTCTAATAATTTTGCCAAGGGGCAGCATGTATATTGAGAATAGGATGGGTCCCAAAACGGACCCTTGAGGAACTCCATACTTTACATGAACAAACTGACTCCGGTCAGAGAGGTAAGAGTTAAACCATCTCCGAGCCTGGCCCTGGATGCCTGCATCGTTCTCTAGTCTCTCGAGGAGAATCCTGTGATCTATCGTATCGAAGGCTGCACTGAGATCTAGCAGAACTAGAAGAGAGATATTCCCTTGATCCCAATCAAGTAATAGATAGTTAAAGATTTTAACCAGCGCAGTCTCTGTGCTGTGATGCTCTCTGAATCCAGATTGAATATCTTCATAAAAGCTGCTCTTCTGTAAGAAGGAGCTGAACTGTGCTATTACAACTTTCTCTAATATTTTTGACCAAAACGGAAGGTTAGAGATTGGCCTATAGTTGGATAAATCAGTAGGATCCAGGTGCGTTTTCTTGATTAGGAGTTTAATTACTGCATGTTTTAGCTGTTTGGGAACGTAACCTAGCGATAGAGATGAGTTTATAATATTTAGAAACGGTTCTTGAGCTATTTGTAGCAATTCTTTCAGTAATTTTGTTGGTACAGGATCTAGAGAGCATGTTGTTGATTTAGATGCTGTGATTATTTTCAGCAGTTCTTTCAGGTCAATATTTGAAACATTTTGCAGCGAGTGAGTCAAAGGCATAGAATTTGAGTTAAGCTGTTTAGATTGAATATGAGTTTTAGTAATTTTGCATCTAATAGATGTCATTTTATTTGAGAAATAATTTATAAAATCATTGCTGCTAAATTTTATAGCTGGATTTGAATCTGTCGATGTTTGACTGTTTAGTAGATTAGCCATTGTTTCAAATAAGAGGCGAGGGTTATTTTGATTTGTTTCTATCAATTTGTGATAGTACTTAGTTCTTGCAGTTTTTAGTGCTAGTTTATATTTAGACATGCTCTCTTTCCAGGCAATTTTGAATACTTCCAATCTAGTTTTTTTTCCATTTACGCTTATAGTTTCTGCTTTGTCTTTTTAGTATTTAGTTTTTTGTCTTTGTATTATCATCAGACCACAGAGTGGACTGTCTATCTCTGACTTGTTTTAATTTATGCGGGGCTACAGTGTCTAGGGTGCTAGCAAGAATATTATTCATTCTGTAGGTGATTTTTTCAAGTTCATTTTCATCTGCAGGTACACTAGAAAGGTGAGTAATATCTGGTAGGTTTCTTATAAATGCTTCTTTAGTATTTTGGTGTATATTTCTCCCTAGTTGGTAGCGTTGAATGCTACTGCCAATGTTCATAGTATGCATAGCACAAGATACAAGATAGTGGTTTGAGATGCCCTCACTTTGAGGCGATATAACAATGTCACTGAGGTCAATGCCATGAGATAGAACCAAATCTAGAGTGTGGTTTACACGGTGAGTTGCTCCGACCACATTTTGCTTAAACCCACAGGAATTTTGGAGGTCTGTAAAGGCAATACCCAACGAGTCTTTTTTGTCCTTGATATGGATGGTAAAGTCTCCAAAAATCAGTATTTCATCTGTTTCGACCAAAAGATGTGCGACAAAATCAGCAAATTCTTGAAGAAAGCTAGAATTGTGTTTTGGTGGCATGTAGACAACTGCTAATGTTACAGAGAATGCACATTTTTGTTTTGACTCTGCAGGTTTAATATGGAGCACAATTTCTTCGAAGGATTTGAATTTATGTTCTGTCTTTTTGGTTGTGTTTAGGGTATTTCTATATATTGTGGCAACACCCCTACCACGACCAGTTGAGCGCGGTTCATGATTGTAACGGTAATTTTTGGGTGTCGCTTCATTTAATCCAAAATAATCGTTTGTAGTGAGCCATATTTCAGTTAGGCATAGTATGTTAAGGTTAAGTTCTGAGATTAATTCATTTATGATTACAGATTTTGGTGTTTTGGTGTTTAGGAGACCATATTTTAGAGAGTACGTTTGCGAGTTGTATAATTTTTAGTCTAATTTTATTTTTTTATGTTTTCTTGATATGAACACTGTTTCGATAGCAAATGTTAGGTTTTGACAGTTATTAGGTCACTTTCTGAGGCAGTGTTCTAAGGTGTTATATTTGGAATTATTTAGTCAGATGCTAATAAGGGCCCTAGAGATTTTATCTGATGTAATCAGCAAGAAGGTCGCTGGTTCGAGCCTCAGCTGGGTCAGTTTGTATCTCTGTGTGGAGTTCTCATGTTCTCCTCGTGATCGCGTGGGTTTACTCCGGGTGCTCCGGTTTCCTCCACAAGAACAAAGACATGCGGAATAAGAGAATTGTGAAAAAACGATTGTTCATAGTGTTTGAGTGAGAATGAGTGTGTGTGGATGTTTCCCAGCGATGGGTTGCAGCTGGAAGGGCATCCGTCGCATAAAACATATACCAGAAGAGTTGGCGGGTCATTACGCTGAATAATATTTTTTCCCCCTGAAATGGAAGAAAGCCGACAAGAAAATGGAGGGATGGATAAATTAATTAACATTTTTACTAGCAATTAATCTTAAACAAAACGTAATTCACAAAACATCCTACATCAACGATCTGTGATGGGTTGCTATAAACAAAGTTTTATATGCTTTTGGTTATTATAAGAAGGAACAACAACAATGCAAAACATAATGAAGGTTTAAATGTCGAAGAAATGGGAAATCTTCATACAAGGCCCCCCCGCCCCCCCCGAACAGCTCATGGAGATGGAAGCTGTCCTAGGTGTTTTAAGAAGAGAGTAAATCTGTCGTTTCTCTCTTCCTTCAGCACAGCTGCAAGAAATTAGCCTGTCTCTCTCCAGTTCTGGTGAAGCCAGCCCTGTCACTGAGGGCATTGTTTTTCTTGTAACTACCCAAAGAATCAGATTTGAAGGTATAGTGTAAACCTCTCATCGGGAGTCATCCTAGTATTTTCTTCATTTAAATCTGCTTGGAGGAAGACGTTTGTTAAATACGTCCACATCTGGCTTAGACGTGCTACTCCTAGCAGGCTCGCCAAGCCCTGTTGAACCTTAAGTTGCAGTTTTGACATGGTCTGAGTCCTTCATCCTGCAGATAGACAGCATTTTTTATCCTGTCCTACAGTTATCTCCCTCTCCGAATTACTCTCCTGATATATCCCCTTTCATCGGCCAGCGGAGAGGTCCAACAGAGAAGAAGGAAGGAGGGGGTCTCTGTTTTGTCTCATGGATAAAAAGGTGGGTTTCTGGCAGCAGTTGAGGCCACACTCAAGCTCTGAGGGACACAATGTCCCCTCTGTCTCCAACAGAAAGGAGCTCCTGACAGGAATCAGCTTTCAATTAGCTCTCAACCCCCACCTCAGCTATTCTAACCTCTCTCTCACCGGAGGCCAAGCCTGTGGCCCCTGCAGCTTAGCCAGTCGCAGATCTGGGCCGCGATTATAGGCAACCTTGTGACAACCAAATTGTACCTTATTTATAGGTAATGGCATCTACAGCCACCTCATGCCTGATCTGACACCTTTCGTCTCCATGGAGAAGCACTGAGATCGAGTGCGGTGTGTTAGCATATGAAATGGCCACAATTACTGTCGGCCGAGTCGATGGGTGGCGGACACCATTTCCCTCCCGCTTTAACCTGCGATTAGAAAGGGAACGCTCCAGATAAGTTGAGGACCTCAGTGAGAGAATTCTTTTCTTTCTTGCTGACATCGGTGGAGACAAACTCAAAAGTGATTGACAATGGGAATTAATCCCAAAACATATCTAGCCTTTTGCATGGATGAGAATCAGGATGCTGTTTCCGCTTGGATGAGGGGGAGTCTCGAGTCTCAAGGATGAGAATGCCCTGGCCAGACAACAGCCATTGTGTGGGGCTGAGAAGGCCGAAGGAGCAGGTGTTGTCCACTGGGACCGAGCTTTGGCATCAGAATAGATTCAGGATATGAATATGGGGATATTGTGCCCTCTTGAGCACCTGCAGACCCCCCGGACAAAGGGCCATGCATGAAGAAAAGGAAAAGGAAAGGCAATCTAGTGGATGCATTCCAGCCTACATCCTCTCTTCAACATGGAGAAGACAGCCATTTGGATTCTTTATTGAAACTCCCCCTTCGTTTCCAGCTAGGAGTATTTATCTCTCAGACCTTTCCATTGTTCCCACACACCAATTTTCTTTCAGGTACAAACTGAGCTCTGCTGATTGACGACTGATTCCTTGACCTTAAGATTACTTATTTTGATTAATGAACATGAATACATTGATCGCTTTCTGTTGGAGTTTGGAACCTGAACCTTTTCGCTTAGTTTCACAATAAAATTCACTTTTTTTATTTTTCAGTTTTATGGCACTTCCAGGTTTGAAAGAAAAATAAATAGCAACCCATTTATTCATCATTGCTTTTAAAAAAACTGACTATGAGTATCTCAAAACTATGAGATATCCAATCATTGAGTAGTTCTGTTGACACAGAAAATATCTGCACACAATCTGATTCTCTTTCCTCTTGTTTGATGTTAGTTCGATGATGAGACATGATGTTTTGTGACATTTTGTAAATCTGATGACACGGAAGTTTGACTTTTCTTCCAATGTCAATCGAGTCGCACATGGCAGTGGCACAGGCAGTTGGTTTTCTTGCTCTTGATTGTGAAGTGAAAAATGCTTGTAAGCAAATGAGCAGCGCTAAAGCCATGTAACTCTTCTTTTTATGCAAGCCCCACCCACTGGCATCTCATCCCGACTGAACCATGCCCTTGTCCTTGTGATTTCAATACTGGGGAAGAAGGCACTCTGCTGAATCTGGGAGGGGTTGTGTTTGGGGTGGAAGCTGGACATCCTGTAACCGGAAGGTTAGCGATTCAATCCCGCCAGGTCCATTCCGCCCTGGGCAATCCACTTACCTACATTGCCCAATATGGATGTGTGTGACTGGAGGAGTGTGTTTGGGTGGATGGTGGTGACTGGTGGAGTGGTGTGGATGTGGTGATGGTGAGAGTGTGTTTGGTGGATGAGAGTGACTGGAGGAGTGTGTTTGGTGGATGAGAGTGACTGGAGGAGTGTGTTTGGTGGATGTGAGTGACTGGTGGGGTGTGTTTGGTGGATGAGAGTGACTGGTGGAGTGTGTTTGGTGGATGAGAGTGACTGGTGGGTGTGTTTGGTGGATGTGTGTGACTGGAGGAGTGTGTTTGGTGGATGAGAGTGACTGGTGGGGTGTGTTTGGTGGATGTGTGTGACTGGTGGGGTGTGTTTGGTGGATGTGTGTGACTGGTGGTGTGTGTTTGGTGGTGGGCAGGAGAACGCAGGTGCGGAATGACATCCACGTTCTGTCAGACTGTCCCAGAGCAGCTGAGGGCTCCCAAGGTAGCTTATCACCACCAGAGAGTGAATGTGGAGTGAAAGAATAATGCTCTGATAATTGTTAAGCGTCTTTTTAAGCGCTATATCCTTTTGAATGCATTATTGTGACACTTTAGAGATTAAGATTTATATAATCAATGGACTGATGAGTTACTGACATGTACTTTTTGCAGGGCAATAATAAGCATTTGCTTGATAGGCTGCAGTCAGACCAGAACACTGCTAGGTTTTAACTGCAGTAGCACCCATTAAGAGTGTACTTGCTGGAGCGATGGCACGGTTTAGTCGCTGAGTTTTTTGTTGTTTCCACTGTAATTGAAGTCAGTGGTCGATAATGCAATTTTAAGTCAGGTTTGTTTACTGCAACAGAATGTTATTTTGAATGCTTTCTATTCTTTGTGTGTAGACTAAATCTTCTTATTGGCTAATTTATAAAACTATTAGACTACCCAGAATGTTGTTTATTTAAATAGAAATTTTAAATAAAAGTCTAGAAATAATGTAGGGACCTTTCGAGTTGAGCCAAGGGGCCAGAGAGAGGAGCTCGGGGCCTCTTTAAGAGCTCTGTGTTTCCCCACTACTCTCTCTGCCCATGATCCCTATCACGGGGGTGACGATGTAAGAGTCCTGCAGACAGAACCAGATTGAATTCTGAGCCAGCCACAACGACTGATATCTGACCACCCACCCTGCTCCTGAGCCTCATACCCATCAAATCTCCAAAAACGATCCCTTAAGATTTAATGCTCTGGAATGCAGAGTGGGCTCTCTCTTGGGTTATCATAGATGATGATGGTTTTGAGGCATGCTTTACTCGTGTGACTGACAAACAGCACTTAATTGTGTAGAGATCTGGTGTCATAACAAAACAAATCTGATAATGAAGTTTAATTTAATAATATATATATACCTGTTTTACACCTGTTCAAGCTGCTCTTAGTTGGTTGAAAGCATTTGATGTTGCAGTTAATCGATTCACCACTAGAGGCTGATCCAAAAAAGCAGATCAATCCAATAGACACAACATCTTAAGTAGAAAAATAAATAAATCATGCTTCACACTAAAGTTGCTTCATCAAGTGCACAGGATTGTCTCTCTTTTTTTACTTAAGCTGTCAGGGGTCGGGGGATGACTCTGTTGTAGAGTTAAGTATCAAAAACCTGGACAGAAATGCACATTTTTTTAGACTTGATTGTGAGCCAATTTTTTGGTAGTTGACAAAAATAAAAAAAGTTGTATTGTTAGGAGGATGGGCAGCCTCAAATCATCTCTGAACACTTACACCCCACCATCACAAGCCAGCAATCTTAACAACCCTACCAATATAAAATTGATATTTTTGAGTTTGAGTTTTCGCTCTCTCAGCCTACTCTTGAAGCTAGTTAACTTTTCTCACGTCCTAATGATCTCAAGGTGTTGTATTGCCTATTAGACCAGCTGTGGATGTTTTCACCCAAGAGGCACACCTAACGCTGTTTCTGCTTCAGTGTCCCCATGCGTTCTCTGCGATTGAGTTCTTCAGGTTCTCATGAGCTTCAAACTTTCTTTCCACTTTGTAGAAAAGTTCCTGGAGGAAGTGAGTGGCAGATCTATGGAGCAATGGCGCATGTGGCGGCGCTTCACCCTCTGTGTTATCAGCCGTGTCAGAACAGTGCGGCAGTAAATAGTGCGTCCCCTGAGGAATTGGCCCCGCGGTTTGATCACTGATCCCACTCCTCACAAGCAGCAAAGTGCTGCGCCCCTGTGCCCATGCCTTGTCCCTGGAGAGGGGGCACCGCTCTGGTGGCTGCCAGCGGGGATCGGAGAGTAGGACTTGAGATGGAGAGGGAGGAGGGTCAGGAAGATAAGGGCACAGGGTTTTGTAAAGGGAAGCTTGACTTTCCGAGCACAGGAAGAGGGGATGAATAACGAAGAGAAAAGGAGGAGGAGGGCAGCTGAAACTCCACACCTCCCGCGCATCTGATAACAGACTCTGCATTAAAGTTAGTGTAAAAGAGAAGGTTAGAGGTAAAATGTCAATAACGGCCCTGCAAGCGAGACCAGATGAGAACGAGAGAGGGGAAAGGCTAGATTGGTGAGCCGCTCTCGTTTTGATCTGAACCACAATGTATTGAATGATTATGACGAACGAACTGAAGAAAAACTCTGCTATCGATGGCATTGATTTTTACTCTCAAGGCGAAACCAATCAATGCAATGAGTCTATAAGTGTTCTGCTCTGATGGACACTTTTTCTCTCCTATACACTCGATACAGCTCTTCTGAATCAAACTTAAATAAATAACTGAAATGTTTGCAAACTGGACTTGATGTATTTATATGAACTTGGTTTGAAATGAAGATGGGTTTGATTATAGGGTTTTTTTCTATTCCAGACATGCCATAAGTTCTACTACATCCACATAAATCTAGTGAGAATCAGTTTAGAAAGATTCAGATCAACCTAGAGGCATCATCTCTCTCAGGGTGTTTTCCGAGGCCGTTCTTGTTTAGTGGCTTTCCATGAAATATATTGTGAGGTTAGAAAGGCCACATGTTGTTTTTTGTCAGTTCAACTTTTAGGAACTTTCACAATCTGCGAGATGATGGCGTTAGCTTCAGAGGGATTATTGTAAAGGCAATGGTGACGATGGACTCTCAGCAACTAGAATTGTCAACTTAGCTGGATCCTGAAGTAGCGAGTAAGTGTGTGTGGTGAGGAGATAACTTTACGAGCCTCATCTCGATGGCCAAATGTTTCCAGGCCTCGTGTTCAGCTCCCGGGGGCACTTCCTAGCCCTCTCGGCTTACCGTGAAGGGGGCACAGCGTAATCAGATCGCAGCGGTCGACCGTTGTGTCCTGTCGAGAAGCTCATCTTCGCAAGCTGACCGTTTTACTACGGAATCTTTAAAGTAATTCAGGTGGACCTTCCCTCGAGACTCGGAGCTCAGTAAATAGCTGTCATCAAAGTGTCTCAGATTGGTAATGCTGCACAGATGGGGACGAGTTCGCTTTGGATTCTGAGAGGAAAGTGTGTGCTTGCTCTTTCAATTCCTTCCTCGTACACACACTAAGACTGCATTCATTTTATCTCACTCTACCACTTAACCCTTTCCCCTAGCCATCCCCTTGAAACAGTGTGCAAGAGGGGGCAAGAGCTGAAAATGTTGTAATTTGGGTCACCAATAAGAATCTGTTTTTAAAAAACTTTTTGATGAATTTTTCTGACATACACAAGCACTTACGACATGAGTTATAAGAAAAGTTTAGATTTTTTTAGTTTAAAAGTCTTTTTTACCTTATATTTCTGGAATATTATTTTGATGAACAACATCTAAATGCTCGTCTTTGGTTACACTGACTGCCGCCTCTGATATGCAGTCACTGTTTGAGCACTTCACGTTTGGAAATCCATCTTTGCCGTGCTATGTGGAGAAAGGGTTTGCCCCACCCTCCATTGGGAGACGCATACACCACTTTGCCACGGCCCTTTCCCTTTTTTCAAAAAACAATTTAGACAGCTCGTGTGTGAACACACAAAATAGAGAGAAAGAGGTTAAAATAGAGCACAGCCTCAAAGCTGGGAATACATGGAGCTTTTTTCAGCTGTGTGATCTAACTACAGGAGTTAACACTTTACTGTGGAGTTAAATGTATTTCAGTAGACCTGCCAATATTTTAAAGGGCTTGTTTTATCAATCAATCAGTTACATTTTTAGATAGTGCTTTGTTAGTTGTTGCTTTCAAAGCAGCTTCACAAAGTCCTTGTGAGTGTTAGGGTTATTTTGCATGAATTCCTGTGTGTGCGTGTGCGTGTGCGCGTGTGCGTGCGTGTGTGTGCATGCGTGCGGGTGCATGCGTGTGTGCATGTGTGTGTGTGCGTGCGTGTGCGTGTGTGCGCGAGAGACGTAGGCCCACTTTCATTCAAAGGGCCCGCTCCGAGGAGGCGCTGGAGCCAGTGGGTCAGCGCCTATCTTCCCCCTCAGCCCGGATCGCTTTCAGGACAGAGCGGGGACAAGCCGGAGTGAATTTCAGTCGCTCGATACTGTCTATTGTACAAGAGTGCTGGCAGAGGCCCACAGATACACTCCGGGCTCAGAAGAGAGGGGTGTTTTCCAACTGCTGCGGCCCACCGGGATCAGAGCGGCCGAGCCGACAGCTTAAAAACATCACAGCGTCCTTTGAAGGCCCAGCTGTCTCCATCCGCTCGGCTCCTCGCGTTTGGGAGAGGTGCCCCGGTGTGATGCTGCGGGAGAGAGTTAGCTCAAACTTCCAATCAGGCGAGATTGTGTTTCTCCTGATAATGGATCGATTAGAGGCTGCATAGCTTTTAACCTGTTTTCAGTTGCTTTGTTTTCAATTCCACACCTTTACTGTTTCGCCAACAGATGAATATAGCTTCGAAGCCAGAAAATACTTTAGGTTTATACATTTTATTGAGTTAATGAGGTTTTTATATTTAATTGATTTAGTTCATTACATTTTGATTTATATTGTTTTACTTCAATTTGCAATTTAAGTTTTTTCTTTTATTATATTTCGGTTCTTTTTAATGATATTTAATTCAATTTTATGTAACTTTTTACGTTGTGTTTTTTATTTCAAGAAGGTTAAATTATAAATGAATTGAAATGTTCTTTAAAATATATGAAATGCATGAATAAAAATGTAACAAAAAATTCAATATGTTACAATGATAAAGTAAAACATGTAAAATAAAATGGATTAAAAAAAATTTATTGACATGTTATTTAAAATTTACATTTAATATAAGAACATGCATTTAAAAACTAAATAAAGTATTTGAAATATAAAATAAAACATGTAAAAACGGAAATCAAGTAAAAAATCTTAACTTAAAAAATGGAAAGGAAATAAATAATGTTTAAAAATGTGATGTAAATTATAAAAAAGTATTTTTTGTATAATCACAACTAACTTTAGGGAATAAATGTAAAAATGTAATATCAAATGTTAGAACAAGCATAATACAATTATATTAAATGACATGTTATTATATAATGTAATATAATATGTATTTAACTTCTTTAAAAAACAAACAAATATAAATGTTCAAATATAAACTTCATGTTAAATAAAATCTGTTGAGCAACTAACTGTAAAAAAGGTTGTTCTAAAAAATAATTGGAAGTGTTCTAATTGACCTGTTTTATTCGTTAAACAAATAAAGCTGCACACAGACAGCTGCAGCACTGCGCTCTGTGGAACTACTGGCTGCCACTTAATTACCCCGCGGAGTTTGTGCCCTGACCATCCGTTCATGGTTTGCTTGGAAGCACACAGCGTTATCCCTGTGTGATGCTATCGCTGTGTAACCGGCTCAAACTATCCGAACTAAACATGGGGATCAGGTTGCATGATGCAGTGACACCAACGTCTCGCTTTGAAACGACGAACGCTTGCTTAACAAATGAAAAAACAGCGTTTCCCCGTGCAGCTGGTATTTAATCAAGCCATTGCTCTGTCCCCGAGCGAAACACGCTCCCATCGTTTCATGCAAAAACACTCCTGGGGTCAGAAGAGAAAGCCTGAAAGGTTCCGACTCCTCGGCCCACCTGTGAAACGGAGCCTTTTCACGGATCAACGAATCCATCAGCATCGCACTCTCTCCTCTGAGCAGAAATCTGAGCAATTATTTTTGACGCGTAACATCAATAATCTCATTTATTTCCCCCTCTCGTCTCTCCTGCCGCGGCGCGCTCCATTCTCTTGTCCGTGTCTGCGGGGAAATGTGAGAGAGCACTCAATAAACCAATTTTTTGCACCATCGATCGTACAATTGTTTTATTTCCCTGCCTCCTGTCCCGCTCTCTCTTATGAAAATGTTATCGACGTGCTGTTGGATTATGAGGGAAATGTTAGCGGTGTGGGTGTTGTAAAGAACAGCATGCCGGGGATGATGGCGGGATGCTGAAACAGACACGATTGCTGAAGACGCCGTTCGGCCGCAGATCTGGCCTGCTGCCGACGGAGGGTTAGCGCTTTCCCGTTGGCTCTGCTGCGAGGATCAATGCACCTCCGCTGTCCTGCTCCAACAAAACCAGGCTTTGTGCCTCACACCCCCGGTGGATTCCTCTAGTGTGGGACTTTCTATAGAGCATCCGTGTTATTGTTTGTGAGGGGCTCTTGTTTGGCTGATCTTAACGTAATGGAGGTTGGCATTGAGAGGGTTATTGGAGAGCATTCTGTTTTTCCTATAGGTGCATGATGCTGTTTCCTGACTCCTGAGTTTTAAAGCCACGCTGCGCCTTCACGAGTTCAGCCTTCAAGTACTTACAATAATTGCAACGACACATTTGCCACCGCTCCTGGGTGCCTGTGTTGCTGCATTTGCCCTTTGTTTGGTGGTAGAATTGGCACACAAGAACAACAACGTGACACAGAGGTGAACAGCAACAGGCTCTTAACTGAATTTAAATTAAAGCCTTTGAGAAGTTACCCGCATGCTGGCCTGAAGTGACCCATCTGCTGGCTGCAAGTATTCTGGCCTACAATTCCCCCAAGCACTGCCAAGAAGTGGAGGGGTGTGTCTCAGTGGTAGAGCGCATGCTGTGCGTGTATGAGGTCCTGGGACCAATCCCCAGCATCTCCCTGAGCGGGGTCGGTGGTTTCCCCTTCTGTAAGTCGCTTTGGATAAAAGCGTCTGCCAAATGCATAAATGTATGTGACGGAAGTCACCGGATTGCTGGGACTCAAGTGCTGGCTTTGGCAGGAATAAAAGGTCAAAGGTCAATGCCAGTCCTATCCCTGGATGAAGCTGATCGATATCGAATAGTGAGATTTCTCCTAATGGGATTTAATCCTAAAAAAGTCTAGAAGCTTGCTGTTGACTTCTGATGAAGTAATTAGAGCGAGATGTTACAGCGTTCTACTGGACACAAGCAAATCTTAATAAACTGCTGTTTAAAAGATAAAGGTTGCAAAAGGAAATAAAAATCGGAATACAAATAACACTATAAGGATTTTATGCAAAACTTGTGAAATTTTGCCTTGTTCAGAAGTATTGTGACACTAAAATTGTATTAGGAAAAAACTTTTTTTACTAATCTGTTACATAAATAGAGTTTTGGATTTTTTGTTGTCTTTTTTTCTGTCCAATTAAGCAAATGTCTCTACAAACTTCAAACGAAACCAGAGATATAGATATATTTAAATCTGACTTTACATTTAAAAAGCTGCTTGTTTTTAAGCTTAAACCAATGTGTACAATTGAAAAGATCATGCAGTATTTTATAAAAGTGTTTTCTACCAAATGAGACTGTTTTGACCAATCTGTGTGAAGTGTTTGAGTTAAAGTAAGACGTTTTAAAGTTTCTGTGAGCACAAGAGGTTATGTTTGATATGTTTCTTTTTGATTGCAAATCCTACAATGTTTATTGACGAGTATAACCTATTTATTTAGCACTAACACACACCCCGGTATTTTAGCAAACACCGGGAGCTGAACGCAATGCTATTTTTGAGTGCATTTTAATTCCAGGAATTTTTCATTTCATTCTAAAATACATTCTAACTCTTGTTCTGTTGAGTTTCTCCTCGTGTGATGTCTAGCAGCTACTTGTTAATGTGAGCGAGAAGCAGGAGTTGAAATGCTGAGGTGAGGGCGTATCTTCCATAAACAAATACAGAGCTGGCCGCACTTATCCTCTCGTTTAAGCTTTAATTACGAGCCCCGTGTGAGCCATCAGTTCAGCGTTGTTGATCAGCTTTCTTTGTTCTGTTCATTTGCATAGAGAAATGTTTAGTACTAATGGGCTGTTTGGGTGAGGAGGTATCAGCAGACGAGGCTGGGATTCGTTGCTTGGCTCTGCATCGGGATCAGAAACCTGAACTCCAGGGGGACTCGTAGAGCACCTACTCTGAGAAGGTTATAATCATCTCACCGTAAACACATCAGCGAACCAACATAGAAGAATGCGTTTTGTGCTGTGGGTTGTATTTTTGGTCACTTTCTTAAACCATATATATGTAGTTATTTTTTATTTTAATTTTGCCTGCTTAAAATGGTATTTGGAATCCTGATTTTTTTTTGCCTTATCAAAACGTTATCTGGAATCCTATTTTCTTTCCTTTTTTTATCTCAAAATGTTTTTTGGAATCTTTTTCTTTTTTTCCATTATCAAAATGTTATCTGGAACCCTATTTTTTTGTTTTTTTAATCTCAAAATTTTTTTTGGAAACTTTTTCTTTCTTTTTTTTTGCGTTATCAAAATGTTATCTGGAACCCTAATTTTTTTTTTTTTTTTTATCTCAAAATGTTTTTGGAAAATTTTCTTGCTTTTTTTGCGTTATCAAAATGTTCTCTGGAACCCAATTTTTTTTCTTTTTTTAATCTCAAAATTTTTTTTGGACGTATTTTGAACTTTTTCCTGACGTATTTTGAGAAAAGGACTAAATCCAAAGCAGCTCAGCTCTAGAGTCTTAAATGAGAGAAGGTTTATTTTGCAGCAAGTTATAATTAGTCAAATATTACCTCGACTCACAAGCAGATAGGCTACAGGGGCATGCTAAACCTCAGAATAAAAGCTGTCAGGCCTCTCAAGAGCATGTGCTTTCCAGTAAAGCAGTTCTTCTGCGCTCAGCTGGGGCGCTAAGAGCCGGAAGAGTCCGATAGGAGCCGGTGTGGCCACATTAAGTAATGAGGTCAAACCGGGAGCTTGAGTGATAACCTGTGAACTCTGATCTTACACTGAGCTGCATGGGCTCCGACCCGAGCCTCCCCTCTTTCATTCAGCACTTATTCCTCCGCTCAATCGATCAATCGGATAGCTCTCGGCTGTTTCTGCTGCACTGGAGCGGATCGCGCGAGGCTTCTTTTGCTACTGAGGTGTTTTGTTACTCGTCCCTTTGGAACACAAATAAACACACAGGGAGCAAAAACAACACCGCAATGGGGTTACTCACATGCAGGCTTGTGCTGAGCTGTCTGTTAAAGTGATCTTTTATTTATTTCATTAACTTTCCAACTAAAAAAAACTCTCTGAAAGCCTGAATCCAAGATATGTTTGGATACTAGGGGAGAGACAATATGCAATCTGTTACAATCTGTTAATTTAGGTTTAATCACCTGAAATCGGTTTATTTACATGTGAATGGTGGTCATAGGTCTCTTATTTCTTAGGTCTTATTATTTCCCTCTTTTTGCTCATCACAGCACCTACGAGCCTGCATTGGTTCTAAGAAACGTGACGTGTGTTGTGTATCTGACCTCTGTGAGTTAGTGACTTCCATATTTTCTTAACCAACAACTATCCTGCATCCCAATCCGTGTACTTACACTGCACCCTTAAAGTTGATACTCATTTTCAAAAGAAAACGTACGTACTTTTTAGTGTGCATGGTCTGTTATGCTCAAACGTGATCACGTGATGGAGGTGGTTGTGCGCGACGTGTGCAAGTACAACTTAGCTCCTTCAATTCCTTCATCAAAAATATTCTAATAATAGATATAACACTCTTTATAGTCATATGATTTATTTGATTTAATACATTTCATAATTTATTATTGGTCGTGTTATATGGAGAGCTCGTTTATTTGGGTCCAAGAGATTGTGGGTAATATCAGCCAGTTGAGCGTTCATCGATCTGCACTTCAGAATCCATCCATCCATCCATTTTCATGTCAGCTTTCATCCTTTTCGTGGTCTCCACAGCGGAATGAACCACCAACTCTTCTGGCATATGTTTTATGCGGCGGATGCCCTTCCAGCTGCAACCCATCGCTGGGAAACATCCACACACACTCATTCTCACTCAAACACTATGAACAATCGTTTTTACCCAATTCTCTTATTCCGCATGTCTTTGTTCTTGTGGGGAAACCGGAGCACCCGGAGTAAACCCACACGATCACGAGGAGAACATGAGAACTCCACACAGAGATACCAACTGACCCAGCCGAGACTCGAACCAGCAACCTTTTTGCTATAAGACGACTGTGCTACCCACTGCACCACCGTGACACAGTTTTTCATTCTAATTTTAATTTTGCATAAAACAGTGGATACTGCTAATCGTGGATAGTGCTAACTAGCTATTTGAACCCTCCCCCTAACGTTCAAGTCATTAGACCAGGTGTCTGACGTCACACACTGACGGAGAGAAGTCGATTAACTCAGATTAACCTGTACTTGAAAAAAGTTGGTGGTTCAGGACCACTCCACCGTATTCAACACTCACTACTTTCCAGATTCAAAAACGAGCAACAGTTGTGTATTGTTGGTGAAGGAAAGCGTCATCTATGAAACATCTCAAAGGGTGTCCTGCGAAGAGACAAATCACAAGATGAAGCTAGAATGAATATTGCTGCAGCAATTCTCTTGCTGCCATCGACTGAAAGAGGAGAAGGGATGACAGGGATTCTTCTGTGAGCTCTTCTGCATCTAAGCTCACTGTGTTTTGTGAAGTTTAAGAAGTCATGAAGTTAGACCAGCACTAGCCTAACAATTTACAACAGTTGTTTATAGATTCTTCTGTCTCTAACTGTAGAGCGACGTACCAGTTTCGCTGTGTTTCTTTAAAAGGCTGTTGAACTGGTTCAGGGAACAAAAACAAATGACATTTTCGCAAAAACTAAACCCAACGTTGACATGAGAATTAATCAGTTAATAACTGTATTCTCTCGGTGTTCTGCATGTTCCATGTTACCAAGAGATCACTCACTGAATGCTGAGAGGAATGAAAAATCAGATGGAAGCCTGCTCACGTGACCTCCAAATCAGTTCATTTTCATTTAATTGAATGAAAATAAATCTTATCTAGCTTTTATTTTCTGAGCATGAAATGTGAGAGCTCCCCTGCCCTGAAAACTGTTTACAGCCTCCGCGGCCGTAACCTCCAGGCCCTCTGGCCTCCACCTTCACCCCAAACCTGTGATAGATCCTCAAAGAGACTGCGATATATCTGACAGAGCTTTTAATTAAGCCACGCGTCTAATAAAGGAGCCCAGCCGCTTGCTCATTGTTTAACCCAGTATGGAGAACTCGACAGTCAAGCCCCAGGATGTGCATTAATTCAGCTCGAGATCAGGCTGGACGGATGCTGGGGGGTTAATGTATGGACGCCAGTGACAGTAATGGCCGGCGCTCGTGCATTAGGATGATTGCGAGGGCCAGGAGCTTTTAGAAGAACTCGTCCAGTGCAGAGATGCAGCATCACATGATCATTAGAGACAGCAGGGGAGCATGCTGGGTAATCAATGGCTCCCACAGGATTGATGGATGGATGAGGAGGTGGAGGGATGGAGAGAGCGAGGAAGTCCAGTGATATTCATCTCGTCAGTCGCCTTCTCTCTGATCTGGACGCAGATTTCCTCATGAGAGCCTGTTATTATATCTGACAGGCTTTTTATAGAGCTGCTGAGGATTTCAGAGAAGAACGTGCATCTCGAGTATCATCGACATGATTTCCACGATTATGGACCGTAACTGTTTCACTTTATTTTTAATGGGAGTTCACTTGAGGAGAAATAAATTAAGAATAATTTAGTTTCTTTAATTAAATGATAACTTTTCGATGTTGGCTTGAACTAGAACGGGTTACTTTTGTCAGAGTCGTTGCATTAGATAGTTTCTGGATTTTTACTCAATTTGAATCGATTACTAATAAATAGCTGTCTCAGATTAACTTAAATTTCATTACGTTACTGAAACACATACGCTAAATAAAAAATGTGAATCAAATATTGCCTCAGAGAATTTGAAAAAGGGTTTTATTTTAATTGTATTCAAGTTTTAAAAAGATTAATGGGAAAAGTCTGGTATGCATAAATAATGAAAAATGCAGCTCTTGGATGGGAAAAGCTTAAGTGTGTTATGTAATAATCGTGAGCGCTCGATGCGGTCCCACTATGGCCCTTTATTAAGAAGGTGAAGGTTGAGGCCAGAGGGTCTGGAGGTGAAGGCCAACAGTGCCATAAACATCAGGATCAGGGCCGGGGAGCTCTGCCAGCGGTGAATTATGGTGACCGTGTGAGTCTTGATCTATAGCACACATTTAAAAAAAGAGGAAGGGACAAATGAAGCGCAATATTTGCTGACAAAAGGAGAAAGTAAGTGCATCAAATATGACATTCGTTTTAAAGTGTGCTCTTGTGCTCAAAGCGTGCCACACTATGGTAGGCAAAGAGGCAATTTTGCTAGGGCCCCAAGCTTGAGAGCGCCCCGTTAGTTTTAACAGGTGTGTGGTTTTGTTCATAATGTTGTAATAATTAAGTCATAATCACAATATAACAAGAGAGAAAAAGGGGTTTCCTATCAGCTTATGATTTGTGTAGATTAGCCATTCACAAACATTACTTTTAATAGACACAGGGGCCTCGTCTTTGAAATGTTTGTGTGGATATCCATAAAAAAATTGCAGGCAGACGTAAAAAGTACACAGGAGACAATACACCAGTACATATTCTCTATGATCCCAATTCTCTTTAAACTGGGATTCACACTGTAGGGTCCCGATGCTCGGCCCAAAACCGGATCCCAGTCGGGACTGAAGACTCACGTGTTCTGTCTTAAAACTAAAGGATTAAAGTGATTAAAGGATTTCTAATAATTCACAAAAATTCGTATATCTGACTCAGTCATTGATTTAAAAAGGTTTTATCTTTACCATTATTCTTGGTCACAGCGGAATAAATTAGCATGTTAATTATTAATGATAATATACATTTTTAACCCAATCACTGACCTTTAATTTTACTCACACTTGATGTTAATATTCTTATTAACTCTTAAAAGTGTTTCAGTAAAAGAAGAGTGACTGAAAAAGTTCAAATTATCATTGATGGGTTTAAACAATGAATTAGATTATACAACTCATGAAATATAAACCAAGAATAAGGAGTTATTGTCTACACTTAATTAGGAATTGATCATTCTAAAAAAGGCATTACATTTTAACTCCAAGATTACAACATGATAAGGGAGCTCTAGAGCTCTTCCTTCATTGGAAAATGAAAAAGCCCGGATCTGTGTCTTCTTCAGACCAGACTCCTCCCAGAGAGGAGGGACTTAATTAGGAATGCGAATCAGGAGAGAATTAGCCAAAGCTGTTGAGAAAGTGCTAAAATTTCTAGTTTTGGGATCTACAATCATTGTTCTGAACCCTGTATTATACTTCAAACAATGTAAAACATAAACTGGTTAACCAAACATTCTTATATAAACATGTTTAAACTAGCGAGAGCTGTGGGGGGCTGTAGGCCCTGTGATGCTGGAGATACGGGGTTATCAGAAGCACCCCGTTGTTTTATTTTGTGAATGCAAAAATCAACACTCCAGACGCAGGAGATCCCAGCCTTACAACTCGGACAAAACTCCTCCCTCATTTATACTGAGGGAGCAATGTGTAAATATAGCTCAAGCGGTTCGTGATTACTTCGTGAGAAGCAGCTGACAAACTTTATAAAATCAAATCTGTGAACATGTTTTCAAATTAATTCCGGTAAAATGCACACGTGCACGAATTAAGGGCAATGTTTATGCTTTCACTTGGAAATTTATGAACATTGTTTTGGATATATGAATTGGATTTTGTACATTTGAGTACAATGTGCTTTTTATTTAGGAACTGAAATGTACGAGTACAATCTTTTTGAGATCGTTCTGGCTCCATATTACATAACATTTAAATATGTTCAAAAGTTTACTATACATATATAGTATATATATATATGAAATATACATATTGCTACACATACAACACACACACACACGCACGCACGCAAACACACACACGCACACACTATATACCTACACATTTGTGAAACTACACAAGCTTCCTGAAGATAGGTTGAAGGTAGGGATGCACCGATACCGGTATCGGGTATCGGCCTTGAAACCACATTTTCTCGTTAAAAGACCTCGATACCGGGGACCGATCCCACCATCTGAGAAATGTCTATGTTTGAGCGGCGTGTAAGGGGTTAACCACAGCCCCCACACCTTGTTTTTATGAATTATCAGTATCGGTATCGGCGAGTACTGAATTGCAAGTACTCGTAGTCGTTTGCCAAAAAAAATGGTAACGGTGCATCCCTATTTGAAGGTGAAAAATGGCAAAAGTTACTGCCTGCAACACTTTTTTTTTTCCAGTGGAATATGCCGTGCTGACTTGTTTGTAATTCCTCGACTGATCCCTAGATGCTGACTCTGAATTGTAGTTTATCCCATACTCAGTAAATTGAATGTCTTAATGTCATGCTTCTATCATGGAAGGTTTTATCATGTTTAGGGGTTGTTTGACGGCAGGAATTCGCTCAGTTGTGATTATAATCTCAGAATTCCATGTAACTTAAAGACTTTCCATGTCAAAAAAAAAATTTAAACGTTAAAAATTATAACTAAACAATAAATAAAGCGAAGCGTTGTACTGTATAAGAACATTTATCTGAGCTTTTTTTAAGTCAGGTGTTTAATAAATAGTCAGTAAATCTCACAGCAGATACTTGTTTTCCACCCCTAATTATACTTTTTAATGTTTTCGAATTGAACAAAAAATTATAAAGGTATTACGTGATCAACAAGAATCCCTGACAAAACATGTAAGCGTGTTTAGGTTAGCAAAATCTGGAACATTGCCTCAAAGTTTTTAAGTTGAACACTTTGTTACAGAGTATGCTCTGTAAGGTTCATGATCCGATGTTTGTACAGCTTTAAAACCGTCTGAAAGATAGCCATTTAAACTCATTAAATGTCTCTAAAACACCTCAATGTCCAAGCCTCGGAGATGTGATTAACCTCATTGACTCTGCTCTTTCCTGATTGCTTTGAGCTCTCTGTGGCGAGTTGCTCTTAAGGTGATCAGCGCTCTGGCCATTTTTATAACAATCCTCATTCTCTCTGACTCTCTTAATCACTATACGAGTTTCCTTTTCAAGTCATGTAGATGTTGAAGAGACCACAATGAGCTTGGTTTCCCGGTCCATGTCAGCGGCTGCCGATCTCATTGACCACAATTAGAGAGTCTGTGTCATTTTACCCCATGTGTGGCACATTTGCTCTGGCTGGCATGTGGGGGGCACGAGCGTGATTAGCCTCATTATTCACAGTCAGTGTGAGCTCACGGTTGAGAGTCATTTACTTTAGTGCTTTCGCCATCGGAGTCCATATGCGCTCATTTCATAATGGGCCCCAACTGATGATGAGGCATGCAAATGAAAACAAAAAATTTTCAGGCTAAATTTACTGCCTGTCCTACTCAAACAACAAACTACATGCAAACAAAAAAATATATATCCACTGTACTATAAGGCTGTTTTCAGCATGGCATTTTTTTCATTCTTCTTGAAGAAAACAGTATATGTCTTGATGTTTACTTATGAAAATGAATGAAACTACAATTACTCAACTGACCACTGGAGGCCAACTCCAAAGGAGAGTTAATCCCATAGACTTCTCATATTAAAATGAACATCCATCCATCCATCCATCCATCTTGTTGGCTTTTTTCAATTCGGCCACAGAGGAATGAACCACCAACTCTTCTGGCATATGTTTTATGCGGCGGATGCCCTTCCAACCGCAACCCATCTCTGGGAAACATCCACACACACACTCATTCAGACTCAAACACTACGAATAATCGTTTTTACCCAATTCTCTTATTCCGCATGTCTTTGTTCTTGTGGGGGAAACCGGAGCACCCGGAGTAAACCCACGCGATCACGAGGAGAACATGAGAACTCCACACAGAGATACCAACTGATCCAGCCGAGACTCGAACCAGCGTCAAACTCCACAGCTGATCCATTTTACATTGTTATGCTCTCCATATTCATCATCCCCTGCCCCTGTTTCCTTTTTCAGAGCCCTTAATATTATCTCCCTCCATCGCCTTCCACTCTACCATTAACTGTTAGCTCCTAAGTTCTCTCACCTCCCTTGTGTTAAATTGTGACATTTTTGTGTATTTAAAAAATCTACCTTTTTGAATCCTTAGTAGCGTAAGTTTCTTGTAGCTAATTTATTCCCTTATTTAAAAAAAAAATGTAAAATTGAAACTTTTTGACTCTTGTTAACATGCTCTGCACCAACACAAACGTCTCTGTCACTCTTTGGGGTGAGATTTACAAGCGCTGATCTGCTCCTCGGCTCTTAGCGTCCCAGTTCTGCTGAAGTTTACGAGCAGGCGCATGGCAGCCCCAGCAGCCGCACGGAGCATTAACCCAGCCCAGCGTTCAAGTGCTGTGCATGGCCTCCTGGACTTCATAAGGCAAGAGGACATGCTCCATGGCTTCAATCCCCAAGCGGGGCATTTTTACACATGCCAGTCTCTCCCCCCCTGCACCTGCTCTGGGGTAATGAGTCAATATATCTCCTCCCTAATTGCCCTAAATACATATAATAAAGCTTGGCTGTAAAACGCCAGCCTGTAAAGAAGCAGAGCAGAATGCAACAGTGCCATTCCTCAGCCGGACTTAAAGAGGAGCAGTAAATTACAGACGAGGCTTTGATTAGGGAGGTGCAGGATGAAATGAAGCTTTCCTTCAAACTGGCATCACACCCACTTTAAATGGATGGCGAACCCAAAGATGACAATCCTGCCATCATAAATTGTCCAGCGCCTTGCTCCAAAGCTGTTTGACATTCTTTTCCATCCTGAATAGATTCTGAAGAGTCTTCAAAACTCTGAAAGGTTTGGAACTGCTTTGATGGAGACGAAATGGTGCGTTTAACTTTTTAACACAACATGTAAATTAACCCAGTGAAAATGCACATTTTATCATCTTAAAATGGAGTCGACTTTAGGTTCGTCAGAGTTCAGCTTGAATGCAATAAATGCATGGTTATGATTGGCTGATACTTTTTGGCTGGCTGAACTAAGCTATTGGTCAATTAATGCAAAGCGGATCATCTGCAAGTGTTTTGGGTGAGATTGAAACACTTGGTTGTCTCCCTGCATTGCCATCTGGTGTTTGAATGCAGAACAGCTTGGGGTATAACAATCTTGGAATTATCTTGTCCCTAGCGATGATTATATTTTTGTGATATTTAATCATAGTTGGCACTGATTTTCAAAAAATCAGCAAGCAGCAACCTTGACCATTACCTCCTTGTGTTGTATTAGGAAGTGTGCAAACTGTATTTCCTAAACTGACCACTAGAGGCTGTGTCTGGAAATTAGCTGATTCCCTTTGGCTCACATGTTCAAATTTCCCAACTCGACAGCTGACATCTCTAGATCTCTAGGGCGCTCTCTCTAAATTCACCTGGTAAACTTACTCACCAATCACGCTTGAGATATTTAAGATGTTTCGTAAGAAGAAACGGTGATGTTTGTTTCCTTCATTTAATGAGTGACTACCAGTGGGGGGGGTTCAGTTTCTTTACCATACCATTTCACATATTGGCTCTATGTATCACAAGTTTCTGCTCCAATACTTATTAAAAATGAGAGCATCCCAGCAAAGGGGCTTTCAACAGTGGCACCTAAGCAGCGATCACATGACCATCCAGATGTGTGTTTTACGAGAGCGTCCGGCAGTCCCGTCAGCCAGACTTTCTTGCTTTTTAATTAACCAGAGCCTGTCAGAGCCAGATGAGGAGTCACACAAATTATGATGGCGAAACTCAAACCGCTTCTCTGTTTTCCCACAAACGTGGAGAACCACCAATGGGGACTTTTTCTTATAAAGTTTACGACTCCTCTCAGATTTACAAAGGCGTGTGTATGTGTGTGTTGTGTGTGTTAAGGCTCGTATTATTCCATGCAGTGGTACATCTGTGTTTTGTGTAGGGTCTGTAATGACAGTGCACTGGGAAACAGGTAGTAAATCCTGGAGGTTTTGCCCCTCGCCACCAAACAGTGAGGCAGTCAGATGGGTGTAAGAGTGTGTTAGGGGTGATTGTGGAAGTGAGGCCTTCCATGTGTCCCTAATGTGCTGGGTTTGTACCCCATCACTCAGGCTTTCTTACTCAACACCTAGAAAAAACTGACTAATCTACCTGGATTTTATTTGGTGTAAGAGGAGGAGGGGATCCAGATGCTTCTTGGTGTAACAAGTTCAACAAAGTCTGGCATTTATGCCCATTTGACAAAGAATTTGTTTGTTGGCTGCTTGAATGGTTGTTTGGCCAATGAAATTGTTTTTTGGTGTGTTGTTTGGGTATTGTGTGGGTTTATACTAGTTATATTATAATATATATATATAGTTGATTAAAGCATTGGTTGTTTGGTTAGTTAGTTGATAGACTGGTTGATTGGTTGGTTGGTTGGTTATGTGAGTCTGTTGATTAAGGGGTTGGTTGGTTGGTTGGTTGGTTAAGTGAGCCTGTTGATTAAGGGGTTGGTTGGTTGGTTAAGTGAGCCTGTTGATTAACGGCTTGGTTGGTTGGTTGGTTGGTTGGTTAAGTGAGCCTGTTGATTAAGGGGTTGGTTGGTTGGTTGGTTGGTTATGTGAGTCTGTTGATTAAGGGGTTGGTTGGTTGGTTGGTTGGTTGGTTAAGTGAGCCTGTTGATTAACGGGTTGGTTGGTTGGTTGGTTGGTTATGTGAGTCTGTTGATTAAGGGGTTGGTTGGTTGGTTATGTGAGCCAGTTGATTAAGGGGTTGGTTGGTTGGTTGGTTGGTTGGTTGGTTGGTTGGTTATGTGAGTCTGTTGATTAAGGGGTTGGTTGGTTGGTTGGTTGGTTAAGTGAGCCTGTTGATTAACGGGTTGGTTGGTTGGTTATTTAAGTCTATTGACTAAGGGGTTGGTTGGTTGGTTATTTGCGTCTATTGACTAAGGTGTTGGTTGGTTATTTGAGTCTATTGACTAAGGGGTTGGTTGGTTATGTGAGTCTATTGATTAAGGGGTTGGTTGGTTGGTAATGTGAGTCTGTTGATTAAGGGGATGGTTGGTTGGCTGGTTATGTGAGTCTATTAATTAAGGGGTTGGTTGGTTATTTGAGTCTATTGATTAAGGGGTTGGTTGGTTGGTTGGTTGGTAATGTGAGTCTGTTGATTAAGGGGATGGTTGGTTGGCTGGTTATGTGAGTCTATTAATTAAGGGGTTGGTTGGTTATTTGAGTCTATTGATTAAGGGGTTGGTTGGTTGGTTGGTTGGTAATGTGAGTCTGTTGATTAAGGGGTTGGTTTGTTGGTTGGTTGGTTGATTGGTTAAGTGAGCCTGTTGATTAACGGGTTGGTTGGTTGGTTGGTTGGTTGGTTATTTAAGTCTATTGACTAAGGGGTTGGTTGGTTATTTGAGTCTATTGACTAAGGGGTTGGTTGGTTATTTGAGTCTATTGACTAAGGGGTTGGTTGGTTATTTGAGTCTATTGATTAAGGGGTTGGTTGGTTATGTGAGCCTGTTGATTAAGGGGTTGGTTGGTTGGTTGGTTATGTGAGTCTATTAATTAAGGGGTTGGTTGGTTGGTTATTTGAGTCTATTGATTAAGGGGTTGGTTGGTTGGTTGGTAATGTGAGTCTGTTGATTAAGGGGTTGGTTGGTTGGTTGGTTGGTTGGTTGGTAATGTGAGTCTGTTGATTAAGGGGTTGGTTGGTTGGTTATGTGAGTCTGTTGATTAAGGGGTTGGTTGGTTGGTTGGTTGGTTGGTTGGTTGGTTGGTTGGTTGGTTGGTTGGTTGGTTGGTTGGTTGGTTGGTTGGTTGGTTGGTTGGTTGGTTGGTTAAGTGAGCCTGTTGATTAACGGCTTGGTTGGCTGGTTGGTTGGTTGGTTATGTGAGTCTGTTGATTAAGGGGTTGGTTGGTTGGTTATGTGAGTCTGTTGATTAAGGGGTTGGTTGGTTGGTTGGTAATGTGAGTCTGTTGATTAAGGGGTTGGTTGGCTGGTTGGTTGGTTGGTTGGTTGGTTGGTTGGTTGGTTGGTTGGTTGGTTGGTTGGTTAAGTGAGCCTGTTGATTAACGGCTTGGTTGGCTGGTTGGTTGGTTGGTTGGTTGGTAATGTGAGTCTGTTGATTAAGGGGTTGGTTGGTTGGTTATGTGAGTCTGTTGGTTAAGGGGTTGGTTGGTTGATTGGTAATGTGAGTCTGTTGATTAAGGGGTTGGTTGGCTGGTTGGTTGGTTGGTTGGTTGGTTGGTTGGTTGGTTGGTTGGTTGGTTGGTTGGTTGGTTGGTTGGTTAAGTGAGCCTGTTGATTAACGGCTTGGTTGGCTGGTTGGTTGGTTGGTTGGTTGGTAATGTGAGTCTGTTGATTAAGGGGTTGGTTGGTTGGTTATGTGAGTCTGTTGGTTAAGGGGTTGGTTGGTTGGTTGGTAATGTGAGTCTGTTGATTAAGGGGTTGGTTGGCTGGTTGGTTGGTTGGTTGGTTGGTTGGTTGGATAAGTGAGCCTGTTGATTAACGGCTTGGTTGGCTGGTTGGTTGGTTGGTTGGTTGGTAATGTGAGTCTGTTGATTAAGGGGTTGGTTGGCTGGTTGGTTGGTTAAGTGAGCCTGTTGATTAACGGCTTGGTTGGCTGGTTGGTTGGTTGGTTATGTGAGTCTGTTGGTTAAGGGGTTGGTTGGCTGGTTGGTTGGTTGGTTGGTTGGTAATGTGAGTCTGTTGATTAAGGGGTTGGTTGGTTGGTTGGTTATGTGAGTCTGTTGGTTAAGGGGTTGGTTGTATAATCAATCAGTTCAATCAATCAGTTTTTATATAGCGCTTCTTTAGCAATTGCTTTCAAAGCAGCTTCACAAAGTCCCCGTGAGGATCAGGCAGAGCAGACAGGAGTTCCCTCTGAGAGGAGACTCCCGCTGACTGAGGCAGGCGCTAATCACCTCCCCAGCATAAAGAACATACAAACTAAAAATCCATCGATGAACGGTTTGCCGGACAGGACCTGAAAAAACAAACAAAACAAACAAAGACAAAACAGGAACTAAGAAATGGAGAAAACGGTTAGTAAACTGTAACATAGACAACCAACAAGTGATCAGCATAAGCTGCAGGAGGAGAGATAAATAATGAGGATAGGTTAGAGAGGAACATTGAACCACATTGTTTTTTCAAACAGTTTGTATGTATATGGTGCTCAGGCACCATATCTGTTTAGACAAATACCAAGAGATAATTATTGGAATGCCAGTTTAAACAGATATGTTTTTAATTTAGTTTTGAAATCTGTGAGCGTAGTTGAGCTGCGGACAACATCCGGTAGTTTATTCCAGAGCTTCGGGGCTCTATATGAGAACACTCTTCCACCTCTTGTGGATTTACTAACCTTTGGTACAATCAATAGTCCTGCTTCTTTTGATCGGAGAGAGCGAGCTGGAATATATCGTGAGAGGAGACTAATAATCGAATGGTAGGTTGACTGGTCTATTGGTTCATGTGTTGGATGCTTGATGTTTGTTCCATTGGTTAGTTGATTGTTTAGGTGGTTTGTTACCCTGTTAGTTGGTCAGTGTTTTTGTTTTGCTTACTGGTTGGTCAGCTTATATTGTTGGTGGGACAGTGGTTTGGCCGGTCAGTCAGTTTGTTAGCTGCTAGTTGCATGGTTTAGAAGTCAGTTGACGGGTTAGTAAATCAGAAAGTGGACTGGGGTAATGGTTCATGGAGTTATTAGTTAATGGGTTGTTTTTTAATTCGGTTGGTTGATGAGTTAGGTAGGTGGTGTTTTTTTTTTGTTTTTTTTTGTTTTTTTCTTTTGGTTGATCAGGTGATTGTTTCACTTAGTTGATTAGACACTTGTTTGTGATAACTGGACAAACCAATGTACACTCCAAAATGCATTGCTGTTTGTCAAAAATCTATGCGTTCCTCTCAAGCACTCCTGTTCGAAGATGTCTTTATTTTAAATCCAACTGAACCAATTTCACACTAGTTTTTGACAAAGACAGATTTATGGCACTGAATATTTACTGAAGAGACTGCAGATGTTCCTTCTCCAACTTGTGCTGTAAGCTGAACTAGTGAAATTTAGTGATCACTCACCAAACGTTGATAGCATTGATGAGCCAAGACAATGTTTTTTGTCAGAATCATTTACGACATTTTTAGTTTCAGACCGCAGCCGTGGCCTGTTATTGATACTTGTCTGGAGTTGATTTGGAGAGAGCAAGGGGGGAGGTTGAAGAAAACCGGAAGAGGTCTGGCAGCAACACTTTTGAGCACACTGGAGTTGATAAAAGAGGATTAATGGTTTTCTTTTCTCTTGATCATTCCAAAATATCCAAATGGGGTCAGACCCATTGGATTCTGTTCAGTGGGAAAGAATTGTACTCTCAGTAGTCAGGTCCCAAGAGTGAACTACACAGTCAAAAAATAGAACACTTTACCAGCATCCATGCAAAAACCTAAAGAAAATTACTGACTCCTCAGAATGTTCACGAGTGGCGGTGATAAGACAAATGTGTAAAGTGATCGATCATTTTCTACAGGTCCAATGAATACATATGAAAGCAGAGCAAACAGTTAAAGTGAGGCGTTATGTAAAAAGGTTATTATTAAAAGTAATTTTTGCAAGTCAATGTTGAAATGTTCAATTGTTGCAGTTTGTTTTGCGTGACACCTCTAGTGCCCCAGGCGAGTGTCCAGTATAGTGCATCTATTTCGAGAACCAGCTCTAGATATTGCGATTCTTGCTGTATTTTGGAGATGGGTCCATCGGTAAGCGTATCTCTACCCGACAGACTTCCTCCATCCATCCATTTTCCAATGCCAACCGACCCAGCCAAGGCTCGAACCAGCGACCTTCTTGCTGTGAGATGACCGTGCTACCCACTGCGGCCCCGTGACGCCGACAGACTTCCTCTCCAGTGATATTTTCTTTGTCTCTCTGTTTAGTGTCACCTCTTTGGCAGGCCAGACCTCTTTGTTGACTTTGATGCTAGCTATAACATAGGTGTGCGTGGCGTGTGTCTGAACTGAAGACAGCTTGAAAGAGTTAGGTTGAGAAAGAGAGAGAGACGTAGAGTAATGACTTCTGGCATTGTAATGAAGGCAGCAGGATATCCGGTGTCAGGCGTGCAGGTTAGCCCTGGCTAGATAAGCTGGAATGTGTGTACATGAGTGTGCATGTGTCAACTTTTGACAAAGGTTAGCATTGGAACACACTGGGAAGATCATTCTGGGGGTGATCGGGAGCTGTTATACACATTATCTTGATTATAGGAGTTCTGGGGTTTAGTCCCCGGCCCTTACTTTGTTCCCAACAAACCTGTGAGAGAAGCTTCTGAAGGAGCTATTCACCTCCGGAGCGTCAAGAATACAATGCGCTTCAAGATGCCCCTCGCTGATAATGCTTCCGCGCAGAACAAAGCCTTCGCTGAGGGGCCGCAAACAGAGCACATCCTTCCTAGTTCTGCATTATAGTAAACACATCAGCATTCAGGTAAACAAAACGATAAGAAACAATAAATCGAGACTCAAACACGACGATACTCTGACCAAACCCCTCCCCCTTCGCGCTCTCACTCTCCTCCCCCCTCTCCTAACCCCCCCCATTCACCCCCTCCTCTTTATATATTTTTTCCATTTCCACACTCTCTTCATTTTTTATTAAATTTAACTCTTGTGCATTATTTATAATTTTCTTGCATCTACTTTCATTCACAAAATCACTCATTCACTTTCCCTCCTTTTCTGCTTTGGAGTGCGCTGAGAATGGGCAAACTGAAGAACAAACAAAATTATTATTTCCGCTTTTGCTTATTTGTATAACCTAACAAAAACGCATAATATTTGTTTTATTTAAATTTGTTTAAAATGCAATACATTTTACAATGTGGAGGTTTTTAATATACATTTTTGTTGATTCATGTGTTGTTTCTTTTTAATTGGAGTTTAAGTTAATTAAAAGGTGTTGCATTTTTGTTTTTGTTGTGTTATTTACATTTTCTGTTCATTTTTAAACATATCTTATTCATTAAAAAGCTTTACTTTTATGTAAAATGTATTTACAAATGTATTTCTTAAAATACGCATTTATAAAAAAATATACAGTATATTATTACCTGTTTTATGATTATGATTCATGAATATTAAGAAGTTGTATCTGATTTTAATCATTACGTACAGTAAATAGTTTTTTTTATCACCCCTCTTTTCTTTTAAATGTAACAATTGAAATGGTACTTATTTTACTTAGCATATACAATTATTATTTTTGTTATATTATATTACAGGCTTGCATTCTTTGTAATTTTCCTTTAACAAATAAACAAATTAATTTTAATTGTATAAATTTGACTTTTGCAACTAGTCGTTTTTTTGTATTTAGATTAATATACATTAGTTATGTCTATTTTATTTTAACCAATGTAACTTATTTTTGAATAAAAAATGTCTGCCCCCCCTCTCTTCAAAATAAAAAACAGCGCATTTTTTCAAGACCCACAGCATAGATGTAACACTTTGTATTCAACAAGAATAAAGTAATAACACATTTTTACAACTTATTTAAACATTTTTCAAGGGTTAATCTGATGATAAAAAAAAATTATACTTTATCTGCGTACTTCTGTACTGACATTTTCCAGAAAGGTGCTTTAAAGACATATTTTAAAAGGTTAATGGACAAGTAGGCCATTTAGAGACAGATTAAAAGAACATTATAACCAATTCTGAGAGCCCAGAGTGAGAAGCTTTGGTGGGTTGGGGTGGAGGGTGGAGGGTGGAGGGGGGGCACCGTCTGCACTGATGGAGGCCAGATTTCAGGTCAGATAAGACAGTCCTCAACAAGAGAGGCCATTCTATTAAACACAAACACAGGAAGTCTCCGATCGACATCCAGACATTATCTATGCTGCCAGAGCAAGGGAGAACCGCTAGGAAGTTATTAGCTGTGAGACTCAGCAGAGAACTTCCCACAGACAATGGTCTACCCCCCACAATACAAAAAACATGGACTAATTTCTGACTATTCAAGAGGCCATTAGGGACAATATTTGCTTTATTTGGGTCATTGCTCAAAGGTGGGAAGCTGACAAACAACGGGGGGAGGGGTTGTGTTTCGATACGAAAGTAGCCAGAGGAGGCGATATTTCTGGTGAGATTATCTTCGTGATGCAAGTAATCCACTGGAAATAAACACCATCAGAGGTCGAATTCAACATTTCAACAGCAAGCGCTAATGACATGACCTTCCCCTTGCAAGAGCTGAAGGGGCTGAGGTGGACAGTGAGAGTTTCAGCGGAGGCGGAAGAGATTAATCTCAATATGAACATGTGGTGACATCCTCAAAACATTTCCGTGGAGCACATTTTAAGATGATAGTGGGCATCATTACCTTTTTGGGAAGTTAATTCTGAGATAAGATGAAAGTCCTCAAAAGCCCAGATTCTGTTTGAGGCCGAGGGTGAAATAAAATCTAAATCTAGGACCGCCCCAAATGCCGATCTCCAATGTTACTTAGCTTCCAATTCTGGACTCTCTATTTATCTACTTTAAACAAGGTAGAAACTCGTCTTGCCTTCCTCTTCAGTAACCTACTTTAAGGTGATGTATTTGGGAGCTACATCAGTGGTTTAAAGCTCTCATAGCAACACTTAGATCGCAATACTTAAAGACTAAAAAACCATCAAACGCCATTAGGGGCAATTGACCAAAACATTTGGACCTTTTATCTATTGAATCTCGTACTTGTAGTAATCACCTTCTTACATGTCCTTGAATTGTGTACCGAAAAGTCACCATGAAACTCATCCCATTTCATATTTTGCAACTACAGAAGCTCATATTTGGCAAACACAACACAAAGCATATTAGTTTGAATTACTGCAGGTGTCTCCCACAGTCTAAAATCATGATTGAATATGAATTTCCTTTGTAAGTAAATATAGTCCTGTGATGGATTCCGCCTTTCCTTCACCCGAGGTGAGTTGGGAGTGCACCAGGAGAACCCTGTGACCCAAATTGGGATTAAAATTTAATAGATGGATATTAAAATTGACACTAGATTGATTTATCAAAGTAGGTCAATGGGTCTCCAAACCCACCTGAGGATGGAACAGCAGTGGCGTTGGTCTCAAGTACTTCCCTTTAGTAGCCCCATCCAGGGTATTAGGCTTCTCTTCTCCTACCCGCTGACACAATACCAGAGGGTTACGTACGAACGAAGGGTCAACTCAAACTAACCCTTGCTGCCCAGTGTTTCTGCTGGAGTTACACACGGCTACATTTTTTTAAGACGCTACTAGTTGACAATACCTGTGTAGATCGGGTCCATGAAGAACGGAGAGGGCTTGGCATAATGGAGCGACGATGGCTGCGATGGTGGTGGAGGCTGGGGTAGGGTGGCCTTAGGCCAGTTTGGGGAGGCAAATGCAAGGTTTTTGCGAAGGCTCTGTGTTAGTGCTTGGTGTTCATCCTTAAGTTTGCAGTTTATGGGATAGACATGATTTTTCTGCTGTTCACGAGAGCCACCATTCTGGCTGGAACGGGTTCGACTTCCTATGCTGAGGTCAAGAGGTTGCTCTTCACCCTGGGCCAGAAGGGGGTTGGTTGGGAAGGCTGACTTGGAAGGAGGAGGTAGGGTTTTAACTTCCTTGGGTCTTGTGGTTAGGTCGAAGGGAGAATCGGGAGCAGTAGATTTCTGTAGGTTCTCGCGAGGTGATTTCACCTCAGGTTTGAAGAAAACATTCCAGGGTTGAGTGCCCTGTCTGTGAACGGGTACAAGGAGTGAGGGAAGTTGGGTAGAAACTGGAACGGGAACATGGAATGGTATTTACGAGCCATCTCTTCTGCTTGCAATCCCAGGCCCTGGGCCCAACACTTTTCTGCGGCTTGACGCATGTGCCTAGGGTTCTCCGTGGCAGTGCCGGGGCGAGGACAGCGCTTGCTTCTCTGGTGTGGTAGAAGGAGATCTGGGAGGAGTAGAAGGATTACGCTGCCCACAGGGAGATTTCCTGAACTGGAGACCGATTACGGAGACTACCTGACTCACTTTCATCCTCCTGCTTGCTCTCCAACGCAGGTTTCCTCCTGGTCTTCTCGCGAATCATCTCGGCCCGCTTTTGCAAGGTCGGACGGCAGACACCGTGCCCAGTCGTTCGTGTACCAAATTGCTAGTGCCACTAGACGTTGTTTCAATCTTCAAGTCACTTCCATCTGACATGTCATTCATTTGAACCTCTTTTGTTATGTTCACTTAAAAGAAGACAGTCCCAGCTTGGATCTCGCATGTCTTTGAGTGGTGCTCCATACAATTGCCATTGCTATGATAGTCGAGAGATAGAGGACAGGAAAGGGCAGGAGCTTCGATAGACTTCCCATCTTGACTGAGCGGGCTCTTGAGAAGCGGACTAGGAGGTAATAACGATGGCCTTGGATATAAAGATGGGGGAAAGAGGCCGGGGAATCCATGGGAAATTGCTGGGAATGCTGGGGGTCCAGAGGAGAAAGGCAGCCCTCCGTGATGGGGCCGGGATGGGAAGAAAAATCACAAAGCTTCAAGTCCATCAGTGCCGTGATGAGACTTGGACTTGCCTAAGATTGGATTAGTCATTGGGATACCCCGGCGATAAACATGCCCTCCGGTTGTGAATGGTTCTTGCTCAACTGGCAAAAGCGGCCGTGTGCTTGTTGAGGGAGGAGGTCGTGCTGAACATTTGTCGCGCGTTTTACACTTGTTGGGGTGCGGGCCAGTCTGATCGCATGCCGCGTTATGGACGGCTACAGGTTAGAGGAACTGGGTATAATGGACTTGGTGACACACCTCACCTGGGAGAACACACATGACTGATTAATTCTATTAACATATCGTTTATATTTGAGTGTGCCAAGTTCATCAGCAGTCTGGATAATATACAAAGCTAAAGTAATTCGCCGAACTGGCTCCTACAGATAATGGTAATGCAGATTGAAGCTGCAACCTTCACCAAACACAAACATTGATAGCAAGGCTGTTTAGGATTTGTTTAACACTGCTATTTTTTGAGAGTAAGATTGGAACTGGTTAGGTTTGGTACTGCAGCTCTATAACAAGCTGGGTGTTCGTATCCCGTGTGAAAGCGGTGATATAAGACACCCGTGAGTCACAGAGGAAAATTCACGCACGCAAATTTAAGCTATTGCAACCAATGACAAATGTTTGTACTTTTGCACAACAAACATGCAAGTCAAAAAGCCAAACAAACAAACTCTAAAAATAAAACTTACAAACAAATGCACAAATTAAATCATAAAAAAATACACCAATACAGAACTACACGTAAAAAATAAAATGAATACTAAACAAAATCATTGTACAGTTATTAAATGATCATCACAATGCAATAACTAAAATAAATAAATAATCATTACACACAATCACTATATAGATATATATCAGTGCATAATCTTATTATTAAACAAAAACGAAACAAATAAATAAATAAATATAAAAATGTTAGTATAAAATTTGACAGCATAAGTAAACTAATAACTACTAA